>VZSV01000011.1:2866409-2953866 GCA_013398735.1 Nothocercus julius | reverse complement strand
ACAAGAAAAGGAGTTAGCTTAGAATTAGGGTTGCAATTGAGATTGCTGCAACTCCCACGCAAAACGTTGGGGAACATTACCAGAAAAACATGAAAATCTTTAGTTGTGTTCTGGGAGAGCTTGTACATTTGAGCTACTTTACTCTTGTAGAGAATGAGATATGCATTTTTTAGATCTCCTCAAGGCCAAGCTAGAGGAAGAGATTCAAAACTGGTGGAGACATGAGTCTGACCAGAAGCTCCCCTGACCTGCTTTGGCAGGAGGACGCAACGTTGGGATGGTAGTTGGGCATGTCCTGCTCCATGACTAGATGCAACAGTGTTGGGATTACAGGCTAATGTCACTTCTGTGGTTCAAAAATCAAAATCTGTGGCTGCTTCAGGCTGCTGTAGGGAAGGGATCAAAACGTAGTCTGGTTTCTGGTAGAGCTCCGTGTTGGTTAGATTTTCCATCAATGCAGAAGACATAAATATGTATTACAGAAGACACATAAAGCCCGCATATTATATGACATAGGTGAGCCAGATCTGAAGTCTGTGGGTGAAGCACGATAGCAACCAAATGATTTTTTTTTTTAATAAGATGCCACTTATATATTCATTTATTTATTTAGTAATTAAAGTCCTTGGAGCAAAATGCCTTAATTTCAGAAAGTTGATGCTAATCTGCTCACCTGGCACGTTATCCACAAACTTAAGTGTGCAAAAGTGATGAAGCTAATGGTTAAAGATAAGATAAATATCACCCTTATGGGACTTGATAAGCCTAAATTCACTTTTTTTTTTTTTTTTTTAATCAGCTATGTGAAATCATATGTCTCAGAAAGCAGTAATTTTAAATAATTCCACGTTAAATATTCCATTTTCAGTGGCTTGATGTTATCAGCATCAATTTATTACAATGCACGATATCCCTTCAAGGGAAAAATAGTAACTGGGGAACAAAGAATTTGGCACTGAATCTTTTAATTCCCCAGTAAGCATGGGGTGACGTTGGTTTGGACACCATCGCGGGAATATTTGTGTCATAAGCCTGCTGCTCCAACGTGTTTTGGTGATTTGGAAAATTCCCTTGATCTCCGTGTCAGGTGGAGAGAGATGTGTGAAGCCACAGCTTTCGTGCTGGCTACCCTGGAATTAAAAATTCAGACTGATCTGGGGCCTCCCAAAGCCACTGTTTGAAGCTGGAGGAGAGGAAGGGAGATGCAGGAACATCCCCGATGATATCCTCAGAAGTTTTGTGGAGCAACTCAGCCTTGTAAAACTTGGTCCCTGCCCTTAAAGACATGGGTCCCTATGCTGGCAATGCCCCCGCGCGAGGGAAGTACCCTGAGCCCCAAGGGTGCTAGGCAGGGCTGCTCGCATCACAGTTGTCACCGCCGGGGACACAGCTGACCTTCCAGCCACCTCTCGCTCCCTGTCCCATCGGCTTGCAAGACCCCCTTGCCTTAAGGTGGGTTTTCCCTTTAGGTCAGCGCTTGCCGAGTGATTGTGGGGCAACGTGTGCAGCGTCACCCCGTGACTTTTACTGCCTTCTTCCGCACTTGGTGTGGTGCCCATCGGCAGATTTATGTGTGAGATCACAAGCTTAGCAGTCAGATTTCCAGCGCTATTTCTGGACAGTGAGAATAATCTCGAAGATCTAAGATGTAATATTTTTTTTCCAGCATAAACAAATCTCTACCAGGCCTGGAGCTACAACCCTGTAGTTTTTCAAGCCAGTTTATGTTCCCAGCAAACGCTAATCTTTGTTCTATCCATCCCTTGTCGTGTGATTTAACATCTTTTTCCCTGTCAACAGGTTTGTTAACAAAACAAATGCTTTTATGTTATCGTTTTCTCTGTGGGTGCTTTGAATTTGTGTTCTCTGTTGCAGTTTATACATTTGCATGTAATTCCGCTTTTTCCTTCCGTGCGTTTGTACTGTTTCTCTATGATAAAAGCTCTTGCAGGAAAATTTGGTCTTGCATAGATTTTCCTCCCCTAGCCCAGGTAACACTATTTTCTGAAATAACTGCAGACTTTATATCCAGTAAGGTTTTGTTTTGGGAAGGTGATGCTGCAGCATCTGGATATTGTCGCCTCTGAACAGCTCCAGATGTTACACTTGGCAGGGGTGGCTGGTTATCGTGGCCGTGCAGCAAGGATCGCCGCAGAAGTGGCTTGCCCAAGTCTGCAGCACTCTTGCCTGTGTGGAAAGAGAGGCAATTAATATTCCAGCCCTGAGTAGATGGTGTTTAATATTCAGGAAATATTGCATTATGGACATAATGAATATTCAGAGCGCCAATTAGCATTGCGTGGTTAATTATGCTGCGGGTGCGATACGGTGCGCACGGCTTTTTTATTAGGCCCGTGCTCAGCTATTCGTGGCGCGTAGGCTCACTCAGAAAACGTTTCCCAGGAACATTGGGGATCTTTAACTAATTTGGAGAATCAGTCGTGTGCGCTTTGGCAAGCGTAATATGAATTTCATAGCAGGTTTGAAGTCATGCTCTGAGATGCTGAATATTGCTATTATTATCACATTAGACCCTTAAATAGGTTTACAGGTGTTATTGAGTGATTTTACCATGACAGTTGACTTTTTTTTTTTTTAAACTGTATTTGAATATCCCGTCAGTATGTGCTTGATGTGCCCTTTTAGAGGACTTCATGTGTTTCCTGATGAAAATCCTTCTGCGTTTGACTGGGAAGTAGGTCTTGGGACCTGGAGATAAGAGATGTGCATGGCTACCTGTTCCCTGAAGTGACTCCTGCTTTGCTTTTCTTTGTTTTTTAAATGTTTCCTTGCTCCAGGGAGCCCACGTTATTACTGGGAAGAGGGACCTGTCTTGGTGGCCCTGTTGAGCAGACCCCTATTGCAGGAAGGCCCTTGGAGAGGGCACAGGCATCGCGGAGCAGGTCGTTGCCATCAGGGTGACTTGCTCAGGGTCCAGCTTACCCGCTCTCGGCAGTGTGGGCCTTTGGCATGGGTGCTATGAATGAGTGGTGATGATGATAAGAGCCACAGGTTCCCATCACTGCCTTGCCGGAGGACAGTGCCAGCCCTAGAGCAGTTCCTCCTGGCTGGGTGGCCTGTAGGAAGCCACGTTTGTGGAATCTGGAGGGCTCTGTCCTTTCGGGAGGTTGCGACTATATAACACTATATAAGGTGTAATAGAAACTATGTATTTTTATGCCATAATGGCAAAGATGGAAGCGTCATTGTGAACCATGCAGCCAAGCCGGATGACAGCGCTGGCTAATTACTGTGAGCGAGCCGTCACTTGCTGATTCGACTAATTAGGCAGTCAATCCTCCTGACCTGTGCTTCTCCTGTGATTGTATTCTATGGCCCTCCTCGACCGGATTAGTGTTGCTGCCCTTCGTTAATGCTAATGGGAATTGCATTCCTGAGCCTCTGGAAGCACTCCGGCTTCCTGCTTGCTTCCCGGAGTCCGGGCTTGGCCTGCCGCTTTGGCTCTGAGACTCGTTTTGAACTTGGCCCTCCCTAGGCAAGCGAGGGGGGAGGCGGCGTTGCAGGGGACGGCTCGCCGGCGCATGGTGCGCGCAAGCGCGGGCTCCCCCGTTCTGCTGGCACCGCTAGCCCCGGTCTGGCTGGGCTCCCACATGTCTGAGCAGGCTGCCCGGGAGCGACAGCTCGAGAAGCAAACCTAAACTGTCCCGCTCCTGCTGAGCTTACGGTGCTGGCTCTGAATGCCAGAAGTGTCTGTTTGAGCGGGATAACTTGTAGGCTTGAGAGCTGGTGAGCCGATGCACCTATTTTTAGGGACTGGAGCTCTGCATCCTGACCGTCTTTGCTGCTCAAAGCAAAATGAGTTGCAAATGCGAAGAACAGAAATAATGCTGGCAAGCTCCAGGTTGTGGATTAGGTGTCTCTTTTCCGCTCCTGCCCATTGTGTTTCTTTTGATTGGTTTGGGACGTTGTTTTTGCTTTGGGTTGGATCCTGTCCAAAAAATGTTTTTTGGAGAGGTGGCTAGTGCAGTTTTCTATGTGTTGCTAAGAGCAGCCTTAAGGCTGGTGAGGGAGGCAGCAGAACCTCATCCCATCAGTCTTGTGCAAGCAGTTTTTCGTTAGTCATTCACTACAGACAGGCCTCAGACTCCTGGAGTAGAATTCCCAGGGTGTGCAACTGTTGTTACATGCCTTGGTTTCTCCCCTTTCAACTCCTTCTGCCTAGGCTGTACGGCTGAAGTTTGCATGAGGTGTGCACCATGAGTCTTGAAAAGGTTCGATATGAGCATCGTGGCTCTCCGGGCTAGGAACTGAGCCAGCAGAGCGCATCTCCAGCACCTCACATGGCTTCTGCTGCCCCAGAGCGGTGTGCATGGTGGTCCCTCATTACTAAAGGCTGCTGGAGCTAAGGGGGTGGACACAAAACTGGTGCTGGGAAGCTTCTAGAGGTATATATGGCTCTTTCACCTGTGGAGAGCTATCAGAGTAATCAACAACATCTCACTGTCTGCTCTAAATACAGCACTTATATGTGTCCCATGCAAGCCCTGCTGCCTGGGTGGAAAGAAAGAGGTTTTAGGAGATTGTTCATCAGGTTGAATTTGTTGGATGGCTGCTCAGAAGCCTCGCCCCTGCTTCCTTCTGAAAAGCAACTTGCTCTAAAAGGCCAGACTTCCCCTTCATCCTCCCTGGGCCAGCATGCCTGCCTTTGGGGAGAGCAGGTATATCCCTCAAAGGCAACATGGTTCTGACAAAGCTTGTTTGCATTGTTGGCCAACTGGCCATGGAACAAGAAATGAGGTTTCATGACAGTCCTGTGCTAAATAAATAGATACGGCGTGCTGTCTTGCATTCCTGAGGAGCTGTGCTTCCTTCTACCAGGGAAAAAGCAGTCCTTAGCTTTTCCCTAGAGGCCATTGCTCTGAATTTGGACAAGCCTGTGTTGGCCAATGGGTTGTTTGAGAGCCATCACTGGGTGCGCCAACTTCATGCCTCAAACAAGCGCCATAAGTTTCAAGGCAAAAAGTGTTGTGACAGGTCAGGATTTGGCCTTTTAGTCTTTATAACCAGGCTGATGTGCATTTGAATCCTCGTGAGCCTCTGCTTTCCACTCTTCTGAGCATTTCTGGTTTATGGAGTAAGCTCAGAAAATAATGTGCAAAAAGGAGTGTGTCGTGCAGGATGTGTTAAAGCAGTAAGTCCAAAATCTTTGCTTCCTCCTGTAATGGCCTTGAGGGAACCAAACATCTGGCATCAGAAGAGATCCAAGAGCAAACATATAGGGGTTGTCTTTTTATTTTATTTATTATGTTTGCAAAATGAAAGTCAGAGCCTGGTTGTTACAGCCAGTGCAGCTCAGAGTCCTGGCAGTTGTCGGAAACTTGTGGTTGAGTGAGCCCTAAAAATTGAGAGTACTATGCAAAAATGCCCCCTGCTTGGCCGTCCAAGCAGGGGGTTGGGTTCTGCTCGAAGCTCCATCAAACTATGGAAAAGATGCTTTCAAGGGTAGTGTTTTAGGATAATGGGACAAAAAATGTTTGCCATATGTAGTTTACAAAACTGAAGGCTCTTGCTAATCTCTATTTTTAAAATAAAGACTTATCTCTAAATAACTTACCCTAAATACTCCCATACCATTTAAAAAGGTACCTCTCAGATAACTAGCGTATGGACCCATTTTTATTAAAGTTGGATGGAGTTTCAAGGCTTTATTAGGTGTGGAAGTTTAAAGCTGGAAGTTCTCTGACAATATTTGCAGGCATAAAAAGGGGAGAAGATCTTGAGGAAGTCATAAGCCTTGTAGGGGTGTCTAGGGAGCTCTAACTTTTAGGAGGTTAATAGCAAGACTAAAACTGCATTTCCTTTATAAGTTCCAATTTCCTTTAACCCACGCCTCACTTTGGACAAAAATATTGTTCTTCTGAGAAACTTCTTAGACTTGGTTCTTTTATAGGAAGCCAAGTCATCTTCAAAAATTGAAAGATGTAGAGATGGTGTCACAGAAATAAGCTTAGTTGATGGGGAACCTATTTTAGGAATTCCATTTGTGATTTAAAAGTGCCACATTCATTTTGAATATATGACTCTGCAGCGAGGACAAATGCAGAGAGTTATTTATGCATATCCAGTATATATAGTTTTAGGTGAGAGGTAGGAAATGCCATAAAGTTTGCAATATATTCTCTTCCCCTGTTCTTCCAGGCACAGGCAGTGGAAATCACAGTAACTGATAGGAATTGCTATTCACACGTTTGCCTGGTGAAGGAGACAAGGGTATGGTTGATGGTAGTTGCTCTGCTGTGGGCCAAGAGCTACAGCAACTCTTATTATTTTCAGAGGAAACGATTTATATCTCATGACATGCTGAGCTCTGCTGCCTTGGTCTTTGGAATTGCACATTGGGCAAAGTTGTCTTTCCATGCTTTCCTGAAGCTGTTAGCAAATCCAACAGTGGGACCAAGGTCTGCCACAGAAGTCAGAGAAAGTACTTTATTTCTTGGGACATTTATATCTCTCAGCTCTGGAATATGTTAGATTTTCCTAGCACCACCCTTCCCTTTGCATGTGAAGCTTGCAAGTCTTGGCTAAATCTCTTAGACAATTTGTCCCTTGACCAATTGCCAAACGTATGAGATGCATCGGCTTCCCCAAAGGCCTTCCGAGATCTCAGCAAAGTAAAGAGTTTCAGGATGTGTTTGCAAAGGTGGATGTGCACTGTGTGAGCTTTGGCCCAGGAGGTTCCCTAGGGTGAGGGACACGTGGACTGACATGTCCTTCACCCTAAGGAGTGGCAAGAGAGTGCAGGGAGTGATTCCTGGCCTTACCTTCTTGCTCTTTGTAGCAGAGGAGTTAGAACAAGAGGCAGTGCCTGATTTACAGGTATGCATTGCCGCTGCCTGGGAGAGCGGGAGATCAGTTGCGCTCTTGTGCTTGCCCATCTCTGCAGTCCACCTGAAAAACAGCTGTGTGAAGATGTGAGCAAGAGCCATTCAAGCAGCCTAAATTGCTTCTTGCAGAGCAGTGGCTGGCTCAGCTTTTTCCATTGGCTGTGCTTTGATCTGACGAGCATTTGCGAAGGAAATTAGCTGCAAGGCCTTTGCTTTTGTGCAACGCAAGCAGTTTGGAGCACAAAACGTGAGCTCTAAGTAGCTGCACTCCACAGGCCTGCTGTGAGTAGGTGTGCTGCACAGGACCCCTCTCCCATTGCAGCCTCTCGTGTGCTTGCATTGATTTGCTCCCCAACTTGGAGTTTTGATTCTCCTGTTGAGAATCCTGCTCCTGCTGACACCAAGGACTATCATTAGGGATCCTGCCTTAGCAAAGACGCTGGGGTTGAGCTCACAAGATGACCATCTCCTATGACTTCTGTTCTCCTAAGTCTCTTGTTGCCTTCATGCATCTTTTGAGTTGGGGGAAGTTGGGGGAGTCTTTGCCAAAGGTGAAAGACCTAATTAATTACTGATTAAATTAATTGCTTAGGTCGTAGTTGTGGGTGCTGTTCGAGCCCTTCATCTCCAGATAGGACCCCTCTGTTGTGGCAGTGTGGGCGTCCTTCGCCCGCATGCCAGGTGGCTTTGACTCTGCCAGCAGCAGCCTGAACTGCATTTGCCCCAGACCAGCTTACTGTAATTCAACCTCTAACTTTTTGTTTGCCTGAGGCAAATTCTACATTTCCATGCCTCAGTTTACCATCTTAAGAGCAGTGCTGTATCAGATAGGCACTTGAAAGGCAAAAAATCACTGAGAGAAACTGCTACTGAAGGGCAAAACAGTCTCCTGAACTCAGAGTTCAGCTGGCGAAGGGAAGAGCTATTGATTTTTCCCTTACCTTGTTTTTGAAGGAACTTCTCATTTTTATGACTCAACATTATGTGCTATTAATGATTTGCTGTCTCAACTTTTGTTTTAAATCTTGGCTGTTCACCCTTTTAAAGGTTAAGTGCACAAGTGGCAGTATGCAGGAGTTATTCTGGAGAGCAAAACACTTTCCACCTCTTTGTCCATTTGTTGTCAACTCCAAGAAAAGCAAAGTCAAGACCCAAAGGGGCTTGATTTCTTTTGAAGCCAAAGTGAGATGGAAAGAGTGTAAGAAAATCCCCCCAAAGTGTCAGCTGGAGATAAATATCATTCTGTAGTAGATGTAAAAACCCTTCAAGTGCAGTTCAGCATGCCAAAGAAATACATGCAGAATGGTGCCCTGCTTCCTAGGAAGTCTCCACTACTTGGGACAGTGTAGTGTTTTGGAAACAACTTCTTGCTGTGTTTCTTATGCCTTTAATTTGCTTTATGGCTGCCAGTATGTACTGTTGCTTTCTCAACCGTATTTGCATTCATTCTGTGGTTCTTCTTGTCCTGATTTCTTTGGCTGAAAGATACCTCAGTACCTATTTTTATGGGGCAGGGTAAGGTGCTCTCTTGAGGTTCTTGGTTCCTCTGGAGAGTTGCATAAAAGCTGCCAGTGAGGGTCCAAGCCACCCTACCTTGCTTCCAAATGGTGTGTGGACTGCACACCACGGCTGCAGAGGTTGGTCATGGGTCAGGTGAGCCATAGCAGTGCGGGGAAGGTTCTGAGCGATTAGGACCATAGAAATTGCTGGACCAGGGCAGACCTCCCATCCATTCCATCATTTCCAGTATCCCAGCATTCGTCTTTGCTTGCAGTTACCGTCTGATGAGTTGCAGAAGATGGGGAGAAACTCAGAGCATGTTGTGGTTAGTGACACATAATTTCATAACTTGGATTCTGAATTTTCTTCCCATACCTTCTGGTCAGCTGTTGAACCTCTTTCAGGATCTACCCTAAAAATGTAGTTTCTTGTTGGTCTACCTTTGGATGTTTTTATTGGGAAGCTGCTGTCTCATTAGAGATGTGCTGTTCCTGGAAATGCTTTGAGTCCTGTTATTAAATGGCAGAACAGTGGCTGGGCACAGGAGATTAGTGTGGCTTGCTGGGCAGTGAGAAAAAATAAACTCCTGTTTGGTTTGAGAAGCACCATCTCTGCCCTGTGCTCCTTTGCTCTGCAGTGTTGTCTGGTTAAGATTTAAAGCACTGATCGTTAAAAGGACGCCAAGACCTTTGGACTGCTTTACATCTAGTTGCCCCTGGAAATAGCTAGATGTACTTGGATGCACTCAATTTGCACCATAGGATATACGTGGATGCATCCCAACAGTTGGCAATACTCAGCATGTTCTTTTTGGGATGCAAAAAAATAGTTTAACCTGTAATTCATAAAATACAGAAAGAGTCTTGCCTGTTCCTTCTGTTGAAGCATTTTTCTTCTATGAAGCTTCCATCTTCTGTCCCCAAAGTACAATCCCTAAATCAAGCACAAATCAGAACCCAGGCCTTGGAGCTGCAAGGCCCAAAAGCTTCTGTTTCCTCTGACCCAAAGTCTGAAGGACATGTGCATTTGCGCTCGGGGCCAGGCTCTGATCTGCGAGCTCCTGCTGCCGGAGCGTGTGTTTATCTGCAGCGGCTGCTCCTCCGCAGGCTTCGTTCTGGGCCGTCACTTGGCAAGTGGCTCCTTTGATGCAGTCCCTGTGACAAATTACTCCTTGGGTGCACCCGGATTCCCAGCATGGCCTAAATGCCAGATGTTCAGAGTACATCAGAATAAAGGAAGATTTGCACCCACTGTAATCATCTTTCTAATGGCACTAGGTTTTGGGTGGCTGGTGCTTTTCCCTCAGTACTGGAGTTCTGAAAGGTTTTTTTGTTTTTGCTTTAATCTTAAAAGTTCGAAGAACAAAAGATGAATTTTAGGTTTTCACAGCAGAGCCTGGCTAGCGATGATATATCTGCGTGGCTAAAGGAAAAGCGAATCTGCAAGCTGGAGACCTGCCTTCTATTGCATCCTCCCCTTGCGGGTACTCGGGTAGATATTGGAGATTGAGTGCACAGAGGTATTCTTCCCCAAAACAGAGTTGTCAGTACGCCCCACAACAGGCACAGCAGCGTATCAAAACTCTTCTCATCTTTTCCATATGGACATGCTACAGCTGCTTGCAGGCTTGCTGGTGGGATCTGAGCTAATGCAAACGAGCGCTGGGTTGCTTGGGATCGTAGTGATGCCTCGACAGGAATCCTGTTGTCTGTCCATTTGCCCACCGGAGACAAATGGTTGATTATTTATTGTTCTTTACCTCTTGTGCTAGAGTTCTTTGAGCACATATCCATGCTGTGCATGGAAAAGAACATTTGTCAAGACACGTGAGACCTCCCCGGTGCAGCTCTGCCTATATGTAGTGCTAGAGATGTTAATGCACTCTGAGAAGTAAATCACCATCTCCATTTCATGTTGCTTCCAGGGTCAGCCAAATCTTCTTCATCTTCGGTGTCAAAGACAGCATTTGCATTGTAGGGTGATGATGCCTCATGTTAGGACTGGTCTGAGCTAGCACGTAAGGAGATATATTTTCCACCCATACATTTCTTAGTGCTTGCATCTTTGTCATGGGATGTTCAACCCCAAGCATTCCTGAAACACCCTCCATGTGGTGACATCTGTCGCCTGTCCATCAAGGCCTCAACTTGCCTTACACCATCATCACCCTTTTCTTGTTAAGTGTGGCATCAATAGTATCGTTGGCAAGGCGCCGGCTGGGAGCCCAAGCAGTGGCCAGGATGTGCTCAAACCCTTCTGCATCATCTTTTGTTGAAAAGTTATCAAGGGTTAATCTAATGCACTGACACTTGTAGTATCCCTTGTTCTTTCCAGCAGGAAATACGTCTGGGACCAGTTGGGAAACAGAGATGGGGGAAGCGGTGAATTGCACTGCTTTGGCTTTTTATTTTATTTTAAACAGGAAGCACAGAGAGAAAATGACTGCTCTCCTGTAATCTGTTTGCTGCTCTCTTGGTGATAGAGGATGACACAAGCTGTGCTGATTAAACATATATATATATATATATATATATATATATACACACACACATATATATAAAGATTAACCCCAAGCCCACAGTAGCGATTAAACATGTCACTTGCTGACTTGCTGAGCTCCAGAGTAAATCTTGATAGGCAATGCAGGGCTTTTATGGGGATATTTTGATCAGCTAAATTGGGTGCATTGGTCTACATATTTTTCACTCTTAAGAAAATGTTCTGCAGAGACTGCCTGGCAGTACCTGGGGGTTGCTCTGGCAGCACCAGTGACAAAGTGCAGGAGTCCCACCCAAGGCAGGCAGCAGGTTTGAAATCCTACATCATGCACCAAAAGGCAGACAGGGGCATGATGCAGGGTGCTCAGGCAACCCAGTTCTTCTTGTGCCAACAGAAGTGAAATCTGTGGCAAGCAACCGCTGGCTTGGTATGCTGGAAAGCTCAAGGGCTCTTCAGAGCCATCACTTGCAAAGAGGGTGCAATGCCAGGAAGTAACTGGCAAGAGTGGCCAGTGTCTGTCTGCACTGTCTCATACTCAGCTGGCAAGTGGAAAGGTGGAATTTGCAGTTACTCCTCTCTTGAGAGGAACGTTTGGCTCACCCGACATAACCATTGCAAACTTGGACTGAAGCTGTATTGATCACGTAGGCCATCACGAGAGTCTTGCATCCATCCCAGCTTGCTGGAGGTTGGAGCAGCCTTTGGGCACAGGCTTGTTGTGTTTGTCCTGATCAGTTCTCTGTGATGAGGGAATCAATCAAGGAGATTCTGATCTCCCTCAACCTCTTTCCCTCGCGTTATGTCTTTTGGGGTAACAGTGAATGCTGTTACTTGATCCTGCAGCGGATCCCTGCCACTTTGTTGGGGTGCAAGGTGAGCATTAGTGGGATGATGCCCTCGGGTGTCCGAATGCTAGAAGCCTTAGTTGCAGCACTTGTGTGTGCTGTGCCCCTTGTGCAGCCCTGGAGGGATTTGCTGCAGGCAAGGACACACCAACTCACGGATGGGTAGGCTCCTCACGTGCCCTTTGGGAGCCAGAACCTCCCCCCTGAAAGTCAGTGTGGGTCAGCCTTTCCATTAAGCCACCAAAATGTCCTGTTTCAGCACATCCCAGCCTGCCCACGCTTCCTTCCCTTTGCGTTCCTGCCATTGCTTTCCACTTTGTGGCCCTCATTTCCATATTTCATCCCTTGCTGCTGCTGCTTACACAAATCTTGGCACCTCTTCAGCCTGCTGATAACACACAGCCCCTAGTGAGGTGCAGCAGTCAAGCGCGTCATTGAAATAAATTGTCTCATAAATTATCAACAAAACCAGCTCCTCCGCTCCAACGTGCTGTGGTGTCCTGGGCAAGGAAGCTGAGTGCTTTTAATATCACAGCACAGAAAAAAAAGAGTTGTTCTTATGTTCAGCCAGATCCTTGGAAAAGGAAAGGGTGAAGCCAGTGTGGGAATCACCCCTAGAGTGACCCGTGTCCCCCTGTTACCATTGGGACCAGCTTCCAAGACAAGAGCAGGGAAAAGGGATTGGCACAGAGAAGTGACTTCCTGCTCTCCTCTCTGCCATCTTGATGGTCACTTTTGCTTGGGGAGAGGAGAGGACTGATTTTTGCACCTTAAATTATTACTTGTGTCTGTGCATTGCTGGTGCGCAGTAAGGTTTGCCAGGAAACATGTCTGAGCTCAAATCTGTCTTGCCCGTTGCATGGGTTGGCATGCTCTTCTGGGAGGAGCAAACGGCACAATCGTAGGAGGATTTGGGTTGGAAGGGCCCTCGGGAGGTTGCTTAGTCCAGCCTCCTGCTTGCAACGGCTGGAAGGATGGTGCAAGCCCTGCCAGACGAGGGCTTTGCTCTGATCCCTTCAGCCCCTCTTGGCCTCTGTGTTTGTGGGTTATTTAATTCCAAAAGACAGCGGTTCCTTTAAATTGAGAAATTTTAACACGTGATGCAGAATTTGCACGTCTCTCCTAGATGGAGAACGTGGATAATTCCTCCTTGGACAGACCATTTTCTACAAATTTCTGTGAGTCAGTATAATGAGCCTGTATTCATTTTTATCAGAGTGGTCCTTTTTAAAAAAAAAAAAAAACAAAAACAACTTAGCTGTCCTTTACTTATCTGGATTTGCCTTGGGAGCAGTGAGGACTGTGGCATCTTTTGTTTTAAAGCCTGGTGTTTTAATGCAATAACAGGATTGAACTCTCTTCTCCCTGGAGAAAGGACCTCTCCTGCAGGATGCAGCTCTGTAGCCTTTGTCTCAGAATGCTTTTGAAGCAGCGATTTAGTGAAATAATGGGAAAGTCACATTTTTCTTCTCTGTGAGGTGGCCTTTGGTGGCTAGGGCAAGCAGCTGGGATGGTAAATCCTTAGTAGTCCTTGTGTATGTCTCCATAGCCTTCTCTACAGAGTGTATTTTTTTTTTTTTTTAACAGATGGGCTATACGTCCCAAGTGCCAGAGCACACAAATCTGGCAGTTTGGGCTTTACATAATGCGCAATATGGTTAAGTGAGTGGGCTGGGAGATTTATGACAAAACATTTTTTATCTATGAATAGGGATGTTGGGGGAAACACGCTGGCAGGGTCCTCCTGAGCTTGGCTGTTTTTCTTGCCCAGGCTCCTGGCCAAGTGGAGGAGACCCCAGATTTCCTTGGGTCTGTGGTTCTTGCAGTGCAGGAGGTTCTTCCTGTTGCAGAACACTTCCTTTTTGGCCTGAAATAGGATGAAGTGCGGAGGGTTCCTTAAAACTTCTGAAATTCCTGCTCAATGTTGCAACTGCTACAAGCAGTAACTTCAATGCACCTAGTGCTGTTGTGCTTGACCAAGGATCGTCATTGCTTTTGTCATTAAAAAAGAGGCAGTGAAGGAGACACAGATGAATGATGTAAACTTTGGAGGCCAAAGCATGGCAGGACACATCCACAACGTTCAATGGCCATGCTCCCATCTAGCCAGCCCGGTTTGTCCTGAGATTTTGCCCGGTAGCACCCGAGTGCTAGGAGCAGTTCTCACCTGCTTGCCAGGAGGCAGTGCTTGCTCGATTTTTATTTTATTTTTTTTTTTTCCCCAGTGAAATGGGGAAACTGAAGGAAAGAGCCTGGAAAATTACTATTAATTACTAGTAATTACAATTGTCATTAGCATCTATAGATTTTATGAATGGAGAGATGTGATGGTGGTGGACGCGGTTGGACACTCTGGTGTCTTTCCCCTTTTCTCCTTACGTGAGCATCACTATCTGAAAAGTCAGGTGCTCTTGGTTATACTAAGAGAAGCAGAGCAGCCAGAAGCTGTGGAGAAGGAAGGAATCATCTCCCGCGGGAATAACGACCAGCGCTTGCTGCCAGGCACTACAGAGAGGTCACTGAGTTTCATTGACAGGCTTTGAGCTGGAGCACAAAGAAAGATAGACCAAAAAAAAGAGGGGAGGAGGGGGAGTTGTGGAATGAGCAATAAAAGCAACAGCTTTGGAAAGGATTTAAATCCTAGTTGTGCAGAACGGGGGAGTTTATCTTCCACGTTATCTGTGGCAAAGCTTTTTTCAACCTTGGGTGAGTCTTCCTGGGCAAGCGGAAAGATGCCTTACACCTAGCGAGTTACTTAGTTTCGATTAGTTCCTTTTTAAAATGTTGTAAAGCATTTCAGGTTAAAAATAAAAATTCAGTGCTGATTGCTTCTGGTTTCAAAGGCTGTTGCAAAGCCTCCTACGAAAGATGCATGTTTGCAGACGTGCTTGCCAGCATGGATATTAGCAGTGTCAAATGGAACAAGAAGTTCCCCTTAGCAAAGATTAGCTTTTAAAAAAAGATGAGGGGCTGGGAAAAAAGAAATAAAAAAGAAAAAAAAAATCCTAGATAAAGGTTTTCTGAGCAGCCTCTTTGCGGAGGTTCCTGCCAGGAAGATCAATGAGGTTGTTTTATTATTGTGCCTCGACACTGCTAAATTATGAAGGAGTCTTTTGAGCTGCTGGTTAGTGTGCAGGGAAAGAAAGCTGCTGCGGAGAGCTGGAGGAGGGCTGCCTGCCTGCCTGGCGTACGGTGCTGGAAGGAGGCAGGGAGCCTCTTTCCCTTGCTGGCACTTTATTATAATAATGCCTGGTCCTGCTGAAGATGATTGTTTGGGTCTCTCAGATGAAGATAGGGCAGGCCTTTGCATTCCAGCTACTTAATGCAGCAGAGGAACATGGGCCAAGGTGAGGTTGAGACGATTTGTGGTTTTTTTTTTTTTTTTTTTTTTTCCTTTATTATTATTATTTGAATGTTTTTGTGCTGGGTTGGTGTTTTCTGGAAAGCCCATCCTGTGGCCAGCGGAGGCTACGTGAGAACCTCCCCATGCATTTCCCAGGAAATACAAAGTGTGTGGGGAGAGGTTGGGGTATTATCCCGAAGCTCCAGCACTGACTCAAATCCACTCCAAAGGCTGCAAAAGACACAGAAGGCAAAGAAAAGAGTGCCCACAATGGGTTTATTTATTTTTCTGAAAGTCTCCGGATTTTTTCACCGGTCTCATGACTTGCTTGGGTTCTGACTCATAAGGTTTGAATGCCGGGGCCTTGGCAGCCTTGTGCATTTGCAAGCACAGATGAGCAAAATGACGGGTTTGCATAAACCCGGTGAACTGGGGCTCTGCTCTGTCTGCTGGAGCTGGGCTTGCTTTCCCAAAGCCTGGGCTGCCTGCGGGTACCGAGCTGAAGGATGCTGCAGTCCACATCCCCAGCTCGCCCTGCCTTTACCATTGCAGCGCTGAGCAGGCACTTGGTGCAGCCAAAAATCTTTTGAGACAGAGCCATGGCTTCATGGAAGCTCAGAGGCAGTTGGGTTTTTCCATAAGGATAGAGAAGGTGCTCTGTTAACTTCAACTTGCCTGCAGGAAGGGCTCCTTTGGGTTTTCTAGGGAAATAACTGAAATTTTAGGGTTCTTTCTGAAGTTTCTGTCTCTCACTATGAGAAATGGCTAGACCTTTTTTGTGTTCTTTTTTTTTTTTTTTTTTTTTTTCCTGAGAAAGCAAGGAAGAACGATGGCAGCTTTATGCTTCCCCAGGAAAGCTTTGAGCCAATTTTAAAGCAGCTGAAACAGGTCTTGGCATGATGAGACGTCCTTGCGCTTGCCTTGGAGGCTCTAGCAGTTCCTCCCCTCTGCATTTTCCAGATGTTGTAATGCTCTGAACAAACCTTCTTGGTTGAATTTTGTCCTTTTGCTGCCTGGTGGCCTTCAGAAAGGCTTCAGCAAAGCACACTGGATCACTTGGGAGCTGTAAGGGAATCAGGAGCATCTCTCCGGTTTCCATTCCCCAATCCTCAGCAGTTGGAGAGAGCACTAACGGGTGATGCAGCTTCTTGGTGTTCCTAGGAGTTTCCAGGAATTTTTTCTTTGTTTTTACTGCCAAAGACAGCAACCAGGGGACTGGGAATGCAGAGGGGATGGGATTTTCCTATCCTCTCGGCTGCACAAGGAGTTAAAGTGTTCCTGCCCTGCTGCAGTCAGTGTGTTTACCCTGCGGCTGAGGTTGTACCGGTGTGCGTTTATCGCAAGATCTCCGTCTCCAGCGTTAAGTGTCTCACTGTGCCTTAAACACAAGCAGCAGATCAGCCAAAATCAGCCCCGTCCTGGGCAGCTGCCTGCTGCCTCATATCTGCTTCCAAGAGAAACCCGTGGCTTTGTCTCCGTCTCGGTGTTTTGGCAGGGTTTGCAGCTCGCCCCCGCTCCGCTCAGCCAAATGCTGCGGACGGGAGCGTGGGGGAGAAACCCGGAGTTGCTCCTCAGGCTTTCTCACGGCCTCTGTGTCTCCTCCGTACGTAGCCAGGTGCTGGGACTGTGGCATCGGTGCGCTGGGACGTCCCCCCCAAGCCCGCAGTGTAGCTTGGAGCAGAAGAAGGAGAGAACTTGGGTCGAGTTCTTTGTGTATCCACAGAAAGCCAGATCCTACACCTTAGGGTGGAGGGGACGCAATATCCCAGTCCCCCACTTGCTCCCTGCTCTCTGTCCAGGCTGGAATACTTGAGAGGCCACCAGAGCAGTCCCAGTGTCCCCCCTGCCCCACGGGTGGAATAACGCCAGCCCTTTCACTTAATGAAGCAGCCTAACGGCAAGAGGCAACTTCACATTAGATGTTAAGGCTCCCGCAGGTCACATTGCGGTTAATCGCCTCCCTTTGTCACTGTCTTCCTACCTTTGTGCAGCTGGACACGGATGGAGGCTCCAGGAATCCCCCCACCATCCCCTGGGTCCCTTCTGCCCCAAGCGGAGTGATGCTGGCCCAGTCTTCTGGGTGACCAGTAGCATCGAGGGGTAATCGATGCCTTCCTAAATTGGAAGGTCTGTGGCAAGGAACCCATTCATGCTTCGTTCCTGGTCTTGGAAGTGTTTTGCTGTCATCTCTTCCAGCCCCGGTGCCAGAGTGCTGCCAAACAGTGGCGTGGTTTGAGGGATGTCTTTTTGAGAAGCCGCTACCGATGTTTTGTGACAATTAATCTCGCTATTTATATCAGTATAATTAGCAACATTATTAATATTATCGAGGCACCACAGTGCTAATTATATGTCTGCTTAACATGTACTATCAGTGCTGTTTAAAATCCAGTGTAATTCTGCTTGACATTATCCCTACCATTAGCGTTATTTGTTGTATGCTGCGCAGGATAATTTGGTGCATCTAATCACTGCAATCCCAATTCTGCACATGGGGACCGTTTGCGGAAGCTTTGGAGCGTGATGCCACCAAGTGGTGCAACTCTCCTAGGGATCTTCCCCAGAGAAGTTCTCCCCTTCATCTCCTGCCCCGACAGCTCTTGGAAAGGAGAGGGAGCCCAGGAGAGTCCTGCCAAGAGCAGAGCTGAAGCTTGGGCTCTGCTCCGGCTTCTGTAGGAAGTTCTCCACATTTTTGGTGGCCCCATCCCTCCCACCGCCTGTGTTGCGGAGTTGCATGTGCAGACGCTCTCCAGCCTTGCAGTAGCTGAGAGGGAATAAAAAAGAAAATTAAATGCGCACAGGATTTACAGCAACAGGGAATTCAAGCCCAGCTGCTATCGTGTTTGATCCTCGCGTTTGATCCTCGGAGCTGCGAGTGGAGTTTTTTGAGGACAGGATGGGAGCGGGAAGGCACTTAATAGCAGGCTCAGTACTTCGTTATCATTCATTTGCAGCAGTCTCACTGCCCTCTTTCCAGCACAAGATCCTGAAAGAGGGGAAGGCTTCATTACTTGAAAGGGGGGCAGGATCTCCTTGGAGCCAGATGAGTAAATATTTAAACAGCTTTAGCCAGTGCCCTGCTCAGGGCTGAGCTCTAACCTGTGGTGAGTGGGTGGTGGGAAGGTTTTCCCCTGGGCAGGTAGTTCTGGCGCTTCTGACCACCAAGCTCCTTGCTGAGAAACGCTGGTGCGAATCAGTGGGTCCCTCCTGTCTCAGAGGTGGGTCAAATCCTGTCCCGTGCTCGCTCTGTAAGGAGCCTTTCTCTAGCTAGTGGTCTCCTTCCCCTTGTACGAGAGAGTTTCTCCATGAGCTCTTCCACTCCATGTGAACCTCCATTTCTCCCCATCCTTGGCCGTGGAGACAGAGGCCTCTTCTTGGCCCTTCCCCATGCTGTCCTGCTTCTTAGTCCCCCAGAAGCAGATGAACCAAATAGACACACAACATGGGATAAGACTCTGGGGCTTGGGAACAAGTGGGAATGGTGGAAAATAAGCCAAGGTGTATTTGACAACCCACAATATTTCCACAGGCTGTCTTTTGCTTGGCTGTTTACTCCAAATAGCAATGCTCCTGCTATGTCACTGTGTTTCTGCCAAGTCCTTGGGGTGTTGTAAAGGCACCGATGGCAGCACTAAACCTGCAGAGTCTTGAGGAACAGGCAGTCTGGAGGGAGAGGAGCTATTTGAAGGCATCATTTATGCATTTTATTACAGAATAATATTTCAGATTAAAATCAGGTTCAGCGCTATTTTGGCTTAGTAAACTCTGAGATGTGGTTGTAAGACAAGTCAAGCTCCCCTTGGTTTCTCCCCTCCTCATTTGTCACAGAGCTCTGATGCTATATCTGATCTCTGCCAAATTCAATACATTTTTCTGCAATAATTTGAAATGCAGAAGCCTAAGCTCCACTTTCAAACTAATTTTGTATTTGTAATTCAAAACATATCTCACTGTTGTTTGGGCTCGAGTTCCACTTCTAATTCATTTTGTGCATTTCCCATAGAGTTTTTGAGAAGCTGAGTCTAAATACTGATAGGCAAAGCAAGTAGAGGGGAGAGGGGCTTTACGGGTACTTGTGTTGAAAATTTTTGTTACTTTTTTGGCCTCATTTTTTTTCACAAATCAAGTGTAGGACTGGAGCTAGAAATTGAATGAAACAATTAACAATTCTTTGGTAAAACCATTAGCTATCCAGTGAAAATCACAAAGCATCTTTTTGTTGTTGAGCTGGGACCACATATTCCTCTCTCTGAATCTCCCATGATTTTTCCCTAGCACTTTTGTAAACTTGCTGTTAAGCAAATGCTCATTGAATTTCAGCCTGTCATTTCTGCAACAGAGGGTCAATTGTTTAGTTAGTGCAAAAGTGAATTTGCCTACATATTTGCCCAATGACAAATTTCCCCTTTGTATCCCAACATTGAGTGTTTAAGCTCTTTAGATGATATCATTCGCTTAGAAAGGCTGTCAAGAACTTTTCAAGACTCGAGCTATACACTGCACTTTGTGTTGTAAATGGTCCACTGGATGATTTCATAGGTTCTTAGGGTGCATCAGACAGCCTTTTTCGTGTCAGACCTTGTTTAAAATGTGGACAAGAGCCTATACAGTACACTAGGATTTTATGTGTTTCGTTTCCACCAAGAGATTTGGGCCCAGGGTAGAATAGCTTGGGAGTGGAGGGAGCAAAATGGTTAAAGTCCACAAGGTGAAGTTTGGTGGAGACCCCTTTTTTTTTTCCGCTTGGTCCTATCCAGGCTTGAACACAGCAGGAATAGACTCCCGAAGGATGCTAAACCAGGTTCTTTTGCATTGACTGTAGTGGGTTTCTACCTGTCTTGTCTTCCTTTCGGGGACAGAGAAACGTCATGTCACTCGATTTGCTCCCTTTTGACTTCAAAACCAATGGTAACATGGTGTTGCTTGCTACAATCCCACTCCTGTTTCATGTCTGCAATAGTCCTTCCTCCGCTCTAAAACGCAGCGGGCTTGCTGACGCAGCAAGGTCTGCTTGCTCATGGCCTGATCTCTTCTCGAGCTGTGTTGGTAGTTGTGTCCTCTAGCTATTCTTTTCCATTCAGGAGGGCTCCTGGCTCAGCTTGCCTCCAAATATTCTGTGCTCTGATTTCTAATCCTTTTTCCATGTCTGAAGTCATAAATCTGCATTATAGTCTGTAATTTGTTGAAAGTCACTAGACAATTTTGGCCTTCTAAGGGTGGTGTGTGTTGCTTCCACCGAACCTTGAACTGGACATGGGAAGTGTTTCTGCCTCGTTTGGCTTATGCAATGTGGCTGCTGTTGCCGTCTGAATATGGGAACATTCTTCCCCTTGCCTAGGTCTTGAAGACCCTAGGAGACCTAGCACATGTTGCAAATTAGAATACACCCTAGCAGCCAGCCCTAAACTCTTTGCAGCATTTCTTACGTTCTTGAGGCCAGATTCTTAAAACCAATTCTTTAAGTCCCTGTGCTGCTTTCTGTACCTGAAATACCCTGTTAAGGTCTACTATCATCTGAGGGAGCAAGGAGATGGGTTGCTCGTGTCCTCGGTTGCCCCTGGAGGGCAGGGAGAGCTAGAGTGAAGGTGGCACATGGTAAATCATTTCTTTTTGGAGCATGCCACCTTTTTGCTAGTGAAAAGCTTTTGGTTTTTGCAACTGCAACTTTCCAAGAAGCAGAAAGAACTTTGAAATGGCCTCTGATTTTCTTAATTTGAATTGTTTTGGATACTTTTTCCTTTCCCGGCCTGGAGTCACATTGGTGGAGATGTTTGCATCCGAGCCAATTGACCGGATGTCCTTTCTCGTCAGTGGAGAGAAAAATGCTGCTGGAGTACAGTTTGTTTAACCCCTTTTTAATGTCTCCCAGCAGGAAGTTTATCTTTTGTTAAAGTCATCTGCTTCTTGCCATTAAAAGTTTGAGAAGCCCAAATACTTTGCTCGGCCATAGAGGTTATGTGCTAACTGCTTACGTCTCATCAACTGATTCCTACCCTCTCGTTCTGTTAAAATGGGTCAGAGTTTAAACAAAGTTTTTGTTTCAGGCTGCAGAAAGCATTTGATTTTGCCGAACTCTCTCTCATCCTCCCTTTTCAAGAACACAGTCCTCGCAGAGCATCACATGCAGGGCTTTCAGCATCAGTGCCAAGGCTCCTTGCACTTTCTGTCACGTTGACCCAAAAGGATGATAAACTTAGCTAACCCTGATAAAAAAGAAGAGCAGCAGGAAGCTTCAAAGAGGTTTTAAGTCTCTCGCACTCATGTGGAAGGTATAAATGGAACTTGGCCAGAACTCAAGGTTGCTTTTCTAAGGATGTACGTAGGAGACGGTGTCCAGCGGGGACCAGTCCTGCAGCTGTATCCACACTGTGTCCTAGCCCTTGCCCTGGAATTCAGCAAAGGATGTTCAGATCTGCAGCATGGGAACCCCTAAGGACAGGTAGGATTAGATCTGAAGAAGCTCTGCCACCCCCTGGGATCTTCAGCTGCTGGTGACACTGACCACAGGGCATCTGAAAATGGCCTTTCTAGACCTTCTATTACAGTTTTGAAGTAAGCCAGTAGAAATTATAATAGAGGAAACTCCTGGAAAAAAAAAGGCAATGTCTGGAATGGTGGCAATCTTTTTCTCTCTTTTGGTCTTTTTAAAGGAATAAGTAAAAATAATGAAAAATGCACAAACAAGCTCAGGACTTGCCACAGCGAGGGAATTTCGACATCAAATGAAACAAATTTAATAAGATGTCTGAAAATCACATTCTTTTAGGTTGAAAAGCACACAGCCTGCACTGGGGAATAAAATCTCAGAGTATTTAAATAGGACAGCTCAAACAACCAGATAATGATTAGATGGCTTCAGGAATAAGAACCAGCTTGTCACAGACAGGATGAATTTAATAAAATATTTAAACAATTTTCAACAGTGCTGTGATGATAGAGAAAACCGTGATAATATCCAATAATAGAAGACTTGCTTTGAAAAGATTAAAGGATGTAAATACCGAAGGACCTAAATAAGCTTATGCAGTATTGTTGTGTAAGCATTCGTTAAGTGAGCCCCGCAGTGACTCCTTAGATCCTCTTTATAGATGGATGTTTATAGGATGGAAGGAGAAGGAAGCAGCCATCTGGTTAACACCAGGACTGGAATAAGAGCTGCAGTCCAAGTTGTCTTGTCTCCTGTCCTCTCAGACCTTTTGGCGGAGTGTAGCCATTCTCTGGGTGACGTTTGATGGAGAATCAGTCAGTACAAATGTGGCACTTGGAGCACCAGCTTCCTTGTTCGCTGGCTTGGGGAGTTGATACACAAGGTCCGTTTTCATAGTGATTAACATGCAGCAATTATCCCTCCCATGAGTTCAGTCTTGGGCAACCAAGCAAAGGTGTGCATTTCTGCTAGGCAGGCCTAGAAGGATTACAGCAGCAGACACGCAGGTTCTTGTAGATGTCCTGCCAGCCATCCTTGCTCCTCTATATCTTGGAAACAGGTTTCCTAACAAGATCTGCCCCAAGATGCCATAGTTGGAGGTTCATTAATGAAGGGTCCAGAAGATATATCACTCAAAAGGTTGATGTGCTTCCTCCTTGGAGAACTGTATTGACTTGTCATTGGCATAAAAGGGAATTGCTTGTCTCTGGAGTTTATTTGGTGGAAGTATGAAAACTGAGCTCTTCTTTGGGCAGTTCATGGTTTTTGAGTGCAACTCACAAGGACAAAACAAAAGATCATTTGATCCTGAGTGTCTTGTAATGACTTATGAGAACTTACAAGGATGGATGTCAGGTGGCTTGATTTGGCCTTAGTCTCATTTTACCTAGGAAAACGGGTCAATGTTCCTTGCCAGAGAACAGTTCCTTCCTTCGGCTATGTGCTTAGGTGGATGAACTCCAGCAGCGAAAGCTGGTTGAACACAGCCATTGCTCATCTCCCCGTAGCAATGAGGACAACTCACTGTAGTTGTCAGGACAGCCAAGGACTTGCAGATGTTAGAGTTCTTATAGCATATCTTTGCTCGAAGGAAGTGAAATCCCTGTGTCTGTAAGTACCACAGGGACAGAAAGAGCATATGGAGAATATAAGTCCTAGAGATGCGCATCAAGCAGCCAGACAGTGGGACTTGCCAAGAAGATGCTCTAGACCAAACCTGCACCTAACCAGGAGTTTTGAAGAAATGACAGCATTGATTTCACCACCACCACCACCACCACCACCACCTTGGAACCAGGCAGGCAGCTTTTATAAATGAATTAGTGAGCTCCTCTTCAGGTTGCCTTTGTGTAGGAGCAAAAATATTTTGTCATGTGCTTTGGAACATGGGGCTGAGGAGTGAGTTTTTAGGAGGAGGTGTGAGTCTTGGAGGCCCTTCTCAGTGGCAAGCAGTTAGTATTACTTGTGACCATTTTTCTTACATTAAGAATATGGCTGTAGCTTAAGACAGTCGAGCAGAAGACAAAAGTTCTTGTGTGTGTATATATATCTAGAAGAAGTTGAACTCTCTGCCATATTTGCAAATTTGCCTCAGTTCTGTCTCTGTGATATTCTGTAGTGTGCAGTGAGGATGGAGTGATGTTCAGATGCATTTCCATATGTGACAGAAGAAGACAAACCAAAGGTCTGGCTGTTAGACACATCCACAGCACTGGGCTGTAGAAGTGTAGGGAGCTTCCTAAAAATGTGTAGGTTTGATTGCACAGCTTGAAGTGCCATCCCGCTTGGCAGAGGCAGTTTATGATAGTAACCTTGGTGGGGAGCAGGGAGGAAGGAAGGGAGGGGGCAAGAACCAGACAGGAAACAGTCGCACTGAGCCATAGGCATTTCTGGTGGTTTGTGGAAAGCTGGCTGACCCATGACCGGAGGTGGTTCCCAGCCGCACAGTCACATTAAAAGGGGGCTTAAATAGACATTTTCCTACTGCGATTTGTTTTTTTTTCTATGCTTTGGTTG
This sequence comes from Nothocercus julius, assembly GCA_013398735.1. NCBI lineage: Eukaryota > Metazoa > Chordata > Aves > Tinamiformes > Tinamidae > Nothocercus > Nothocercus julius. Next base: position 2,929,890 of record VZSV01000011.1, on the reverse strand, counting down.
TGACAGGAACTCCTGCTGGCAGAGGGAAAAGAAGAGGTCCTGGAAATGCCACCACATTTTGGAGGAAAGGTGCCCAGGGCTTGCTCTCTAGCATGGAGCCTCTTGGTCAGGCATATCCTGGATTGTTCTCATCGTTAAGATGACTTTTCCAGTAGCATCCAGGCCCTAGAGATACGAAAACTAGTTGTGGTCCCAACACTGGACGTATCTCGGGGTCTCGTAACAATCAGCACCTCTGTGTTTGGTAGCAGAGGTAGGTTGGGGACAGCATGTTGAGGGAAGCATGGAGGGGGCCTTGTAGGTGCAAGGGGCCATCAGGCAGCCTGGGGAGCCGCAGTGGCTGGGGAGAGTGAGGAGACCAGCGTGAGGGAAGGTCACTTGATGAACTCTGGGCACGTTCGGGTGTCTGGCCGCAATCCCAAGCATTTCTCCTCAGCACCTCATGATGGTGTCGCAGGGTCAGATCTGAGCAGAGGCAGTTCTTGGAAGACCGAGGAGCCAGGGCTCTGCTTTTGACTTTCCCCAGCCTAAGAATCCTTAACCCCCGGTGTCACCTTGCTTGCTTGGAGAGCAAGGTGAGGTCACCTGGCCAAACTGCAGGGGCTGATTTGAAAATAGTCAAGGAAAATGTTCCTGTGGTTCCTCAGCCTGGTGCGCACACCCTCTGGCAGGAACGATGTGGGATTAAAATGCCTAGGGAGGGTAAATGCTGGCTGTTATTTACATTTCTTTAAAAAAAAAAAAAATAGTGCCCATGGCTTTTCTATCTCTTCCAGACAGTTTTTGGCAAAAAGAAATAGCAAGGCCAGATCTGTAAAATATTAGCACTGTGCAGCAGAGCTTTTAGCTTTTCTGTGCTTTAGCATAGGAGAATCTGGGAATGGTATCAAAGCAAAACCAAAAATCTATATGTGCTGAACACCCTTGTCTCTCTTATGGCACCGCCTGTTTGCACCCTTTGGCTGTGTCTGCTCCTGGGGCTCCCTTGGTTCCCCTTTGGGTGATTTTGGCTTTCTTCCCAGTGTTCATTTTAGAGACAGATTATGCAGGTCAAGCTGGGCTGAAGACTCCTCCTAGCAAGGTCTCAGCTGCTCAGAGCCCTGCAGGAAGGCGGTAGCTTCTCTGGGCTGCCCAGGGAGAAGCTACGGTGCCGGCTCTGCAGCAGGACACCCAGCTGGGCTTCTCGAGGACAACTGGGGCTTGCCGGAAGAATACAACAGGCTTCAAGGACAGGGCTTTGTTTCCAGCAAGCATCATGGGGAAAATGCTGGGTATTCTTATAAATCAAAAGAGAGACAAGATTTCCTAGCAGATTTGCAGGACGGAGGCGGCCGTATATGACTTTTCCTGGCTCTTACTCGGCAAGGTGTAAATCTGTCTTGCCGCTGTTGCAAGTTGACAGCACTGCAAGCCTGCGTGAGCAAAAATACGACATGTCCTTAATTTTAAGGGCCTGTTCGTTGCAATTGCAAAATTTTCCAGCTGCCAGTGGTCATGAACCACATCTGTGGAAATTGAACGTGATTACTATAATTTGCCTTGCGAGCAATGTCTTCTGCAGTTTCCATTCCCTCCCTTTTGCTACCTCTCCCTTCCCGCCTCCAACCTGCCAAGAAAACAGAGCTCAAGTGCTGCAGCGGGAGGAATGGAATTTCCTGGGGAGGATCAACAAGCCTCATCTCATCACTGTGTCCTTGCTGCTGCAAAGGAGCCTTGAGTATTAAGGATCCCCATGTCTGACATGGGAGCTTCCAAGACATGACACGTCTTGGAGCTCCTTGTGTTGATTTATAGTATGGATGTGTGCAAGAGGAAGTGAGGGGAAAAAACAGGAGGCTGTTGTGCCTGAGGATCTTGGCTGGGCTGGATTGCAGATACCCACATCTCACGGGTGTAGAAATCTCACAGTGAAAAAGATAGAGCAGGTGGCCAGGGCACCTTGGACCATAGCAGAGTCTACCGCAGCTGCAAGCGAGCTGGGAGCGAGGCCCTTCTGCCAAGCTGACATAGGAAAGAGGAATAAAGAATAAATAACGCATTGCTGTTTCAGTACTTAAGTAAACTTCCACCCGGGCCCATCTGCTCTCATTAGGCCGTCGGTTAATTAAACACCCAAGCTGCTGGGAAGCTGCCGTGTTTGCAGTGGGGTCCTGTCGAGTGCTGGATCCCTGTGTAAAAAGCTTGGCCAGTTGGGGCAGAGAGGAATTGCCTTGCAGCCCGAGAGGGTTTTGCTGTCTTTGGGGAGGTGAGGCATGTGAGGAGTTTGCTCTCCCTAATCAGCTCTAGTGGGATAAGTTCAAGCAACACTGATTAACTCAGCCCAAAAGAAGATGCTGGGAAAAAGCTAATAAAGCTCAAATCCAATATGTGCTAATTAGCTGGTGGCACAACAAACAGAGCTATGTTTTTTGCATTCATTTATCCCTGTTTATTTTTTTGTGTTTTTTTTTTTTTTTTCCTTCTTTCTTTTTTTTCCCCTAAACTGGAATCTGGAAGCAGGCATTAGTTGCAATATACGCTAATGCAGCCTGCTTTGAAATGCGGTGCCTCGGAGCTCTGATTTCAGTCTTCCTTGCCAGCTCACTCCCCTTCAGAGCACATGGGGTTTGCACTATGCCCAGAGCTGCCTTCATCTTCCTCCTCATCTCCCTTCTGGCAGCTTGTGGAAGGGGACAGGGTAAGGAGCCCCAGTGATCCAGCATGGGAACTAGTGGACTTTGCTTGAGGACCAAATGCCAGAGGAGCAAGCAGGCGGATGCATCCGTCCCTGCAACGCTGCTCGTGATCTGACTCTGAGAATTAGATTCAGAGCAGCTCCCAATTGGTCTGGCAAAGGGAGAGGCACACGAGCATGACAGGTGGCAGCAGGGGTGACTTCTTAAAATTAATGGAAGGTAAATAACTGGCCTACCGTATTTTCCCCAGGGTTGTTTTTGTAAGCCAGTTTTCTGAGGGGTGAGAGTTCATTTTAAACTCCTGGAGCGATGTGCAGCATTGATGAGCGCGTCAGGCACACCAGCGTCTTGGCTCGGAGCGTGGGCATGGAGGTGGCTTTCCCGGCATTGCACTGATAGACCCAGGAGCTTCGACTCCGCAGCCATGGTGTTGTGCCTGGAGAAGGCGGCCTGAGATGCCTGCGGCAGGCAGGGCAGGAGGCCGCTCTGGGTACCAGCTCGCGGGCGCACAGCTGGTTTGGATTCGGGGGTTCCCGTGTGCGTGTGTTTTTATACATACCCATGTGTTTTGCGTTTGTGGTGTGGAATGAGGAGGCACGGGGGATGTGCGCCCTTTGTATAAAGCAATTATAAATGAGTAAGAGCAACAACATTAAAAAAAAAAAAAAGAAGCCTTAAATGAATTATTGCAAGTAAACACTCTCCGGATTTGGCTGCCTTTGCACAAAGAGAAACGTGGAAAGTCAGGCTTGCAATAAAGCAAATCCAAGTGCCCTCCTTGCATGCCTTCAGCCAGGATCATGCGGGCTGACCCCTCGCTTTCCCCATCAGAGCATCCGTGGACCTCTGTACTTCAAAGAGAGCAGCTCAGCACTCGTGCCCTCTCCCTCCCACTTCTGCCTTCCATGAACATGAAAGCAGCTCTGCTGCAATTTCAAAGCTGCAGCTTCAGTCGCGATGAGGAAGATAATTAGCACGTTAAATGTTCGATGCTTTTGTCAGATTGTGTTTAATAACCCTGAGCTGGAAGCAAACTTGGTGGCAAGAACGGTTAGCAGTGCGGGTGTGCAAAGCGCTTACAGTTCAATGAAAGCTCTGGGAGTTTCTTGGGCTGCCCAAGTCCACAGAAGACACCGCAGGGATGCTCTTTCAGCCCTGAAGCTTAAAATATTAATGGGATATCATTTCCATGACAAGCGTTGCAACAGGTAGCCACCGCTTTGTCCTAAAACATTTGCTCTTAGTGGAATCTCGTATTTTAATGGAAATGCAGTGTCGCTTGAATTATTGATACCAGCAAATACAAGTCCACTGTGTGTCCACAGATACCAAAATCTTTTCGAGCTGCTCCAAGCTCTGCTCCATTGCCTTCACCCCCATCAATATTGCATAAATGGGTATTTAGCATAAGAGGCAGCGCCAGGAAGCTGCTCGGGGGCTGCTCTGCTTCACAGAGGGTCCCAGGCTCCACATTGCAACCTACAAGGGGTTGCAAACTGGGCACGAGTCTCCTTTCCCTTTACTCAGTTGGATGCCCCTCACCTTCCCTTTAGGAAGGAGGTCCCCAAAAATGCTCTGCATGCATACGGTTGTCTTTTTCCCCTCTCCTTATGCTTCACATTTTATGGAGGAGGCTTGTGTCTTTTTCCTGCACACTTTTTGGCACTGAGACCACAACTTTCTCCCAGAAGCCTTTTATCTCCATGGCCAGGACAGGATGAGGAGGGGAGAGAAGGCATGGAAAATAGAAGCTATTCATTGCTATCAGGCAGACTTCCTGGCTGGAGGTTAAAATAGAATAGCTTTTTCTACCGGTATCAAAAGAGGGGAAGAGAATGGCCAAACACTGCTGTGTTGCTAGCCTTGAGTGCCTGGAAAGCACCCATCAACAGGAGAAATTCTGGGTTTGTAGGAGGAATAGGAGGAAACGTGGGTTTGAGACTTGATAGCTTGAGAAAATTAAATGCTGTTTTTGTTTTTTTTTTTTTTTTGGTGTTCATAAAGTTTTCCAGGAAAATCGGGAGATCCACAGCTTTCCTGCAGCGACAAAACCTTTGCAGCTTCCCCAAGTGTCTCCAAAACAGAGCAGCAAGGGCCCAAGCAGAAGAGCGGGCAGACACCCACCCTCTGGCTGTTGATCTCCATGGCAAGACTGTAGAGTCCAAAGACTCCCTCATTCTCTTGTATTTCACTGCCCACCCTAGGGCATAATTGGGCCAAGCAAGACGACAACATGAATTTTAGGGAGATGCCCAACCTGGTGCCTTGTTCTTCTAGACAAAGCTCTAGGTCTCCGTAGTGACACCTGCAGACATGAGAAGAAAAAGCTCCCAAGAAGCCCAAAGGTCTTTGCCCAATGGTTTTGATGTTTTTGCTCCCTTGGGCAATGCATTTGATGACAAATGGTCTCATCTGTTGATCACCAATTCATTATAGGCCTCTGATTTTGCTGATCTTGCACTTTCTGTCCTTAACACCTTTTTTTTCTCTCTCTCTCCTCTTCCACTTCTGTACTCGCAGCAAACCCTGGAGACGAATCTCACCAACCTGGTTAAACGTAACAGCGAGCTGGAAAATCAGATGGCCAAGCTGATACAGATCTGCCAGCAAGTGGAGGTTGGTGAGAGCCATGCTTTCTGGGGAAAGGTCTGGGTGTGACGGGGAAGGTCTTGGAGCACGGGCAACCTCCAGAATTGCCTAACATCTTCTAGTGAACACTCTCCCTCATGAAGGGGTTATGGGACATGGTGGCAGAAGGTGGCCAAGGGACTGAAATGGGAGTAGATGGGCCACATCGTGGTGGAGAGATGCGTGGGAGAGCTCCCACGTTCCTTCTGTGGAGACTGCCTTAGGAGCAGTGATGGGAGTGGGGGGATCACCGACGCCAACGGGTTGATGATACCCCAAATCCCTGGAAATGCTGAAGGAGAAGGGAGGAAGCAGTGTGACTGGGAGGCATTGGGAAGGGATATGTTGGCTGCTGGGGTAGCTCAGGATGGGAGGGAAAGGACAAGCAGGTCTTGGCCTTGCTCTGAGATGTCCTGTTCCCTCCAGCAAATGGCTCTGCCAAGGCTGTGAAGGCTCCAGACCTGCTAAAGCTCCACGTTCCCCAGCCAGCACAGGTTTAGGAGGGTGCTTTTTGTTGAAGCCTGCGGTGACACTGTGCACAAAGTGCACCTGCCCCACAAAGCAGAGCGCTCTGCTCTTAGAGAAGATAGGAATGGAGTTGTCCCTACTGTAATGGCCTTCAGGGCAGATCTTCTGAGGTGTTCCCATAAGGTCCTTTTTCTTTGGTGCACCAGTGGAAGCCATCAGGGAGGTGATTAGGCTTCAGTAATGAAGAAAACTCATTGGAAGCTGGAAGGAATGAGAGGAGGTTCCCCCATGAAGATATCAAGGGACTGTTTGTGGAACAGGACCCGTCCATCCTCCTGCCTGCCTGAAGTGGGGAGTCTCACACGCTCCCATGCAGGTCACGTAATTAAAGTCAAAAATGCATCTACCTGAGCACATGCAGGGGCTTTTGCAGTGGGACCTCTCTGCTTCGAGGTGTCGGGGAGCGTCTGGTCCTTCAGGGAAAGACATGCTTTATATTACAAGGCGCTCAAAAAAATGAGGAGGAGACTGAGCCTATTAGCAAAATCAAGAATCACTTGAGTCTCTGTTTCCTCCTAAGCAGTTAACACGTTCTTCATTTTCCTACCAGTTAGCACAAGTGTGTCCCTCAGACCTTTGTTGTAAAAGGAGAGGCTTCCAGCTATTGCCTCCAGCCACGTCTTCCCATTTGGCTGTGTAATTTGGTGTTATTTTGCTATTTAATTTGGTCATAGCCACGTCATGACCCCTGAGGAGAGCCTGTCTAATCCTGCTCTTCTGGGAGCCTTTCCAGTGCTATATGAAGTGACCCTTGAAACGGCGAGTCACAGGGCTGGACGAGATCGCTCCATGTCGGTGCTCAAGGCACATCGTCACGCTCATGACAGACATCTGTCACACCTAATTCTGAATGTTTGACAGAGACGTTGTGCTTTTCCCAGGAGATTGGGTACTTCACACTGCTTTGTGCCAGGAGGTTTCTTTGGACCAAAATCTAATTTGAATCTCTCTTGCTGTAGTCCAAACCAGTGTCTCTCTGTCCTGTCCTGTCCTGTCCACCATACACACAGGCAAAGGGTTATTTTGCTCTTCCCTGCAGCAGCCTGCGCTGTGCTTGCAGGTGGTGCTCTTTTTAATTCCTCTGTCAGCTAGATTGACTCCTTTTTGTCGACATCTTGCTTGAGGTGCAGTGCTCTGCTGATTCTCCAACCCATGCAATGCTCTGCTGTTCTTTCCTTCGTTTCTTCTCTTTCCTTTCTCCTCCAAAGTATACAGCTGGCCTCCCTGCATCCTTCCTGCTCTCAAAAGGACTGAGATTGCAATCTCTCCTGCTCCAGCATCTGCTTTCTGTAGCAGAACAGCGCTCAGACTTAAGCCAGCAGCAAGCGGGAAAGGCTTTGTATTGGGGATTACAGGAGCGCATCAGAGGGAGAGGATCGCCTTTAATCCCACGGAAGAAAGGGACTCAGATGACCCTGCTGCTTTGACCACTCGATCTATGAAACTCCTTGTGTGACTCCTTGTGAAACTCCTTGCTCACAGTGTGCAATCAGGCATCTCTTGTTTGCATTTCCAAGGGAAACGTTTGCCAGCAGATTGACACTGTCTCTTGGCTGTAGCTCCAGAGCCGGGAGTTCATAGCAATGAGCAAACATGAAAACTGTTGGAGAGGAAGAAGGCAGTTAATACCTCCGTGTTATTTCAAAGTACCTAGCATTTAATAGTGAGTTAATTTGCAGCTTCGTCTACTGAAGTGATACATGGAGAGAAGTTCTGGTAATTAGTTTCTTATTAACAGGCTACCGATTTTCATGCCTTGTGCACAAAGCCAGCAGCAGTGATGCAGCATGCAACTGCCTTGCGTCAAGTCTTCTGCAGTGAAGCACGTGGAGACGTTTCCGTACTGGGGAGCTGCCTCTTCATCCTCTCCCTCTGTCTCTGAGAAGGGGATTGGTGCTCTGGGGCCAAGAATAATTTTGGCAGTTTGAAAGTGGATGCGGGGCGATAGACAGCAAGCAGCTGTTTTGCGGGCAATGCTGGGAGAAGGAGGCAGAATGTCCCTTGCAGGACCCTGGAGACACTCACTAGCATTCAGTTCTTGTAGGTCATACAATGAGTCCAAGGCCCTGCTGGGGATGGAGCAGGGACATAGCTGGGTATGTCAGCGCCTTCAGTCTGTGGAACGTGGTCATCTCGGGGGGTTATATTTAGAGTCGGTTGTAGGCTTTGCATGTTCAGCGGTTTCAGCCATGCGATGGAGAAGTGACAGGGCTTCAGACTTGTGCTCTATCCCCATGTGAGCTCTGCGCCAGAGCATGAACGCTAGCAGAGCTGAAATTCCGTGCTCTGGGTAAGGTTTCTGATTTAGATTTAATTTAACTCAGAGCCCAGAAGTTTGGCACAACAAGACAGGTTGGAGGGGTAGCATGGTGCTTGCTAAAGGACCCCCAGTCTTGTTCCTCCTTTGCCTTACAGCAGATTTTTGAGATTATCCACTATTTCTTCTCGGTGGAGTTATCTTTGCAGACCTCAATCAGCTGTCTCCCCCCTTTAATGTTACATAATCTGCTGAGCAGCTTTAAAAAAAGATCTTTATGAATCTCCATTTAACCCTGGATTGGCCTGCAACCCCTCCTTTCCTTTCCAAGGCTGTGTAAAGCCTGGTGGAGGTGGCCAGGGCATGCAGAGCTCCTAGTCCCTGAGCAGAAGCAGCCATTGTCCTGGTGGGGATCACCATGCAGCATGGTCTGTACTCAAAACCATGGCAACCTGTCCTGTCCGAGTGACAGGTCTATGTGAATGGCCTCCTGGCATGAGCCCTTGCCCCAACAGAGAGCTGTCCCAGGGCCCTTCCCTCCAGACCAAGAGAAAATTGCTGTGACTGGGCTGCCCAGCTTGCTATGCATGGGAAGCCCCATCCAAGATGCTGGTGCTCCTTGAATCCTGCCAAGAGCATCCTGCATGGCTGGGAAAGCGAAGACCTTCCTCTCCAGGACCCTGCATTGCACCGCAGAGCTTGGGGTGGAGCAAGTGGTTGGAGCAGGGGCAGAGTGGCAATGCTAGCCCAGCTGGCATGTAGCCCTTTCGTCGAGACTTTGCCATGATAGATCACTGGCTGACTATGGTCTTTGCAGTCCTGCTGCGTCCTCCTGGGAAGCCCAGCAGGCCTAGAGCTCAGTCTGGAGGACCACAGGAACCTAGCAAGGGAAAGCCATTGCTTGCCACTCAGCCTGAGCTGCAAGAGCCCCTAGAGCTGCCAGGCTTGAAGTCAAGCGAGTTGCCTTCTGACAGTGTCATCAGTGTCACCTTCTGCTGTTCCCGGCTAGGTGAATACAGCCATGCACGAGGCCAAGCTGATGGAGGAGTGTGATGAGCTCATGGAGATCATCCGCCAGCGCAAGCAAGTCATCGCTGTCAAGATCAAAGAGACAAAGGTAAGGAGGGACAGCTCGCAGGTGCAGCGGCGCACGGGGGTATGCACGTGTGCATGGGGCCTTGTCTGCGTCCCTGTCCGTGGTGCCCTTTCCCCCACACCACGTGGCAACTGCAGCCCGGGATGTTGGGATGTGACAGCAGCAAGGAAAGGGCGCAGCTGTGCGCTGAGTGTCGCCTTTCCACCAAAGGAATGGCTTCGGAGAGCCACCAGCCAGCACACCTTCCTCTCCCTGCCGCCCAGACTGGTGGGTGAGTCACAGCATCCCTCGCTGCTGCTGTCCCCAGGGCTCCTCTGCCGAGGACACATCCGTATTAGAAGGGTCATGGCTGGAGGAGGGAAGGCGCATTGATTAGCATGATAAATTGGTGCGGTTGCTTGCATCGGTCCAGACAGCTTCCTCAGGGGTTTTATAGCACTGTGGTGTTAATATAATAATGTTGAATTAATATTGAAAGGCCATCCTAGGCCTTTACTGCAGATAAAGCCACGTGTTCTGCATTGCAGCTTAGCCTCGAGTTGGCTTTTCTAGAAGTTTGAGGTGTTTGGGCTCTTTCTCTAGCACTTCCAGGTGTCCTGGCTTTTCTCAGTAGTTTCTATTCAGTAGAGGAGAGACTCAACAGATCAGCTGCAGTTCTTAAATTATAGCATGTGCTAAGGCCAAGTGAGCTCAGAATTGCTCTTAGCACTGCTGGTGCTTCAACCTTTCGCTCTGTTATTGTAGAGTCTCCTTGCTACTATAAAGCGGGACTCCATCCCAGTCCAAGTGGCTCCCGTGGGAGTTTATAGTACGTGTGCACAAGCCGTTCTCCATCCTCACTGAGCTTGAACGTGCTCTAAGCCCCAGCTGAACGTATCCATCCCAGCACATTAAGTCAGAGGACTCTTCCTACTTGGAGCTTCATCACCCCAAATATAGATTTATTCATAGTGTGACACAGATTCCCTCACCCTTGACAGGAGCAGCAGCTGCAACGTGAACACAATTTTAGGCTTGCCACTTAGGAAAACAAGCCTTATGTAACGGTGCCGTCTGCTGGTCCATCTGCCTGTCTGCTCCTTACTTCCCACCCTCTCTCCCAAACATCTTTGGACCCTGTTGTCCAATTTCAGCCATACTTGACAGCGGACTGGACTTCTCAGCAATGTAGTTTGCCTACAGATTTCATGAGAATTGGTAACCGAGTAGAGAAGCAAGGTCCTGGTCAGTGCCCAGCAATGGAAAGAGATGCAGAGATCCTTATAAATCCTCAGCCTGTGAGCCAGTAAACTTGTGCACACGCAGCTACAAGCCCAACACCAGACCTGGAGAAGGATGTTGGGAATGTGGCAGAAAGTGAGAAGTACCAGGGAGAAAATGGGCAGATGAACGAATTCAGGGAATGCAGGGCAGAGTCCTTAGGGCTTGGTGATCGCAGCAGGTGGGGATCTGCTCGTTGCCTTTGCAACCTAAGCCAACGCAAAAGAGCAGGAGATGATACTTGGAAGTGCAATGGATGATGCAGAAAAAAGTGCAGCCACACCAGACCTTTTGGAGACAGCACCGGCATGGGGAGGCCTAGAGCTGGTGAGGCTGGGCTGGAGAGGACACTGTGCCGCTTTGCTGGCACCCATGCAGTCACCCCATGCTGCTGGAGCTGGTGCTGCTGAAGCTGAAGGAGCACAGCTCAGTGCTGGGCTCCAAGCTGTCGTGTTTGCTCCGGGCTGTTCGGAAGCAACACAAGGAACAGGACATCAGGAGAAGCACCGAGGAGTTTCTCCATCCTCACAGCAGCGAAACACCTAGGAGCAACCCTTTCCAAGTGAGAACCTTTCCGAGGAGCCCCGGCCTCAAACATTTGACAATTTAAAGCCCTTGAGGCTTTGTTCTGCTCTTGTGTGGATTTAGTCATGGTGAGGCTCCCCAGCTCACCAGGAGTGTGGGAGCGAGCTGAGTGGAAAGGATTCCCTCCTGCCCCTTGGCTTCACAGAAACTGTTCGCCCTGCAGAAAAGCCTCCCTCCATCTTCTCATTTAGAGACGAAAATGTATTGGGGATCCAGATGGAAATAGCCCTTGTCATGCCTGTGTCACATAGGATGTGTCTTTGGGAACCTTTAGAAATTTGCTGGATGCGTCTTTGGAAACCCACCAAAGGCTGGATACAGGAGAGCCTGCTTTGCAGAGAGCGTCTCTTTGACATTTTTGCTTATCAAATGCAGCTATGTATAGCTAGATCACAACAATGTGGTCACATCATCCCAGAGTACCATAAATCAGTAGCTATAATTGACAGCAGCATTAGTGCTCCTTGCCTTTCCCATGCAAAAAAAAAAAAAAAAAAAAAATTCTGCTAATCTTATGTACTTACCTTTAGCCAGGGGCAGAATCCGTCTGGCTGTCAGCTTTGCACTATTTCCTCTAGCTTGTCCCTGACACTCGTATATCCTCCTGGTTCCCCTTCCTTCCTGTCGTTCATCCAACCTGACATGCTCTTGCTCACTAATGGTTTTGTTCAGAGCTATGCCCTGCTGCACTGTAAACTCGGAAGCAAGTGAAACAGGAGAGGAAAAAGGCGATGGGTATGGATTGACACACGCCATCGTTTTGGGTGCTGTGTCCCTGGCTTTACTCATCTGTATCTTCCCCAATAAGCCAGATGAGCCTGTGCGCCCTGTGCTCTTTGGATGGCTGCTTCAAGATATTGCTGGCCATAGCGTGTGTGCCCTGAGCCATACTCTGCTGACTGCAGCCCAGGCTTTGCAGCATGATGGACAGGGGTGATGCAGGCCACGAGGAGCCAAGGACTTCATGCCGCATGCAGGCTGAAACCCCAGTGCCCGGGAGCCAGCGTGCACTTTGGAAAAGGGACTTCTGGTGAGCCCAGCTTACACAGGCTCATAATGCAGCTGGCAAAATGAGGGGATTGAATGAAAAATCATGGGATTGTCAAAAATAATCAGCGAGCGAGTCTTTTCAAGGGCTTAGCTGCTTCTCAGCCTCATCAGGTCACATTCTTACGGGTTTTTGCTGCACCAAGGAGAGAACTGAAGCATACCTAGAAAATGACAGCAGACTTCCTGATGCAATCACTCCACTCCAGGAGTGGTGACTTTAAAAAATAATGCATGATAAAGTGGTGAGCCCCTGGCGCTGCTGACATTGTAGTTATGGTAGGGGACGCATCTCCACCTGGATACTCTTCTTGGGGAGGACAAAGTGCAGCAGGGCAGCGTGGTGCAATTGCATTCATTTCCATTTGCAACAAGAAGCACATACAGGATCACGAGGAGCCCAAGGTTTATGCTCCTCCTTTCTCGGAAGAGACAAGAGGAGTTGATATTTAGGAACAGTTTTTACTTACTTAAGGAAAACGTACCCCCCCGTTTGTGGTTCTGGCTGCAATCTCCACACAGAGGGAGCTGGTGCAATGGACAGGCCCTCGAGGCTGGAGCTCAGGCTCCTCGTCCGCCTGCAGTGGGGTTTGGAGCTTCTTGCCTCAAAAGACACCAGCCACCCATGTCCCACCAGCCAAACAGTGTTGGCTTTAGGCAAACTGAGCACAGCAGCCGGCTCTGATGAGCTGCTGAACATTTATCCATGTGCGCAGACCTCACTAGCTCGCGGAAGTCCATGCAGCCACCCCATTACCTGCCCGGCAGCACCACAGGGAGATGCGCATGGCGGCAGTGGAGTAAAATAAGGTTTAGCAAGAGTGCATTGGGTAAATGGCAGCCTGTGGGGCCCTGGGAGGAGTGTTTATGAATTCACCATGCACTTTCTGCTGCTATAATTCAAGCTACACGTGAGCTTGAATGTGAGAAGTCAATGGTGAGTCACAGCCTGTGACTTTTTGCTGTAGTGGAGGCCGGCAAACTGCTGTGAGTCTGTTATTGATAGTGTGCTTACTGCAGCCCTCAGTAATAGTAGCAAATCTGTCATAAATCACAGTGCCACGTGGCACAACGGTGCTACCTGCTTCATCTGGTCCTGCTGCTGTTCACTCCTGCCTCCAGCTCCCTGTGTGCACATGTCTGAGCATCTGGAAGTTGTCAAAATACTGGTGGGGGGTGAGGTCAAAGCTATTAAGCCACCAAGACCTGCAGGAGATCATAGTAGGAAAAAATCACAGCTGTGTTTCCACCATTCTCACCAGTGACATCTTCTCTGCGCCATCTCTTAATGCTCTGGGGAATCCAGGGCGACAGGTGAGGGGGCAGCTGAGGATGCACTCAGCAGTGAGTTCCCATCTGTGCAAACTCCTTGACCTTGGATATTCAACGTGTGTGGATGGCTGAGACTCAATCAAGATTAGTGTGAAGTGTCAGCCTCAGGAGAACCACCAGAAAGAAAGAGGTGGCAGACGATATCTGGACCTGCCACTCTGCATGGCACCTGAGACCTTGTCCTGGTGTCTGAGCCCCGCTGCTGAGCCAGTGTTTGTTGCTTTCCTTTGTGACACAGAGAACGTTGTACCTTGACCCTTGCTACGACTGACCATCATTTGCCAACCCAAGTTTGGCTCCAGGTCAGTTTATTGAGGAATATGTTTCAGCTCCACTTGACTCAAGGCACTGGTTGGGTTCATCTGTTGGTTCTTCTGCCTTGGTTCAATCTATTTTGAGCTCTTGCAAAAGTGCTAAGGGAACTGATGGGAGGAAGCTCAGTTTCCTAGACCAGTGCAAGGGAGAGGAGGGCTGTGGTGTCAGGAAGGGGGATTAGTCTCATATTTAATTGTAAGAGTGCTGACGCCTTGAAAGAACTGCTCAAGTATTCTCCTTGTCAGCTCTGAAAGCTTCTGGCTCTTGTTTCTTGTCAGATTTTCCCACTGTGGACAGGGGTTTCAGATTGACAGCCTGTTCCAGGATAGTGTCGGTGTACAAGGAGATACCAAGTGAGAAGCTCTGTGAGCTGCTGTCACAGGGGCTTGGCAGGGCTCTCAAAATGCCCTGCTCTTCAGTTAGAAAGGGAAAGAAGAAAATAATTTGGGGGCATGCTGCTTCAAATATTCACAGTTCCAGCTTCTGGAAGATGCTTGCCTCTCCTTTAGGTACCTGCAGGCTCCTTCACTGCAGGCATACACACCAGGGTGGATCCAGGGACAGGGCAGCTATAGATATTTTGTCAGCACTTGCCAAGTTGCCCTCTCTTGAGATGGCTTTCCAGATATAGAATTGCTTCGGCTTGGTCATTCATGAAATTCCGATTGCACTCATGCACTTCCTCTCTTCTGGTGCCCATGTAGGACCCAGGAATGCCCCGCTGAATCAAAATATTGTCTCTGGCACCAGCCAAGCATCAGACAGCAAGAGACTTGTGTTTGCTGCTGGAATGAAGCTACACTAAGGGAAAGCATCTCTGAAGCTGTGTGCTTCTCTGTCTTACATAATACCAGGAATAGCTCGATTGCTCAATTTTGTTTTCAGTCAGGAAGGAGGAGGGAGTGTTTGTGTGTAGTGCCAGGATAAGAGCTTGTCTTTAAACTTATCTATAACCCGACTTTCATTCTTCTTTGTCCTGGCTGCCTGGGGCATTTAGGAGTTTTAGGGGGAAGAGCTGCTAGCTGAGTCATGTCCTAAATGGACTTTCTCCTAAGCTCCTTCTGAATTTGCTCCCTACTTGTTCAGCTCAGTGTTGCCCTAAATGAGGGCAGAGAGGTTTACCCTAAGAAATAACATTTGTTCTGGTTTCTTTGCTCTCCTCACTGCTGCTGAGTTCCACTATTTTGCGGAAGACAAGGAGATGCCATCAAACGTTTCTTCCTTCATGGCTTGCTCAGCTCAGTCTTAAGCCAGCCATTAATATTTTTCAAGGAGTCTTGTGGAAATTCAGGCACAGTTTGCCTGGCATCACGTTATCTCCCATTTTCTATGCAGGCTGAGCCACATCTGAGTTTCCACCAGATGCATCAAGGATGATGAGGTTGCCATCCCTGCCCTGAGCACCAGGTTGTGCAGGAACTCGCATGAACCCTGTGTGGTTCGGAGCAGAGACTGTTTGTGCCACATGCCCCTGTTTTTAGAGGCAAGTTGGTGCCCGGGCCGGTTTTTCAGCTCAGTGGCAGGGACGCTGTCTGTGTTGTGGGCAGCTCACCCTGTCCCAGCTTCCTGCAGCCCATGACTGCAAAATGCTTTGCAGTGGGAAGGTGACAATTTCCAGCCACAAGCCTGAGCTCTGCTGTTGCTGAACTTTTCCCTGGGGCTCTGCTGTCTGTAATCAAAAATTAACATGGAAAGCGTGCTGGTGCTCCCTCTCCAGAGGGAGCCTTTGGAGACATTCCCATGCAGTTCCTCCGCTTCCCACTTCCACTGAGCAGCTCTTGAGCTCGGAGGAGGGCTTCTCCTTGGCTCCTCAAGCTCTGCCTGTTATGTGCCCCGGGGCTGGCTGAGCCCAGGGCTCCTCGCATGTCTTCTCTGTGAGCGAGTTTCTGAGTATTTTCATCTCCTTTTGCTCCTCTCTTAGGTGATGAAGCTGAGGAAGTTGGCCCAGCAAGTCGCTAACTGCCGGCAGTGTCTGGAACGCTCCACTGTCCTCATAAATCAGGCCGAGCATATCCTGAAGGAGAACGACCACGCGCGATTCCTGCAGACAGCCAGGAATGTGGCCGAGAGGTAGGCTCACGACGCAGCACCAGTTTCATTTTGGTTCATGTCTGGGAAATTGGTGATAGCATCTCTTGGCCCAGGCTTAAGGAGTTGTCCTCTGTCTACAGTACCCGACTCCTTTGAGTCACTCCCAAGGATGGAGCTCCCGAGCTCCCTGGGAACATTTTTCAGCACCATGCCACCCTCCTGGCGAAGGAGATTCCCCTAGTGCCCTCCCCAACCCCACAGCACAGCTTGGGGTGTCACCTTTCAGTCTAATGCCTGACACCACCCAGCATCATTTGACTCTGCCACCTTCATCCTGGTCCTTCAAGTATCTGTCACTGCTGCCGGTTCCCCCTTCACATCCTCTCTGCACACCCCCATATGGATCTGTGCTCCCGGCTCCTACCGATTTTGGCAGCCTCTGACAAACCTGTATATTGATGGTCCCTCTTTTTTTTCGCCTTACAGGGTCGCCATGGCAACTGCATCCTCGCAAGTTCTGATACCCGATATCAATTTTAATGATGCCTTTGAAAACTTTGCGTTAGATTTTTCCAGAGAGAAGAAGCTGCTGGAGGGGCTGGATTACCTAACGGGTATGTGCGCAGGCCGGCTCCCTGCCACGGGCACCAGCAGCATCCTTCCCTGCACGTTCCTGGGATGGGGAGGGTGTTTGGAAGCAAACTGCCTTGCCAGTCATATTCTCCCCTGTTAAACTTTTGCCCATAGATCATCTAGCCCTCCTAGGGCTGCGCAGCATCTTTATTGCCCTCTGGGGGAAACCAGGATTTTTCCAGGAGTAAGATGGAAAATTTCAGGAAGCAGGTCAGAAATTAGAAATAGACTTAACACCAGTAAGGACAAGGGAGGGCTCTTCTTGGGCTCTTATATACCTGGCCCAAGCAAGGTGATGTGTTGGCAGGAGCAGCACTGCTGCCCAGCTTGATTATGCTGCTGTCTGCTGTAGAATCAAAGGCAGGAACACAAGCTCTGAGGAAACTAGGGCACCACCACTTACATAAATGTGATTTTCTTCATGTTTACGTGGGTAAGCTTAGAATGAATGAGAAATAAAAGGAAAAAAAAAACAACAGCTCTGTCCGAAGCATTTCTTGGACAAAATACTGCTTGTATATGAAGAGCCTTATTAAAATGTGTAACTTGTGATCTCCTGCAGCACCTAACCCTCCGTCTGTGCGTGAGGAGCTTTGCACCGCCTCCCATGATACAATTACGGTTCACTGGATATCGGAGGATGAGTTCAGTGTCAGTTCCTATGAGCTCCAGTACACCATCTTCACTGGCCAAGCCAACTTCATCAGTAAGTCTTTGCTCAATGGCTCTCTGTGGGGAACCACGGCCTGGTTTGGGAAGAAAGGGGTCCTTGAGGAAGTGTCCTGCAGCATCTGTGGCCCACAGGCATGAGGATGGAGGGTGCCAAACAGGGAGATGCGTTAACCACCATGGTCTTACTGCTGTGGTCCCTGGCAGCAATAACATCCCCCGGGTTCTTCTCTTCTTCAAGGCTTCACTAGCACTCTTGACCTCTCCTTGTCCCTCAGTGCTTCAGACCCAGATGGCTTGGGGACCTCCATGGGGTTCACTTAAGTGTGTCCATTCCTGTCTGGGGCTGGAGAACTCCCAGATGGATCCAGTGCTGAGATGTGGTGTCTCCTGTGTTGTGATGAAGAGAGAAATCCTTTCCTGCAGCCCACTGGCTAGTGAAGCCCAGTGTATAGGGCACAGTTTTCCATCCTGGACAGGGCCTGGGGGAGGAAAGAGTAAGAAAGGTCCTCTGAGGAAACCTCTGAAGACTCTAATTTAAATGATGGAGGAGGCAAGAGGTGCTCTGAAATACAGTTTGTTAACCCTGTGCTGGAGGTCCATAATCAAATTGTTTCACACCACATTCAACATCTGGTTATCATCATCTCAGTGAAGCATCTGTCACATTAGAAGATCTCGTCTCTCTTGTAGTTGATCATGAAGGAAACTACCCAAATATGTGTGACTTGCAACCCATTCACATTGCTCCCAGGGATCATACAGACAGATCAGAGCTTGCTGCTCTGCAGTCTGTGGGCTAAAAAGGAAGCATGATTTATTTGTCCTTCATAGCAATAGCAATATTAGGAAAAGTCTCCAGGTACTTCTTCCTGAAAATCTGCCTTGCCTAATTATTCTTCCACACCAGCACAAATTTGCTTGCCAGAAACAGGATTAGAGCTCTTGCTGAGTCGTATGTGTTAGTACCTAATGATTTAGGAAGTGCTGTGGTCAAAGAGCAAGGAATTAACTGCTGAGGTTGCAGCATCCATCTTCTCATTATGGGGCGTTACGGGACCTGTCTTGGTCAGCATACTTTCTTTCCAAGTTTACTCCATGTTATGCAATAGGACAGCTTTGTAAGGCTGAACCAGTCCCCAGGCCAGCCGTGAAATCAAGACAGCAATGTCTCAGATGCAAATTCCATCCTGGATAT
This sequence comes from Nothocercus julius, assembly GCA_013398735.1. Lineage (NCBI taxonomy): Eukaryota > Metazoa > Chordata > Aves > Tinamiformes > Tinamidae > Nothocercus > Nothocercus julius. The sequence goes on along the minus strand of VZSV01000011.1, from coordinate 2,911,636 downwards.
TTGCTATAAGATGGAAATAGAGTAGTTGGCATCATCATCCATTCAGGCAGGACATTTTTAACCTCAATGGGTCTGTCCCACCCAACACTTCCGATGCATTTTTGTGCTTTTGACACTGAGCAGAGATGCCCTTTGCAGGACCTAGACATGTGTAGTCACAGGCACTATTTCCTGGAGCAATTATTCCTAAAAAGGAACTTTCCTTTTTAGTATGAGGAACATTTTAACAGTGCGTTTAACAGCTTGTTCCACCGTCTTCAGAGGGAGGTGATCTGATCCAGAGACTTTCCCCGCAATTTATGGTTGGTTATTTGCAAGGCCCCCTCTGGAGGCGTGATGTGTGTTCAAACAGAGCAGGCAGGAGCGAGAAAGCTTGTGATTATAACAACTTTAGAGAGACACATTCTTCCCTAATCCTGATGTCTGAGTAGGATGGATAATAGCGGGAATAAAGGCCAGACAGAGAAGAAAAAAAAAAAAAAGGAAGCGCAGGAGAAAATAAGAGGAAGTCAAAACTGTTCTGGGAGTGTCGTTTTGTCTTGGGGATGTGGTTGTGATGATCAGGAGCTAACAGCAAGGGTTGTCCTCATTGCTTAGCATGGAGCAGAGGCTGGGACTGGGAAACACGTGGCTGTGGTCCCCATTCGGGTCCAGACCCAAAGGAGAAGTCCTTGGAGAAATGACCATGGGGAGTCTCAGGCACCCATCCGTGAGCCCAACCACGCTGGAGCTGCCAGGCCATATGTCCTGCATGGGCACAGCTGTCAGAAGCCACCCAGTCTGCCCTTCGGGGACCTCAGCAAAGGCTGAAGTCCAGGCCTCCTCCAAGGGCATCCATGTGGGGTCCTCATCTGACCACTGCTCTTCATCCTCACCTTATTGCTGCTCATGAGCTTCACCTTGGTGTGTAGCAGAAGAGTCCGTGCCCCACAGCACAGAGGAACCAGGAATATTTCAGGCACCTGCTCTCAGCACTGCACCATGCTGGGCCAAACGCGATCTGACAGCGCAGAACAGCGTCAGGCAAAGCAAATCTGAGCTGTTCAAATCCATGTGGAGCCACTCAGATGTTTAAAGCAGTTGTAGGTACCTTTTCAAAGTAGTGCCTCTGACAGTAGGGATGGAGCTTTGCTCTAATATTAGCTAGGCAGAATTCAGCAGACATCGTGAATCTGCTGAAGGCTTGCGAATGAAAAAGTCCCAAAATTGCCCAGGGATTCAAATTTTGCAAATATGCCAAATGTCTGTTTAATTTCCTCCCCCCACCCCAAAAAATGATCAAAACAGACCAAGGCTGTGATCTTTTTAACACTATTGATTATTGTTTGGGAGAGCTGGTAAGCGGCAGGTTGCAAAAGCTGAAGCTCAAACCTGTGACTTCCCCCAAGGACAGAGGTGTCACATCCGCAGCCACTATTTACTTTTTCTCGTTCTTCACCGTCATGAGGGCTTATTTCAAAAAGAAAAAGCTGACCTGATTGTAGTCACGGAAAAGAACTCTTCCGATTTCCGCAGAGGTGCAGTTAATATGGGAAAAGCATTTCAGTCATAGTGCTAAGGGCTATTTACCAGACTCAGAAGCAGTGATTTATTTTGTTAGACTCCCAGTGAATCCCCCAGGTGTCAAAAATATGTGTTTTTATCAGTTTTTGTAATAGTACTTTTTTTTTCCCCAAAATTTGAGGGGTTTTGCATACTAAAAAAAAGTTAGTGCATCAGCTCCAAGAGAAACTTCATATTTCAATATGATGAAAAAGCATGAAAATGTTAACAGAAGAACTAAAATGTATCTTCCAGCTTGTCTGTTTTGAAGTTAGGCTTCAAAAAAAAATAAGCATGGCATCCTGACAATATGACTCTTGCAATAAAGTTTTAGCCCTGATTTTAATTAAGAGCAGTTACTGCTGTAGGAAATGCCAACAAAAGGCTTTGAAATAGGCTTTTGGGGACTCTGTTAACTTATCTTAATTATCAGTAAAACACCACTGCTGGAAATGCAGTGTCACAGCCCAGGGAAATTGTTAAGTGCACCTTAAAATATGCAGGAAGCTACCAGAAATAGCTTCTGCTTGAGCCATAGACTTTCAAATCTGATGCATCCCCAACCTTCTCTAGGAGCCTTTGCTCTTTTTTTTTTTTTTAAAAAAAAAAAAAAAAAAAAGACAAAGTCTCGTGATGACTTATTTCCTTTTGGTCAGAGATTTACTGTGGTTACCCAGTCCTTCCCCATCTAGGATTTCCCATACTCAGCTCTTCTGAGCTTTCTCCAGCCACAAAATGTTGCCCTCAGCATTGCCTTGGTCCCTTGGAGCATGGGAGAGGTCAGCTAGTGTTTTGGCTCTGTTCTTAAATGGTCATCAACCTCCATCTCTGGCTGTGGTAGTTAAGAAAAAAATCCCTGGAATCACGGAGTTATTTAGGTGAGAAGGGATATCTGAAGGTACCTGACCCAAGCCCTGCTCAGAGCAGGGTTGAGTTCAGAATTGGTCCAGGTTACTCAGGTTTTTGTGCAGTTGAGTGAGCAAGGTGAGTGATTGATGCTTCGGAGGTTTCGGGAATTAGTCACCTACACAGACCTTTTGAGTCTGTATGGACTTTGGTGGGAGCATTAAGAAAGTGTGGGGTGTACAGATACTGGTGATGAGAAAAACCAGCAGCGAGTGGAGAGCCAGCTCTGAAAGAATGGACTAATATCCAGAATGTTTTCTCGACCCTCTTTGTTAGCTCCTTATAGAGGAAGCAAAGAAAGCAGCATTTAACATCTCAGAGGAAGGAATGAATAATGTTTTGTCACTTGGAATAGCACATTCAGAACTGGGTGATGGGACCATTCAAGTCCTGGCTGAACTCATGCATGAGGAGACACTGAAAGTAGTGGAATGGTTTACATTAGAGCTATAAAAACAGGTTGACTCCAGGGAACAGGGGGTCTGTGCTAGGGCTCACCTGGCAGGAACACAACAAGAAGCCTTCCCATTAAAGGAAATACCTTTCCAAAGAGCACACAGTTGGCCTGTAGAAACCATCCCCTCACACTGTCCTTAAAGCCAAGAGCACTGCAGGAGACAAGCATTTTTATGGATGACAAACGCTATAAAAAAAGCTTTGGCAAGAATAGAAGTTTTCAGTCTTCAAGGCCAACCTCTCATTGATTGTTTTTAGCAAGAAACTTGTCCTGGAGGCTGAGTCACTCCATGACTATTGTTACCCAGCCACTTTGTCCCAAGGCTGGCTTGTCTGCAATGAGATAACATCTACCAGTGCTTGTCTGAAGGGCATATGCTCCAAGGAAGGCAGCTCTGTACTGTACAGAGAATGCAATTGGCACCATATCTGCTTTATTTTTTACTTAAAATAAGATTGCCTTGATCCCCTGGGCTGTTGCAGCCTATATTTTGAACCAAACCTACGCAAACCGTGACTGTAACCAGCCCTTGTTGTAGGACTGAGTGAGCCACCAGGGATAAACAAACCCCCAGCCAGTGTCTCCTCATGGGCACAAGGTCCCACAGAGCAGAGCAGCAGAACGGAGGAGCTCACGAAATTCTTTCTGACAGATCCACATTTTCATTTCAATACTGTTTGCAATACATGTGGAATCCTGCAGCTTCAGCAGGACAAAGCTCAGCTGCATGAAGGTCTAGGGTGTTGCAGGTTTTTGAGCTCCTAGTTGCTTTCCATTTTAAAAAAAAAAAAACGTTTAGGCTCCTGAAAGTTTTCTGAGCACTAGATAGCAGCTGCTTTGGTTGGAACTACAATTCTCCTTGAACCTCTTTGCACACCAGGCTGCCAAGGGACACAAAGTGTCAATGTCCCTTGGACGTTCATTGTTGCTTCCAACCCAGGAGCCATGCAGGATGTGGTCTGTCAGGTCCTGCTCTTCTCCCAGGATCAACGGGAGGACTTGCCTAGTCTCTCATCAGCAGCACTTTAAAGCAGCAGTGAAGAATGGGAGCTGCCAGCGGGGCACGCGTTTAGCTGCTCAGTGAGGTTTCATCAGCGCTTTGCTGAGCTCAGCTTCCCTCACCTTCTCCTGGGTGCCATCTGCTCCCAGCACCAGCTACTAGCTAGCCCTGGCCAGAAGGTCTCCATTTGAAATCCTCTTTCTCTGCACCCTTTCCTCATTGCAGCAGCATCTTGAGCACCTCACCGCTGCCTTTGCCTTATCAAGCATTGCTTTCATGTGCTAATAAAAAAGCATCTCTGAGCTGCTGGGTTTTATCATTTATGTAAATTTTCCTGACAGTTCTCTTAACTCTCAGGCAGGTGGTAAATCAGCCTGAAGGATGCATGAGCCACGAGCTCTATATTAGCAGCCGGGTGTTGTTTGTGCTCCCTCCTTCCCTCCGAGTGTTACCTGTTAATAAATCTCCCCCCACTGCCTCTCCTGTTACACAGGTCTCTACAACTCCATGGACAGCTGGATGATCGTTCCCAACATCAAACAGAACCACTACACAGTCCACGGGCTCCAGAGCGGCACCCGCTACATCTTCCTCGTGAAGGCCATCAACCAGGCCGGCAGCCGGAACAGCGAGCCCGCCAGGCTCAAGACGAACAGTACGTGGCCGGGTGTTCGCAGCGCGTTGCACTGGGTGGGATGTGGAGGAGCAGCTGCTTCTTGCGTGCTGGTTTGTTGTAGCATTATTGTAGTGCTGATTTATTTAAAGGTGCCTATCTCTTGCTTCTCTCAGCTGCTTCCCTGGCTTATCCATTGGAGGTGTCCTCCAGGGCCAAGATGCTTTTGGGAGGTATCTGCACTGTAATGGATGGGGCTTGGCCCATGTTGACAAAGCAGAAAGCGGTTCACACTTCAGCTTTCCCCCAGGGAAGACAAAGAAGGGTTAAAGACATCTAGGGAAATCAGAGCAGAATTCAATCAAAACCTGATTAGCTTCAAAGGGCAGAACTGGATCCTTTGGACAAGGGGTTATGGCCAGGGCAGGGCTCCTGCCTTTGCAGTAGCCCAGCCCCAACCTCTCTGGGGCCAGTTATCTCCATTTGCTTGGTGGGACATAATAGCAGGGTCAGCGTGAAAGTCTAAGTTGTGAGTGGCTCTTCTGGCTTTTGTGTAACTACCTTCTCTGTGGCCACATCTCGCTCGTGATGGTAATAAAATGCCTCTGCCTGGCCCTGATGAGCACAGTGTGGCTTTGTGTCTCCTTCCTTGATGTTTCAACCACATCTGCGTTCCGCACTTGAGGCTTTGGAAGTGATTTATTGCCGCTGCCACCTCCTTTTCTTCGCAGGACCCGTGCAGCCGCTCTCGTTTATGAAATGTGATTAACCAAAGTCAGGGCATCAGCAAGGATGGAGAGGAGCTGATGAAAAGCAAATTCCCATCAGCTTCCTCCCTGCTCATTGAAAATGTATCCCTCCTTCAGCTGCTGTCTTTGAGCACTTTCTCCAGCTTTGAGAGCTCATTCTGGGAGTGAGAAATTGGTGACTTGACAAGCCAAGAGCGATGAGATGAGAAAACAGAGCGAAAGGGAGTGAAAGAGGTTTGTTTCAGTAGCTCCCTCGAGACCGGGCATGCTCTTTTTTTTTTTTTAATATTATTCAGTGTCAGTCATCGGAGATACTAGCAGAGTGCTAAGTGCTGTGCTTCAGAGATGAACTTGATTTAGTAGATTAAATAAGTGCCCGATCAGATTTTGAATTCCTCTCATTCAGTGGAGGTGTCTGCAGCAGCTCACTGCATTTTTGAAGATACAGAGCAAGAATCGCCCGGAGCACTACAGAAAATACACTGCCATAGTTTTGCATGTGCCAAAGGGAACTTCTTTCACAGAGCTGAATGACCACTGCAACAACCGTTGTGTCTCCAGCTCAGTACATGGGAGAGAAAGGAACGCAGCATTAATGGGCATGCGTTCCTCTCTCTTGATGTTGCTGCGTTTATCTGCAGCCAAGCTCATCATTCATCTTGTCTTTAGACTTCCTGTGTCACCATCTGTTTTCATGTGCTCAAAGCTTGAACTTTTTTTGGACCAGTGACTTGCAATTTGGCAGTAAAGATGGACTCGGGCTGAGAAAAGTGTTCACTATCGCTGCTGTGAATAGTTGTCCAAATTTGGCCAAGTTTATGAGCCTCTGAATGATTACCAGTTGCTTGTGCTCAATGGGAGCTTCTCTGGGGTCATGCAGAATCCTGGCTGTGATTAAACATGCTTGGTGCCCTCACAGTCTTCAATGCTGATACTGTTCCCACCAGCCTCAGGGACCTCATGAGCTGTTCCCACCAGTTCCATGAACCTCATGATGTTCCCGCCAGACTCAGCAGAGGGGAGGGCAAATCTGCCATGAGGTCTTTCCGTGGCCCACAGAAGGTACTTCAGTAATGATTTCTATGTGATGGGGAGCACTGAGGATGGGGTCTTCCCTTTCCGCATGCCGAACTTGAGGTGCTTATGATGCTACGTAATTCTGAGTGTCCTCACAAGTCAATCGCCCGAAATTGGTGGAGATATTTTAATGCCTTTAAATTGCAGCTGATTATGTTCAGGTGTTGTTAGGGTTATAACAACAGGGCACTATGAAGATTCATCATCCAATGCTAGGGTGATCCTACAGTGATGGGAACTGTAGGAAATACTATGAGGAGATGAATGGCAGAACCTTGACCAGAGTTTCAGTTCAGAGCAATGAATAAGACACATGGGTAAAGTAAAATTCTGCCCAAGAGCTTACCACCTGGGTGGCATCCAGGCTCTGTAGTGAAGAGAATAAGCTCCCCATGGAAAAATAGTTTGTCCTCACATAATTAATGAGTCGTAATGTTGTAAGACATAATGTAAACAGGGGTGTTCAGGAAAGGGTATTTTGGGGATCTTCTGAATTTCTGAGCATTTAATTTAGCAACCTTTGTCATCCTCTTCTCATGACCAGTCTTGTGTACGAGGACTCCCCAGGGGGCTGACTGCTCATCACAGACTCACGCGTGCTGTTGGCTGGAATATCCTGCGCTGAGCTCACAGCACATCCTTATTTGCCATTTTTTTCCTTGCCTATATTTGTTATTCTGTGGCAAAATGCTTTCCTCATTTTCAAGTGATCAACTAGGAGAGGGTGCATGCTTTTGTGTTGGCCCTAAATCTATGTTCCGAAACTGCTTAAATAGATGAGCTTGGGGGAAAAAAATACAGGTGGATTTATTGTTATTTTGCAAGTTGGCAACTCCATTACAGTCTTGTAGCTTTGCTTCCTCAAGGTGACATCAGGTAGGAGGACACTATTTTCAAGTCCACATCACACAGCATCCTGGGCACTGTTGCCTGTAACTAGTTTGCTTCTGACTGTAGAGCAGTTGATTGGGGATCCACAGACCAAGTGTAGAGTTCAGCTGGAGGGTCACAGGCTTCATTACACAAGTTTTGTACCTGGGTTCTTCTGAATATCGGCATCTGGTGGCATCTCAGAGGGCTGGCTAGAGCAGGGACATTGCTGGCTCCGCTCCCCAGCAGGCAGAGAAGAAGAATGAAGCAAAGAAGAGGTGGCAGGATGTTACTTGGTTTGCTCTTCCACTGGGTGGACCTCTGCAGACAGCAGAGAGACCATTTCTTGAGGGCAGGACTGTGTATCCTCTCCTAGATGTTGTCTAAAAGCCAATTTTTTTCCAGGCCACAGTGGACTCCAAGTTTCAGTCCCCAGAGTCACGTAGGAGTTTGTGGAGACACAGGACATTTGAGGGTGTGAGTGGCCTGTCTTGGCCAAAAAAGCACAGGGACATTTCGGAGCAGATTGAGCAATTCTTTCATCTCCATTTGTTTTCCCCTGCTTACGAAAAGCTTGATGCTTTCCTTCCCTATGACTCCCAATTTGGGCTGCTCTCGGGTGCACTTGGGGTGCCTCTCCTGATGGGGTGAAGTATTTTTATACCTCACTATGTTGGATCTTGTCTCTTTGCGTAACTGACAGAAAAGCAGAGATACAGAAATATTAAAATAACCAGGGGAAGAGGAGAGGGGTCATTCCCAATTTACAGCTTTACTTACAGGCCTCTCGACTCAATTATCTGGCAAATGGTGCTCTGCAAAATAAATGCAAGCTACCATCAGAAACTGGAGCACACCACGAGTGAGTGCCGTTACAGGGTCACACTTGTATGCCCTGCAGAGCCTAGGCTGATGTTGCCATCATTTTGCAGCTTTTCCTCGTCCTGGTACTCAACCTCGCTCGCTGAATGCTGTTGATCAGGGGCATTTCTGGGAGCTTTTAAGGACTGTAGGAGAGGCCAACATGTGGGTACTACACCTAACTCAGGTCTTGCGGGGGCATTGGGGCCTTAGGCCTAGAGTGATGAACAGATTGACTTTTCTGTTTACTTCTTTGCTGTTTACGTTGTGAAAACTCACAACAACTAGAATGAGAAGAACTTGGTTTGTTTCTTTGCAATGCCTTGGGGGGCTTGTTTGCAAAAACAAGGGGAGACTGGGGGCTTCTAATGGAAAAACATTAAAAATAGGGAGACCAGATGATTCAATTTGTGCTTTGGTGTTAGGCAAAAGGGGCAGTGGGAGCTCGCCCAGGTTTAGTTGACCTCCTGCACATTGTGACTTAACTGCAGCCCCACAAGGAGTTCATGCTGCCATTGGACCACTTGTGCTTATCTGATATTAAAGCCAGCTCTTTTGCATCACTGTCAGCCTGGGGAAGGGATATGAGCAAGACTGGCCTTGCTTGAGGAGTGTTTGCGATCTTGAGAAAGCTCCTTCTCCACCCCCCATTTCAGAAGGACATCAGTATTTCAGCATTGCTCCAGATAGAGCAGTCCCAAGACCCATGATGTGACAGGGTCATGGTTCAGCTGCCCTTCCTTGCAGAGAGCATATAGCCAATGTATGTGGCATCATATATTATCTACAGTTCTTAGACCCCCAAAATACCCCACCTCCTATCAGCTTTTATGCCTGTGCCATAGCATAAAGAAGCATTTCGTGCTAGGCCATGGAAAGGACACTGCAATCACTGCTGCCTGGCAGCTAGTTTATCTCAGCCGTGCTGTTGCTGTGGGCTTATATTCAGCTGCTAATGCTTCCACTTTGCAATTTCCTTTATGGAAAGAAAAAAAAAAAAAAAAAAAAGAGAGAACTAGGGAATTACATAAAGAAAAAGTCTACAAAAAAAAAAAAGAAAGAAGGAAAGAAAGGGGGAAAAATTATGTTTGCAAAGCCAAGAGCAGGATTTGAAAAGCACTAGAATTAAGTTGCCTGTTCAATTTAATTTTATGCCTGCTGTTCTCACATTATGCAGCTGTCTTTAATTCTGCAATCACATACTCCTCACAGTTGGGTTCTGAGTTGGCGCAAGCAGTGAACAGCCTGTGGCAGAGAAGGGCAGGAGAAGACCTGTTTTCCCGTGTGTCCTTGGCTTTGCTCCGTGGTTTGGAAGAGCTGAGTTCGGCCACAGGTGACTTGGGCTTCAGTTTCTTTGGCTGGCAGAGTGACACATCTTGGCTAGGAGACCTTGGCACATCCTCATTGGCACCACTAAACAGGACTGTTGGAGAATGGTGGTTGCCTCATTTTCAGCCTTCATTTGGACTTACCAAAAAAAAAATGTTGTTACATGGGGAAGCCCAAAGTCATTCCTGAACTGAGAGCAAAGGGAGCAAATGCACTCAAGCAAAAAGAAAGGATGGTGCAGGGAGCACCAGCCCTCCTCAGATACTACGGTTCTCCTCCTCTCACTGCTCTAAAATGGAGCACATCACTTGGGGCTTTTCAAAATGTGAAGTTTTGGCTTTTTCACAGATACTTGTCTTAAAAAGACCATAAATTATTAAAGGAGGTGCAGCGGGAGAAGCATTTAAACAAAAGGGATTGTGTATCCCCCCAAAATCTGACCTGGGGCATCCTTGGCACAACTTTCTCGGGCAGCCAGGACCAGGAGGGCTGAAGACGTCAAATGCTTCACCAGCAAGGGAAAGGCTACAGGGTTAAGTAAAGCTGGGGAAATCAGCCGTGCCCTTGGCCACACGAAACCTGGTCTCAGGAGCTCTCAGTACAGGCAGTTCGTTTTGCAGCGAGGCTGTGCAGCTTCCAATGAAGCACTATATAATGTAAGAGCTGTGTATGCTCTGCAGGGAGCAGTCTGCATCAGCCGGAGAGGGGAATGTGGGGCTACACTCCATGCTGCAGCACTTATTTTATGACTTAATATTGTTATAGCAGCACTTAAGGGCCTATTCTCCTTTCCCTGTGCTCATATAGCTCCCATTACTGCTAATAGAGTATGGATCTGTTAAAGAATTCAGACTGTGCACCCAGTCTAGGATCTGTTTGTAGTACTTGATGGTATCTTCAGTGCCTTTTCTATTACCTGGAAACACCCCTTGTTAAGGAGCTTGCAGTCAGGCGTCCTATGACTTATGGATCAGCGCCTGACAACAGATGAACAAGGTACCTGGATATGCCCTAGTGTCTTAATAAGACAAATTAGCATCTGTAAAGCAGCATCCTTGATTGGGGGGGAAAAGGACTGTTCCTGTAGTAGCCCTGTCTCACTGTGACAGCCTGCAGAATGCAGATGGCCAGAAAGCCTCAGGGAGATATTTCATCCCATGTTCAGCCAGCATGATCATGCTAACAAACATAAATCCTGGTGTCTTCCTTGCAATAGGTCAACCTTTCAAGCTGGACCCTAAGATGGCTCACAAGAAGTTGAAGATCTCCAATGACGGGCTGCAGATGGAAAAGGACGAGAGCTCCTTGAAGAAGAGCCACACACCCGAGAGGTTCAGCGGGACAGGATGCTATGGAGCCGCAGGCAACGTGTTCCTCGACAGTGGCTGCCACTACTGGGAGGTGGTGGTAGGATCCTCAACCTGGTAGGCACCGCTGTTGTCTTCTCTCCCTCCCTCCCTTCCTTCATCCCTCATACACCCTCAGCCATTTCAACAGAGATGCTGTAGGACCTGCTGTTGTAAAAGACTGTTTTTTTCCTCCATGGCTGGAGAGGTGGCTGGTGTGGCCATTGCTGAGAAGGGGAAGCTTAAATCCTGGTGGCTGTGGATTTACAAGACATCATAGAAGACAATCTAGAGCTCAGGCTGCAGGAGCATATCCCACGCCTGCTTCACCCTATTCCATCCTATATGCATACCGCACACGGAGCCCAGCTCTCCGTCAGTGGCTGGTGACTACTGTTACCGCAGGAAGCTGGACAGTCCTACCTTGTGGTCCCTTGTGGTCTAGGACACCAGCTGGAGCCTGGCCAGACTAAGGAGTGAGTAAGGAGCAGATCTGTGGCCCCCTTGTTAGGTGCTCTGCCTTCTGCCAGGGCTGTGATCCTGCAAGGTGCTGGGATGATGGGTAGTCTCCAGGGGCTCTGTTGAAGCCCTGTTGGACCAGACAACATGAAATAACCTCACCAGGGTTATTCTGGAAGGGGGCTCTTGAAGCACGTGGTCATTCTCACTCTAAGGTGGTAGGTTACTAAGCAAAGCTTGTCCTCCCTTCTAGGTATGCCATCGGTGTCGCCTACAAGTCAGCCCCCAAGAACGAGTGGATCGGGAAGAACTCCTCGTCCTGGGTCTTCTCTCGCTGCAACAACAACTTTGTGGTGAGACACAACAACAAGGAGATGCTGGTGGAGGTCCACCCACAGATGAAACGTCTCGGCGTCCTCTTGGATTATGACAACAACGCGCTGTCCTTCTATGACCCAGCCAACTCCCTCCACCTCCACACATTTGAAGTTTCCTTCATCCTACCAGTGTGTCCAACGTTCACCATCTGGAATAAATCTTTGATGATCCTCTCGGGTCTACCTGCTCCAGACTTCATAGATTACCCAGAACAACAGGAGTGTAACTGCAGGCCGCAGGAGTCCCCGTATGTCTCAGGAATGAAAGCCTGTCACTAGGCTGGGGCCAGCCCTGCCCGTGCCCCGCAGCCCGGCACGGGGATGCTGACGGATGCTGGTGGTCGGCACCTGGGAGCTTCCACACAGCGAGGCTGGAGAGCAGCCCCTGCAGCCGGCTCAGTAATGCTCACACAGGCAAGCGCCCTCCCACATGAAGCTCTTCTCTTTCTTTTTTAGGGGGAGAAAGAATCTCTAACCACAGGTGAAAATAAACTCATGTCGACGAGCTCCATTTCTGTGAGAGCGAGACTTGTGAAACTCCCAGTGCGGTGTGAGCGAGTCTGCCCCCAAAGCAGATTGCCATGTGGATTGTTTTGCTTTCATTTTGGGGATGGAAGGGCCGGAGAGGGTTTTGGGGTGACCTTCTCAGGCGCTAGCGTGGTCTGAGGGCTCGTCTTTCCAAGAGACGCAGGTGGAGCAGGAGGGACCAGCTTCCTGGAGCCCTTTCCTGGCCATCTCGAGCGTCAAGTGGGTCCTGAGCACCATTTTCGGGTGAGCGTTTTCTGTTTGGCAGCTTCTCTAAAACTTCACTAGTATCCAGTGTCTTGCAGAAGAAAAGCACATATCCCTGCGCTGAGTGGCCAGGAAAGTCATGCCCAAAGATGGTTTCCATGATTTATGACCCAAAGCCAAGCTTCTGCCTCTGCACTTACTGATCCTCAGCTGGAGCTGGCGTGGGGCATCAATGAAGGGGATCATGAGGTTGGAGAGGGCATGTGCTAATGCCAGGGCTGTGCAAAGGGCATCGGTTTGCACATTGTGGGAAGCTCCTGGGAACAAAAGTCCAGCGCGGATGTCTGCAGACAGGAGCTTTGGTGTGACTTGATGCAGGCAGCTCAATGTGCCCAGGAGCTGGGATTTAAGGGGAGCACAGTGGCCATGGATGTGGCTTGGGATGTGTCACTGTTCTGCGCTCTGGGCCTACGTTAGCACTGGTCCATGAGCTCTGACATCTGCTGTTGTCCCATGGCTATTGTTGTAGGGAAGTGTTCGAAAACATTGCTCATCCTCAACCCTCTCCCCCTAGAAAAGTCCCAAGCCGTTGGCACAACCAGGACCTAGATGGGCAGAGCTGACCTTTTCCATGCACTGCTGGATGAAGGTGTCTCCATGGCACGGCAGGAGGACAGTGGCCTGACCCTCATCCCACAGCCGCCATGGTTGGTGGGTGGGACCCTTTGCTCTAGGATACAATTAATTTTAATATGACAAATCGCCATTTCTGTTTGCCTGTTTCTTTTCAAAGATGTGTGGGGCTGTCACTATTTTTTTTCCCCCTTGTGCTGTGCCCATCTGGGGCTGCTTGCAATGCCTCGACCTCAAAGAAATGCCCGAGCACTGGAGATGGATTTTAGCGTTTGCAATGCGGGTGCCAAGCTTCTGCCTGCCCTGGCACCGCTTTGCCTGGCTTTTTGCTAGAGGACTCAGCGCATCCATTAACTCAGAGCACACGAGCCATTAATGTGACATTTGCACCTGATGAAATTGCACTAATTGCAGTGGGATCCCCATAGCCCGCCACATCTGTCTCATACTCATGTCAGGCAGGAAGGGGGTTAGGAGCAGTTTCTCATGCTTTTCCAAAGGCCAAACCCGCCCCAGCTCCAGGTGGGATAAGTGGCCCCCACCCTTGCTCATGTCAATGTGAATGGATCTGTTTCAGGCCCCACTCAGTCCATGAGCGAGCGATCTCATTGGTTAAAACCGCCCGGCGTTTGATGACACAGCAACCGTTTCAGCCAATCAGAGCTCCCGAGGGCTCATGAATGACCCTTTCCCACGGTCCGGGCAGCGGGTCTGGACCGCGGGGAGCAGCCATGGTGGCTCTGGCCCTCGACAGAGGCCACGGGGCCATCACGGTTCTGCTCCCTGCAGGGCTTGGGGCTGCTGCCGGTTGTTCTTCTCATAGTGACTCCATTGTATAAGCTTGGGATGTGGTGAAATTCTGGTTACCGTGCAACCTGTCATTCTTCTCTTCCATATGTAACATACTCGGTTTGGTTTGGGAAGGGGGCTTGCTTTTCCTTTTATGTTTTTTCTTTTTTTCTTTTTTTTTTTTTTTTGCAACTTCTTTGTTAATGTGTATATATATATAAATATAATATAATATATATATGTTACTGGATATGTCTGTGTGTGTTGGAGATTGGGCAGTTAGGGACATCCCTCGTTCTTCACATGCCCTCCTGGGCCATCATGGTTGGGGTTCCTCAAATCTTTCACTGTCACTGGAAGAACTGGGCCGTTTCTTTCTCCGGAGATGTTTGTGTGTGCCATGGGAACAGCCCCACTTACTCCCCTTCACCTCTGTGTTGCACAAAGCCTTTACCCAGAATTTTGGCTCGATGCCTCAGCCAAACCTTTGTCAGCTGAGAATGGCCCCAGGCACCTCAACCACCCTCCACAGCCCTCATCCGTGCAAGGAGTGAGGTAGTCTGACTCGGGGCTACGGAGTCAGGTATGATCATAGCAATAAATAAGCAGCACCAAAGAACAGGCCTTTGCAAATATAGAGGTAACATAGGATGGGCATGGAAAGACATCCCAGTTGAGCCCGGGCTGGAGAAACCCCTGAGGTCAGGTCCGTCTGCCATCGGTCAGCTTGGTGCTGGCCTGAGCTCACCCAGAGCTTTCCTCTGGCACGTTCTCACGCTCCATGTCAAAGACAGTTAGTTGGAGTGAAGGGGCTCAATACTTGACCAAGCCCTGGGCAAAATAAGACAGAGTGTGGAAGACTAGGCAAAGACCCACAAGCCCACGGAACACGCAGCCTGTGTTTGGTGAGCAGAAGTGTTTTAAAATATTTATAAAGGGGAAAACATATGGTGCAAACTCAAACTATAAAATTAAATATTTCATACTCTATTTCTTTGCTTGAGGTTCTTTCCCATCAAACATTAAACGACAGCACATGGAAATCAACCTCGATGTCAAATATCTGCTTTCATTATGGGACAACTCCATGGCATACACAGTATCTCAGACTGTTCTTAAGGCATGGTGGAGCTGATATTGATTTTTGGAGCTCTCAGTTTTGCTCCAAGAATTTGTCACATGCCATATTCAGAATCTCCTTTTAGTAACCCCCCCAAAGAAACATTTTTAAAATCATATCTGACACACAAGTAAGTAATGTCCAGGGATTTTTCATTAGTATCGAAATGTCCACAAATGCTCTTCCAAATGACTTTGAAAGGATTTCAGTCACAGATTTTTCCAGTTGGCCCCAACACAGATCCTAAAACACTCACAAAAAGCCAGAGGCAACAGAGGCAAAAGCCAGGTGACCGGAGCAAAAGAGACACCAAGGCAGGGAGCCAAGGCTGAGCGTCCAAGGGACAGTGGGAACACAAGACGAGCAAGATTTAATTTTTTCTGAACTCTGCACACGGGGACATGATGTTAGTCACCGCAACAGCACTCGAATTCACAAATACTACTGTATTTCCAGAGCCCCCGTGAGAGGCAGCGGTATTATCTCCACTCTGCAGAGGGTTGGCACATGAGCGCAGAGAGATTAATGGGATCCTTGTCAAAAGTGTCGGGCAATGTGCGGGGCTGTGTTTCTCTGAGCTATTACCACTTTGAGAGAGCGGTGTTTAATGTTTATCCCACAGTGACTGCCGGGGATGACTGAGCATGTGGAAGTGGCATTTTCTGAGGTTTGTAATCTGGCTCCAGCAAGCCTAACAAGCCTGCTTTACAGCAGCAATGTCCATGAAATATTAAGCATCATTAAAAAATATATACTTCCTTATGCTTGTTTCAAACTTACCACTGAATAATTTCAGGTTTGGGGGCAAAAGCCTCCTGCTTTTTGTTTTTCCTTCAAACATAATAAAAGACTCTTGGAAAGAGAGATTTTTTTCAAGTTTGCGGAGGTCACTGGATGAGGCAACACAGAGGCTGAGTGCTTCCACAAGGGAACTGCAATGTATGGAGAAAAGCCAGAGAAAGGATTAGCTCCTCTTGGGCATGGATGTTGCCCAGGACAACAGGACATCTGTCCTGGACAAGACAATCACAAAGGCTCCTTCCCACATCTTCTGGCAATGTCCAGAGCCTCTGGAGCATGTCCATCGTGGGATCCAACTCCTTCCCGCTTTGTCCTGCCCTTAGCCAGCTCCCCAGGGTAACCAGGTTGACAGGTGCATCCAATCCCAGCACGAGGATGCTCTTTCCAGCCCCCACAGCAAGCTGGGTATGGCCCAGCGCTCTCTATCCACATTTCTGCAAAGCCAAAGGAGGCTTCACCTGCAAAGGCATTGTAATATCTGGTCATCTTTACTCTATTTGTATTAACAGCTGGTCCTAGGCAGAGAGCAGTTAGGAGCTTTTCCTCTTTCCTCTTCATTTATTTGGAGCCTTTCCCCATTAACCTCTGGGTTCTAGGAAACTATCTGGTTTTGGTGGGAACCTGTGAAATGCAATTTAAAACCATTACGGACATGGCAGGTTACTCCATAGGAGGAGAAAAACGTCACTGAGCAAGATGAAATCAGCTTTACTACTGCTTTCCAGGAATCTGCTTTTAAATACGAGAGACTTTGCTGTCACAGAAGCAGCAAATCAAACGAGAAATTGCTTCCTTGAGTCTGCCAACGGGGAAAAGATTGCGCTGCAGACTTCTAGTGTAATGAAGGCAGCTACAGGAATGTCTGAAGCGGGAACCCCCACCTCACTGCATTCCAGCACAGATCACATTTTCAGTTCAGCTCTCGGGCAGAGGAAGGCAGGGGATGCTCGGTGGCAGGAGGAGGACATTTTCAAGCTATTCCGTGGGCTTGGGGGAACGAGTGACATATCAAGGGGAAGGGTATGACTTTGTGCCAGAGATCACTTTCATAGGGCAAATGGTTTATCGTGCCTGTGCTACATGTCTGAGCTGGCCCCAAATTAATCTTTCATAATAGAATTGTAATATAGATTTTAATACACATCTTGAGAATCAGCACCCCAAACTGTCAGGTCTTGATCATTAGCCATGTCAATGCATCCCTTAACATGCTGCAGAAATATTCTCTTGATGTGGCTATGGAATGACCATAAGTCTATTGTCATTTGGGGTAGATGCTTGCAACCCAGAATTGACAGGTTCATTTTGTTAAAAGTAACTTGTTTTGCAATTGCTATTGATTACCAATTTTGTGTAATTTGTTAATAAAGAATTACTGCAAGTAAGAACTGTCAAGTGTTTAGAGGAGCATCCTTGTGCCTCCAACAGCTTATGGGCAAAAGGCACATCCAGAGGTCGTCACATTAGCGAGAGGCTGCCTTATTCCAGGGCACCTTCAGAAATCATTTCTGGGAAATAGGGCTTCCTTGATGGCAAGGTGCAGTGCAGTGGACCCAGCAGCGATAGGAGCTGTGTGGATTGGTAAGGTCAGGTTCAGAGATGCCTTTTGCAACACCTGTGATGTTTGTAGTTATCTTGTGCACGAGAACCCTCTCTCTGCATCTGTAAAAGTACCAAGAAAAGCTTCGTTATTTAAGCTCGGCTAAGTGGGGGAAATTGCCTGTTAATGGAGAAAGTTGATGGCTTGTGAGTTCTGAGCGAAGCCATGCACCCATCTAGGGAAGACAAGCACAGCAAGCCTAAGTTACCACCAGTGTGTACCAACATCTGGAGAAAAGAACCTGAGAGACCAGCAGGGAAGTGCCTGGGGCTCAATGCGGGCAACACTCCAGAATCGGGACTTTGTTAGGATCCAGCCTGAAGCCCACACATGCTGATATACCTGGAGGAAGGACAGAGAGGAGCTTTCCTCCATGTGCTCAGTGGTATTTGCAAAGCCAAGCTGCCCCATGAGCACTGGTCTTCTGTGAATCTCCCATGAGGTCTGGTTGCAACACCAGCGCGCAAGAGCAGGTCTGTGCAGTCAAGACAGGAGCAGCTCAAAGGCTGCTAAATGGAAATGAGTCCAATTCTCCATAGCAACTAGAAAGAACTGGGTCAACAGAAGGATTGGAGGGGGCAAGCGCTTCAAGGAGTTTTAATAATAGGCACTCGGCTGGACTTTACAGCCAAGGGGTCAGCATTGGGAAAAAGGTGACCCTAGTGGCTAGTCGGGACCCTAAAAAACAAATCTCAGGCTTTCTTCTTCACAGCTCCCACCAAGAGCAAGCAGGTGGCCTTCCCAGACATGCCTGAGTGTCACGCAGCGCAGTGGGACCCAATTCTGTCCAAGCTCTGTTCCCCAGGCACAAGGGAAAGGGTCATTTGAAAAGCAGAAGGCACTTCTGTGCTGGTTAGTATGGATGCTACTTCGGGTAGGCCCCAGAGCACAGATGTCTGTGGTCTCCCACCCTGACCTCCCAGAGCCTCAAAAATACATCTTTCCTCCTACTTCCTAGTCACGCTGAGCCAAGTCCCTTCTCATCACATAGCCACTATCCTCCAATCTCTGAGCTGCCCCGCTCTCCTGGATGAAGCCCCTGCTGTTTGTACAGGCCCCTTCTAGTTTAGTGGGATAATCAGGCTGAAATATGTTTCTATGGATTCTCTTTGCAGACTCTGTCCTCGCGAAAAATCCTCATTACAGCTCACTACTTGACAGCGAACATGCTGCCTCAGCTTGCAGCACTGGCTTTGATCACCTCAATGCAGCGGGACTGGGCTTGGATCTGTCTCCTGCTTTTGCCTGCCTACCTGACAGCTCCATCATTACCTTGCTTTTAACATGCAGATGCTTTTGCGGTAGCAATGGTTCATTAGTTACTTGGAACTACTAGAGCCACTGCTGACCTGCCAGGGGCAAGGAAGTGAGGAGGGAGGGGGTTTAAAAGGAATAAAAAGCCCCAGGATGGCTGGGACTGGCAGAGTATAACAGCAGGTTGCCCCAGCACCATCTGAGCTGGCCGCACCGTTGGCGTTTTGCAGATGAAGCCAGCCCGCTGTGCCAGGTAGCTGTGGTGCATCTTTAGCATATTTATTAGTCAAATTAAGCACCAGGCATGAATTTTGAAAACAACAGAGAAGCTACCTGCAAGATTCCTTGCATAACCTGTCAGAGTTGTGAATTCAGCCACGGAGTTTACCAGAATTACAAGCAGACATCACTACTTTGAGCTGATTCCCCAATTTAGATGACACTTAAGCTGTGATATTTTTAAGTACCTGAAATGTGGCAATCACTTGTCAGACCTTTGCCCTTTGCTTTTCGTTAAAATCCCTCAGCTCTGCTCCCAGCTGTGTCAATTTGCAACCTGGAGATGAATAACTTATCTTAAACAGCGTCTTCATTTGTAGAACGAGCTTCTTAATACTGCGCTAGGTGATAATGAATTAAACACACTCTTAACATTTACGGAGTACCTTGAGAACTGGGGGAAGTGCTGTTGATGAGGAAATTAGGATGTTACTTCAGCTTGGCAGCACGTGGTGACTGCACAAATGCAAGGCAACATCTTCCCAGAAGACTGAGAAGTGCTTGTCCATCCGTGGTCAGGCCTCCACAAAGGTTCAGCCTCCCTCCCACTCAACATTCACATACCAACTGAAACCACTGTAAGGCTGTCTCTGCTGCATCGAACCCTTTGAGGAAAGTTCGTTGCCAGAAGGCTGCTCTTCTCCAGACATCACTGTGTTTTGTGTCTCTAATCAACAGCCTCTGCATTCCCTTCAGCAGGTTGTTCTGTGCAATTTTCCTTGGAGATCTGTGGCAAATTTCTATTCCAGACGCACAAACAAAGCTCAGAGAGCTTCCTTCTGCCTACCTTCCCAGGACATGGTCTCTTGGAGGCCAGTTTCCCCAGCCCACACACTCGGCTGGTCTGCCAGCTCCCAGAAGAGCCCTCAGCTCTTCCCATACACGTCACAGTGCCGCGTTTAACGTATTTACGTCACAGTGCTGCGTTTAACATAATTAAGGGTTTCACCTTAATCCCTTTCAAAAGGGACTGAAGGGAAAAAAATGATGGAGACAAATCTCATGCCTGTTTGACTGCACCTGGCCAATGCAATGCAGTTGCATCCACCTCGTTGACTCCCCGCACAGCTACAGCTCTTGCAGGGCTGGCCCCAAGTCTGTGGCAACAGCCTTCAGTCAGCCACAGACTGATTGAAGGCCAATTGTAGACTGATGACAGCAGGTAGCATTACTCTTATATCCAAGAGCTGCCCAGTCAAGCCACGGACCAGAGCAATTGGGCACAAAGGCAGTGAAGGAATTTGTAATTAAATTGCTATTAGATGAATAACAGATTGTCTAGCAGCTGACATTGAGTGAAAATACTCCGTTCTGTCATGTTTTATCAGCATTAAAACCATTTTCAACTGCTCTAATTACATTCCTAATTGCCAATGTGATTAGGGACCTGCAGCTGTTCATTAAACGTGTGTCACCCTCAGCCAGCATTTTGTAGGAGAGAATATTTAATTAATTGAATGGCACACTGGATGAAAGCAGGAGATGGACAGACCTGGAAGATGACTGAGGAGCAGAGGAGCCTTGTACCAAAAGGGGTCAGAGGGTGGCATGTTCCTCAAGTGTTGGGCAATGTGTCATACAACCTCTTTCAGAAACTTAACAAGCACAACCATAAAAAACTCAGGTTTCTGTCCATATTATTCCCACAAGAACTCTCCTGTCTTAATGGTCAGGAACTAACTTCTGGTTTCCAGAGAAATTTTTATCCTCCATCAGTTCCCTTTGCTGATAAAGCAGTGCTCTCCTCCTATCTTCCTTTGCAACAACAGCCTATGCTCCCTGCCAGCTCTTCACCTATTGCATCAACGCAGAGCAATCAGAGCTCTCTCATCTCACACTTGTTGAGGAATGCAGGAATCAATCCCTCAACATGTGTCCGGCTGCTCTGGCTGCTCACCACAATTCCTGCATCCTTCTCTGCAACCCTTCCACGCTCTTCTCCTCTTCCTTGAACATGCTGACTCCTCAGATGGCGAGGGTCTTCCTCTGGGATGGGCAGGAGGATTGTCAGCCTTTCAGAAGCCTGCTGTGCTCAACTTCCACATCGTCAACATCAGTCAAGGCGTGGGACTGCAGCCTCAAGCCTGACTTCAAGAGGAGCCATGGGGGAGACAAACCCAGCTTGTGGGTTTGGTGCTGAGCTAGAAGCGTTGTTGAGCTGCAGGTCATTGGAAACAGCAAGGCATATTACAACTCATGCAGTCAGGCACAAGAACCCAATTTCTCTAATACATGGGGATGAGAGAAGGCACCACATCTGGAGCAATAAGGGCCTACTGTTTTTTACAATGGCACTGCACATTAAGATTTGTTACATGGATGGGATGCAGTGCTCTAGAAATCAGGGCTCTTAAAAAAACAGGGAGTCTTGCTAGAGCTGGCAGCAAATTCGTGTCACTTTGCTTGCTTAATACTAAAAGGACTGAAATGTCTGAAAGAAGCCAGAAGAGTTTTCCAGGAAATCATATGGGCTTGCCAGGAAGGAAGAAGGAAGGAGGAAGAAGGAAGGAGCACACCTCTCCCTCACAGAGCAACCCTTGGAGCATGAAAGGTTTGGAAACTCTTCAAATTGTTGTGATCCCTGTGGGCTGAGTTCTTCGCACAGAACCTCTCCAAGCAGGGAGTAGAAGGCCTTTGGGCTGTAATTCTGCCAGTGACTGAAATGCTTATGATATAAATACCTGGGCTGGGATCGTTTGGCCTCATCACTGCTGCTAGTGGGAATTGCCTGGGGAACAAAGCAGCAGAGGATGAGAAAGTGTGCATACTGTCACATGGATTCAGCTGCCGATGCTGCGCACAGCTGCAATGATGCCTCGCTGCACGGGCATCCTGTCTGGATGGGTGATGAACACTGAGTGTTGCTCTTCCAGGGGTTTTCCAGAGAGCCTGGCCTCCCCTGGGTAGGAGTAGGAGCCCTGGGCAAGTGCTCTCATTTTGTCTTTTATTTAGGATTTCCATTATGAAGAATTTCCCTGTTCCTCCCGTTTCAGGCTGTGTTTACCAATGCAGGCGAGATGGCAGGGTTCAGAGGAAGCAAGATCATATCTTTTTTCTGAGCACCTCAGTATCTCCAGCTCGCTCTGGTTGCCAGAGCAGCAGGACAGAGACAAGGAAAGACACAAAAGTGCATCCAGATCAGCTCATTTCTTTGAATTTAAGATAGTCCAGAGTCTTTGACTTAAAACATTCTTGATCACAGTATAGAGAATATGAGGAGTTTCACCTTAATCCCTGTTTAATTTCTGCTTAAGAAAATATCACTGTGAGCGTTTTATAAGAATTAAATCTGTTTTTTTTTTCTGCAGTTATTTTCAACTAATAGCCCCAGTGTTTCCTGACTCCTCAAATGGCCATTGAAATATATTGAATGCTGCTTCCCATTCATTAACTCCAGCCTCCACTTAGTGTCAGCGTTTGCATTTCCACCACCGAGATTTATTGGTGTTGCAGAGTCCCTCCAGTGTGTGATAGGGGGAGAAGAGTTGTGGCCCTTCTCTGGGCCCTGCTTTGCCCATTGTTGATTTGGGCTGACACCAGTCTGTGTCTCAGCCCGGGGATACTTTTAGCCACAGCAGCAAAGCCAGGTGTGAAGGACATGGGGCTGTCGGGAGTCATTTACGAACACGCTGTGCTCAGTCTGTGAAATCGCTCCTGTGCCACTAGCTGCTGGCTTGCAAGAAGGTGATTCAAGCTGTAGCTAGTTCTCCTTATTTGGGAAAGTGGAAAATGCCCTCACTCTCTCTGCTTCTAGGACTAAGGAGGCTCCATTTGTTTTGCAGTTTATCAAAAAAGAAATCCAAGCAAGGGAAGGCTGCTTGTACAAAAGCATAAAAGTGACAGTCAAGTGATTTTTTTTTTTGAGTACATCGTGCCAGCACTCAGCTACAAAAGACATCCACACCTTTGGTCCTGGGCCTTTTTTGACATGGGATGTTCCCAAGCCATCCCTAGGATGGGGTGTCTGACTATTTTTGACGTTGCTGGCGTCTGGAGCCTGCCTGGCCTCCAGCTTGCCAGGCCCTGCACGTCACTAAAAAGAAGTTCCACCTTCCCCCTCCTGTTTCTAGTCTAACCTTCCCTTGGTGAAAATGATGTCTGGTGCTTCTTCACCATTTGGCCAAATCCTGTCCCTCACTAGCCACTTTCTGGCCTGAAAGTGCTAATTGCGACTTCTGTTCCCTGAACAACCCATTCCCTTCATCAACTACAGCTGCAAGTCCAACCAAGTACCCCATTGCGACGTGACTGTGGGAGGCAGTCAGGGACACTCTGGTTTCCCAAGGCCTTGGCACTTCTCCAGGCAACTGCTGACCCAGAGTTTTGTTGCAGAGGGCAGATCTACCTCTCTTTGCTTTCTAGGTCTTTTGAATCTGTTCAAAAGACAACAGGGTGTTGAATCTCTTCTCCCATTAATGGAGCATCAGCATGCCAGCTAAGCTTGACTGCTCTGACTTCCTAGAGGGATAGACATGGGAGAGCTTTGCACACTCAGCACCTTTACCCCTGTGCATGGAGGAGGTGGGTGCTCAAGTCCACGACTCTGCCCTTCCCTACAGGAGAGGTTGCTACATAATTTTTACATTTGTACATACAGGTTTTGGCTTGTAGCCAGTAGCCTTCCCAGGGTTCACAACACAGTCTCTCTCTTTGCATTTGCCATCCCATATCTTTCCAGCATGGGCCTTGAGAGGTGACACAGAATGACAGAAAAAAAAAAAAAAAAAAAAAAAAAAAAAAAAAAGGAAGGACTTTCTGGAGGTCTCTCATCCATTGCTCTGGCCAGAGCAGTTTGGACTTCAGAACTAAGAGTCTTGTCCAGATGAGATTTACTCTTCCCAAGGACAGAGATTTCTTCACCTCTCTGGGCTCCTGCTCAAATATTTGAACACTCTTGGCAGGATTTTTTTTTCTTATATTTAGCCAAAGCTGTGCAACTTGTGCCCATTGCCTCTCAGCCTGTCACTGTGGAAGTTAGAGAAGAGTCTCACTCTCTTCTCTCTCTAAACTTCCGTAGCGGGTGGGAGATACTATTAAATCCCCCTGAACCGACCCTTCTCCAGACTGAACAAACCCATCTCCCTCAGCCTTTCCAGGTACAATGCTCTGGTCTTCAAAGTGTCTCAGTGTCCCTTTCCAGCAGTCACTCCAACACATTGATATTACCCTGACAGCCCAAAATTGGGCACATCAGACAGATGTGTTCTCACAAGCACCCTATTAAAAGGAATAATCACTTCCTTCAGCCTGCTAGCTATAGTCTTGCTAATGCAACCCAGTATGCAATTAGTCTTCACCACTGCAAGGGCACAGTGCTGATTCACATGCCATCATTGATGGCCCATCCTCATGAGATATCCAGAGACAGGAAACAAATTAGTAGCAGAACCCAGAAGGGTTATGAAGTCCAATGCCAGATCTAATATGTCACAGGTTTCCCTTCCAGGCACTGGAGTACACTTGAGCACTGTCAACATCTTCAATCTTTTAGAGGATCCAGCAGAAGTTGCCTGCAGAAGTTATATGACCCAACTGAAAGGCCCAGCCAACGCAGAAAGCTCTTTCACTGCCACAGAGTAGATACAGAAGGATGTGGAGCTTGGCGTATATGTCTTTATTACATATTGATGTTTCCTAGGAGCTCCTGCCATTAGTCTCTGATTCTGTAAATCTGAATGTAGAAGCACTGCCATTGGGTCAGAAGTGAACGCTGTCTTCTCTTTGCTGCAGTCCTCAGGGTTTTAATGACAGAACAGTGTCTCTGTGGCTCTCCCACGTGCTGGGAGACCAATGCTCAACAGTCCAAGGAAAGTTACTCCATTTAACTATATAACAAGCACTTGTGAAGAGTCTTGATCTTAGACTGAGCAAAGAGACACCACAACGGTGTGAATAGTCCAGTCAAAGCCCTGTGACTGCCTCAGTACTAATTTGTTCATGGCCGGGATGTAGGGCCAGAATGGGCAAGAAACTCTTTAGGCGTTCAGACCATCTTTGTACTTATTCTTCTATGATATCAACTCCTCCATATCAGCTCCTTATTCTCACTCTAATCCTCTGCCCCTGGTGCTTCTCTCTCCTCTAAAGAGCTCAGACATCCTTTTCCCAGGAGCCACCTTCTCTCAGAGATGCCACATGCCTCTTTCCTCTGAATCTCTCTAAATATTCCCTCCCCTTGCACTTTCTGCACTAAACCATGCAGACTTTATCATGCTCCAAATGAAGGGCAAAGTATAAAGATAAATTGTGTCATATTTATGCTACTCTGAATTGCTGTGAACAGGAGCACTGCAATTTTAAATGCTTTTATAATCAGTTAAAGATTTAGATTCTTTTGTTAGTCACATTTGCAACTTGATGTTGCTAAACACTTGAGTACATTACCAAACACTTGAGACCAAGATTACCAAACATTTCAGAGGTGTCTGAAGCATTAACATACTTGCTAATCTGCTATTATTTACAATATACTTGGTCTCTGGTTATCACCAAGCCAAGAGCTGCTAGCCTACAGCTGGAGCATAACTGTCCTTAAAAGCAGCATTAATTTCACAGTCAGCCTCCTTTGCCATGTACATGCCATAGGAAACAGAATTCACCCTGTGTCTTTCTAGGCACAAATAGTTAAGGTTGTAAATTCTATAGATGAGAAGGATCTTTTGATTCTTCCTTATCCACAAGGTGCTTTGGTAGCATTCAAGTGACTTTCAGGGAAATAAAAAGAGAATGTGAAGGACAACCCATCACAGAAAATGTAAACTGACTCCAAACAGACCATGGCTACCCAGATTGCTGATGTTTCCTCTGTGCTTTGGTGCAAAGCAAGAGTGGAGCTCTCCAAATCAGGGACTTAGTGATGGCACAAAACCTCTTTGAAGGCAGGTGAAGAAGGAGTTCCTATGTCTAGGGCAAGGAGGAACCCCACTGGCAATGGCTCCGGTCACACTATTTCTGCTAGGTGGAAAACATAAAAATCATAGATATTTCGTGTTTACCATGTTTCTTTTGGGAGGACACACTGTTCTTCTGTAGCCTGCTCTTGAGACATTGTCAAATCTGGGGCACAGCAGAGATTTAAAAAAAAAAAAAAAAGAAAGAAAGAAAACTTATGGTAGCTTTTCACTATTATCTTGAGACATGGCATTAGCCTAACTTGCAGGTAGAGTGTTCTTCAAGAAGGGTGGCAAGCCTGTAGGAAGGGGGAGAAGAGACCAAATGATTAAGAGCTGATAAATCACCACTGTACTCCCTGGGAATCCTCCTGCACCCAAAACCCTTCACTGCCTCCTGAGGGCAGATTTGGGCTGCTCTGATTCTACCTGGCTTTCAGCAAGAAGAGGTGCACTTGGTCCATAGTACTTCCAGAGCATCTCTTGGAAATTTTCACAGCAGAACCAAGAGCAAAGGGTCTTCTCACAATAAACTGGCTTTAGAATAGCTATTCATACTGTCTCTGTTACAGTGACAGCTGTCACAAGCTGGACATGGAGGAGGAAAAAAGTTGTTTGTGTTACAGTGTCCTTTTTGCATGCAGTCTCACCAGTCAGACCTTGTTCTCTGCTGAGCAAGGCTGACATCAAATGCCATTTCTCTATGCTATGATGGCACATTTATCGTTCATTAAACAACTGCAGATCTTCATAGACCTGTCACACACTTTTTTGACACATGCCCGCACATTCCTCAGTTTACCATAGGAACAGGGAGCCTTTCAGGCTTGATTTCTCTGGTGTCAGAGGCAGGTATCTCTACCTAACCCACTCCTCTTGTTGGCCTCTTAATTTACATCATCTGAAATTTATTATTTATTAATGTGGGCTCCACCATCCTCCAGTATATGGGGTGAGCTGAGGCTCACTGGAGTTAGGCAATAAACTCCTCAAACAGGTGAATGTGAAAAGCAGCCTTGAAATTCAGTTTCTATTTAGTCCCCATCTTCCCTAGGGTTGGGGCCAATTAGAGCCAAGTGCTGTGGACATCTGTCCACCAGGAACGAAAACAAAATTATTATTTTCTTTCACATTAGAGAGGCTGAAGAGACATGAAGTGGTGATTGCTTCCTCTAATTAACATCCAATTTTAAGCCAGTCTAGTCTCTATTCAGTGATTTGAAAATGGAAGATTTCATAATCATCCCTAGCACTTAAGAGAATCATTCCCCCATAAATAGCTTTAAATGACAATTTTTGAGCTACTGGTTACACAGGAGGCAATGAATTACTTGCTGTGTTTAATACAGACACATTATTTATTGAACTGAGAGAATTAAGTCTTTCTAGTCTGTTGGAGATGAACCCAAGCAGACATGATTTAGAGGCCAGTCGTTAATGGCAGCCCTTAGCATGGCACACAGCAAGCCGGCTGCTGTGCCACCGCCTGGGTAATTTACAGCTCTTTGCTGCTAGAGTGCAATATGTTATTAATCAGTCATATATTAGGAGATGGATCTCCTATTTATATTGGCTTTAATTAGACTGGTCTCATTTAAATCTCCGAGTGTGCCCAGGATTAACAGCTTAACATGGAAAGGTATATTCTGGGACACTGTCACCATCTCCTTTCTTAGATTCATCAGAAGGTGTTCAGGTTGCCATTAAGATTCATATCCATGATGCCACTGCCATGCACCATTCCTCGTACCTCCTGAGTCATCAGCAAGATCTCTTTGGAATTATTTTGAAAAGGTAAAACCACGGCTATTAAAGAAAAGACCTTGAACTGAATACGTTGGAGGCAGAAACAGCATGTTTGGTATGCAGCATAGATGCAGAAGAATGAATGTTCCTGTGCAAGAAAATGAATACTGAAGGGGAATGAAGCATTTGGAATATGTGATCAGCTATCATTTCCTTTGCACAGGGCAGAAGGACTGTTGGGCCAGTCCTTGTCTCATAATGTCAGCTGTGGTTTAAATGGACAGTTTCTGCAGAAAAGTGGATTAACCTCAGAGCACCAAAAGGAGTCGGAGGGTGAGAAAGAGAGAAAGTAGCAAGTCTGAGGAGGAGAGCATGAGCTCTCCATGCAGTTAAGCTGAGAACACTCTCCAATGATCTGTGCACCTGGAAAGACAACTACTTCCAAAACAATGACCTTGTTAGGAAGTCTCCTACTGCTGGTCAGCCCTTGCTGGCCTCTAGTGACCTTGGCTCTTCTCATCCTAACTCCGCCTTCAGTGCCACTAAGCTATGCCCATGGTCGAACCCAGGTACTTCTAAAGAGCAGCTCCACCGGCTCATCTGCCATGAAACAGGGTAACAACTGATCAAATGCCCCATTTTCCCAGACTAGAAACAAGGACAAGAACCCCACTTGAGCATCTCCATCCAGCTTACAAGGGCATCCCTTTTCAGCAAGGTAGCAAAGGCATCTAAGCTTCAGGTCATGGTCTGGTTCCGGACTAAACACACAAGAGTCCTTCTAAAATAACTGAGGCAGACATGCAGGGTAGGGACATGCAGCACAAAGCAAGAGGGAAGGAAACTCCCAAGAAAATGTATGTGGAGCCCCAGGAGCAGGGAAAGCAAGAGAGTGGAGCATCCAAAACAAGGAAGAAAGAAGTAGAAGAATGAAAAGTTGCTATTGACATGCCTGAAGATGCAGAGCTTGGTGGCTCTGTTTCAAGGTCTGTGTTACCTACAAGGAAACTGCCTAGTACTTTACAAAAATATTTGTGGGAATTAGGTGCTTTGCAAATGAAACAGAAGATTAATTCCCCACAACAATCAAAATGCATTTTTGGCTAGCGGTTACAGCACTTTTCTGAAAGTTTCTGCCTCGTGTGGCTCCACCAGCACAAATCAGGACGAGTGAATCTCAGATAAACAGTGTGGGGAAAAAATAAAATAAAATAAATAAAAAAAAACAACAGCTGGGCCCTGGGAATTGAAGCTCTTCAGTAAATAACAACATAACTAAAGCATTCAAGGAAAAGCAGAGTTTGTTCATGAATGATTTATCACCCTGCCTTACCCAGGAGGTCAGATTAGTTGATCATAAAAGTCTGTTAAGATTAATGTCTTTAAGAATTAGCCAGGAAGGAACAACATTGCAGCTAAGATTTCTAAGTGCTGTGCTGTAAAACACATCTCTTACGTTAGTAATTGCAAATGAGCCACTTATTTATACTACTGTTGTGCACTCCTTTATTTTGGACACATTTATGTCACAGAAAGACTACTACCTTGTAGTAGAACAGTCCATAGCACATAAATATTAGCACAGGTACTTTTTATCATTACTGTTTTTAAGGCACTTCAATACCTTGTGCCAGTTTCCTTCACCATACCCCACCAATGCACTGAAATATGTAATTTGGGCTCACTCTTTAGATCTCTTCCAGCTATTTCAGGGATGAAGGTCATCTATAAACTGTGTGGTATCTCCAGCACAGCATTTCACCTCTGAGAAGGTGCCATTAGGACTTATTCCCTGGCTTGGTAGTCAGTAGGATGCTTGGCTAACAGACCCTCCATCATACCTTCTGTGCCAAAGTTCATACACTGTCCTTTCTCCTGCATCACTTCCCTAATTTCCTTGAGAATCAACTTGAACTTCCCAGTGGGCCTGGCTACTGGCTTTGACATACCTGTCCTGTCATCCTGATTTAATCCCTTCCACTAGAAAGAGGAAATTGCCTCATCAGTCCCACTTTTACAGCTCCTGGGTTTACGCACTTGTGGACTGCATGGCCTTGCTTTTTACAACACTGCATTAGGGACCCATGGTAAATTGCTTATTCAGTGAGGCTCTAAAACCTTTCCGGAGCCACTGATTCCCCAGCAGCCCAGTTTGAGCTATCCTTTGACTAAGTCTGTCTTATTACAGGATCCAAATTGTTCCCTCGTGTCTGTCCTTAACTATTCTTCAGATATTGCCAAGGTGACCTGTGTCAGTCACTTGCTTTAGCAGCAGTGATTTCATATTCCCTTGCAGATCACTGATGAAAATAGAGCCTTGTCAAGATCCCTTTTGGATGCCACTAGAGCATCCCACTTTCTATTGATTCCCTGCTGATTGCCTGTAGTTTGAGTTAGCTGCTCCTGTAAGGACACATTCCTGATCCTGCTTGTCCAGTAAGGATCTGGCAGTTCTGACATGCCAGTTGCACTGGCTGAGAACTTCACAGAAGAACAGAATCACAGAGCAGTTGAGATTGGAAGGGACCTTTGCAGATCGTCTGGTCCAACCCCTCCTGCTCATGCAGACTCATATAGAACATGTTGCCCAAGATCATGTTTGGATGGCTTTTGAATACCTTCAAGGAGAAATCACCTTGGTAGCCTTTCTCTGACTCCCTCCAATAGCTCCTTGTGTTGGGGACACCAGAACTGGACACATCACTACAGATGAGGCTTCACCAGGGCCAAGTAGAGGGGAAGGACCACCTCCCTTCGTGTTGGCAATGCTCTTCCTAATGCAATCCAGAAGAATTCCCTCCTTTTTCCAACAGGAGAAGAGGTCGATCCCCCTAATTTGCATTAGCAGAGATGTGAACACTTAAACCCACAGAGAAAGAAGAGGCTGGCAAAGAGTGGAGCTGGAGTCACAGCAAGGGCATGGAGGGCCTTGACCTCTTTGTAGAGCTGAGAGCAGCATCTTCTCCAGCAAAGCAAGCAACGTGTTTAAGCCATTCCATCCCAAGTGCCTCTCCCTGCTGCTGCCAAGCTGAGCTTTTCAGATAAACAAACATTTGTTTTAATACAAGGCCATTACTGGAATGTTTATTTCATCCTCACCAAAAAAAAAGGGAATAAAAATGAAAAATTGGGTTTTTTATTTACTTATAAGAGAGGCAGCGTGAGAGCTAATGTTCTGTGTCGATTCTTCTCAGGAGTAGCTGTCCCCTCTACTGTAAACTCCCCATAAACACAATGAATAAAAATGACAGAGACAGAGAAAGAAAAATCAGAGAACTGTTGTTGGGCAATTTCATTACAGAAGCAAGTAGCACCTGGATGCATTTGTATCATTCTGGCTTCTTACAGTGACGTTGCAGTGGGACACTATATTTAACCCTGAAAACACAAGCCATAGCTGGAACTGGCCTTATTAGAATTACACAGATATTCATGGAGTTCTCCAAGCACCTGGTTAATATTTTCATCTTTTATGGTAAGGCCATAAAAGGTGTCAAGGCCATTCTGTTAAGGCTAATTTTCTCTCTTGTATTCCCAGAATTGTGACATTTGCAGCTAATTTCTCTATACATCTCTATACCACAATCACTTGGGCTTCACAAATCCCTCTGAACCCCTGGGAGGGTGTTTGGAAGGAGCCAGAGGAGTGTGAAAATAACCTGTCAAGGAGAGGGGGAGTTCAGCCGGTGTGAGACCAGCATAGCAATTAGATGGCAGCTGTGTGGAGTAATGGCTCCATTACTGATGTATTATTGAAAATAATAGAATAATAATACACTACTGTAAAAGCATCTACCATGACATCCAAGGGTGCAAAGTAACCCAAAATTGTCTGATATAAATACTCCAGAGGGCCTAACAGGTAAAGTCTCTGTGAGGATATAGCCAGGCAAGAGCGTTTCAGCTGTGTTTCAAAGCAGGCAACAGAATCCTAGAGCAAGCGAAAGTCATTACCCAAGCCAAGGAGGCGGCTTCAGTAAAATGTGGTGTATGGCATGGGTGGTCCCTTCCCAGAGGGGACACCTCTGGATGAAAAATGGCTCTGAGAGAAAACAAAGAGGAAGATAAATGTCCAGAAACATTGTGCTGTGAAGAGAGAGTGAAAAGACCAGTTATTTCCTTCAGAGGGGAGACAAATGAGAGGGGTCTGGAGAAGAGCCTACAAAGTTGTACGTGGTCTGCAAAAGAAAGATTAGGACCTTTGATTCCCCAACACAAGAACAAAAAGCTGTAAGAAATCACAGAATACCAAGAAACATCCCCCACATCCCTCCCCATTCAATTCAAAAATTTGCCATGGAAATTTCTTCCTAGAAAGTCACTGCCAGCAGTACCAAGCAGAGCTGGCTGCTCGTGTCCTGAATGCAAGTGCCTAGCTTGCTATCATGAACAGTGATTTTATTGTTAGAAGGGTTTAGACACTCTACTTTGGGCTAGGCTGTCACACGCGGCCAGAAATGAAGGGTTTTTTTCATAAATTTTTGATGCTGATAGGTATGCATGATCCAAGCCTCTGGACAGAGAGACCTAATGGGATCTATGTCCACTGACAGCAAGATCTATGCAGCCACCTGTTTTAAAGGTACACCTGGAGAAGCTGGAGAGGGGCTCAGGCCAGATAGATTTACCCGTGGTTCAGGTTGGTTCTAACTAGAGGAGAAAAAGAGAGTTTCCAGCCCATGCCCTGAGTCAAGCCCTCAGGGCCACATCACCTCCAGCATGCAAGAGGGACTATGCGGCTCTCCCTCCTGCCACTCCCAAGCCTGATGGGCAACGTGGCCTCCCAGGAGGTCAAAAGCACTGGAGAGCAGGAGGAAAGCTCATGACGACATGCAGAAATGCTCAGAAAAGAGCAGGATGTGGCTGTACAGAGCAGCTCCCATGCCCGGCTTGTCACATCTCGTGGTTTGGCAGGCCCTGGCTTCCCCCAGGCCTTTAGTACTCATCCTTCAAACACTCTGCCCACTGCTGCTCTCCCTAATGATGTGCACGTGTTGATTCGGAGATAAATCGGCAAAAGATCGGTCAAAACACTGTCACATAACAGATTTGGAGCCAGATAATGAAGAAAAATAGATGCATTATCTGTTCCGAGCTATTTAAAGGAGAGAAAACAGGGAAAATATGCAGAACTTGAGAAGGAGAGAGCTGGCATCAGCATTCCCTTTTGGACCAACTGAGTTTTAATGGCAGTGTGTTGAGGATAATTTGGTAAAGAGTCTTTTGCTGGCAGGATGGCACTAACCCTCCTCAGTTGTATGCTTGGGTTTGCCTGGCATAGAGGTAGCAGCTGATTGCACCTACACTGCCCCTTGCTTGAGACATTCTGTAAGACCTAGCCCACATTTGCACACACATTCTCCTGCCTGGCTTGAGCTTGAGCCCCACATGGAACAACATGGGAGCACAGAGGTAGCCACAGAGACTTACAACTAGACCCAACAGTGGCTTTACAGTCACTCAAGCCCAGGCTTCAAGCACAGGGTTTTTGCAAACTACACTTTGGAAATGCCACCAACTTTGCCGTGACTTCTTTAGACACAAACAGCTCTCTGTCCTGTGAGCACTCAACCAAGGCAAATGTATTCCAAAGATGGTTTATTTCCAAAGAGAAACAGCTGGTAGCAGCAAGGGAGCTGGAAGCCAGAAGGAGGGAAGGGACTCTGAAGTAGCTTATTAGACAGGTAGCCTGAATACATCCATCTGCATCTCTTCTCAGGGGCCCAGAATGAGGGAGAAAAGCTGGGTTTCACTTTACAAGAACAAGACTGTCAGAACAGGAATATGTTGCAGCTGTCAATGCAGCTGACATATTCAAAACGCTCTTGTCATGGTCTCATAGTCCTCTTATCCAAAAGCACTGGCAATCAGGAGCTGAGCAAAATGCTGCGTTGCCAGGAATCACCAGTGAACTTCCTTTCAGGGAGAGGACTCAGAAGTCTTGAGGAAAGCAAACAGATCATACCCTTTACCCAGAAGGAGACCCTGAATTTTCCAAAGTGCCTTTTGGTTTAGGCCTTGTTGTGCTACCCAGGGACCAATGGTCAGTATTTCTGCAACTATAGCATGAGCCAGGGATGGAGGGAGGAGGATGGAGGATGTCTGGGAAGCACAGACGTTGTGAGACAAGAAGTTCCCACACAGTAATAGGAAGCCCCAAATCTGCCAGGTGGTTTTTGTCCTGCCGAGGCTGACCACGTAGGAAGGTGAAGCATCCTGTGAACCCACTGCACCTCAGCTCTGCCAGGGCTCCAGAGCTTGGCAGCAGGATGGGACCCCAATGAGCACCTCCATGTGGGTCATGGAGGAAGGAATACTCGCAGGACCATATTGCCATTGAAACATAGTGCAATATAACAATGACACATTAAACACACAGAG
Organism: Nothocercus julius; assembly: GCA_013398735.1. Classification (NCBI taxonomy): domain Eukaryota; kingdom Metazoa; phylum Chordata; class Aves; order Tinamiformes; family Tinamidae; genus Nothocercus; species Nothocercus julius. The sequence goes on along the minus strand of VZSV01000011.1, from coordinate 2,877,825 downwards.
GCAAGGAAAGTTGCTAATTACCCACAAATAACAAGCTGCAACAATATAATACACTTAATTAGAAAAGAAATTAATCACAACATGGAAGACACTCTTTAATTATCTCAAGACACTGCACTGTGTAGTAATGAGCGTCACCAGAGCTGGTAAGGGCTGGCTTGTGTTTTCAATCTCATTAAGTCCAGTCTCCCACCACACTCCTTCAAGCATATTCACAAACACTTGGCCTAACTGATAGGACTGCTGATCTGCATGACTTGCTTGCTTAGTGATAATGTGGGCCCCCATCCCTTCTGGAATCAAGGCTTTGCTCCGCACACAGTCCCAAAGAGGTGCTCTAGAGATCTCTCTGCTCCTGGTAGGGAATGTCATCTTCTGAGGATGAGTTTTTCCACATGATTTCTATGCTTAGATAGGCTGGGCCTAGGAAGGGTGTTTCTTTTTTTTTCCACTGGGAATAATTGCTCTGATAAAAGCTCTTTTACTGTTGCTACAGTGATGGTGCAAACATGCTACAAGTTGATGTGCCATGCCCCCTCTGCTTAGGGATCTAAAATTCTTGCAGCCTTAAGAGGCTGCAAAATTGAGGGTTATTCAAAAATCATTTGCCTCTATGATGAAACAGTGCTAGGCAGAAGTGTCCTCCGTTCCATCGAGACTCTGCTGCTCTAGCACAGAGCTGGGCTTTTCCCACCTGGTGGGGCGTGCAAAAGATTCATATCATACACCCTGGGGTTACACTACCCCTGTAGGTCCAAAACCAAGTCACAGAGGAATGCAGGAATGCAAAAGTGATGGAGACCTTGATTTGGGGCGAGGGGGGAAAGAGAGAGAGAATCCACAGCCACAGGGCTCCAGAAAACTTTAGGTATAAAGTGCAAGAAATTTTTCAGAGCTTATCTGGGCAAAGTCCTGAATGACCTGTTCTGATTTTGAAGTTGGTCTATCTTTGAGCAGAGAATTGACCTAGACACGTCCAGAGATCCCTTTCCACCTGAAACTTCCTATGCTTTAGGAAGCTGTAGAAGCTATGAAGCTTCTACAAACATGGCTTGCTCCAACCTACTTTTCCCATGATTCTGCTAACATGACACTATTTGGTTTAATCTTTATGCCTCAGAATATTCTAGGTTTGTTTTTGCTTTCCACACACAGCATTTCTGGAAATATCTCTCTCCTGTTGGCTCAGTGAACTCGCCCAGGTCTACTCCAGATTTTCTTCTCCCAATGTTATTTTACTACCGCACAAATTTCAATATGCCACAACCCTACCTTCAATCCCCTAACCAACCACTCCCCCAGTCTCTGCAAACTTCACTGTTCTCCCAGATCATCACTGGGCCTCATATTGTGTCACCTTCTATTTGCACTTTCCAGTGACTCCTCACACCCAGGGTATATCTGAGCCTAGTGGATTCTCTTTTTCTCACATGTCTGTGATACAACAGATTCCATTCTTCCACATGGCCAAGACCTGTCCTCAGTCTTTTGCAAATCCATGATTTTCTGCTGCTATCTATGCCAGATCATTTTCCTAGCCATTCCTCTCCAAATCACCACAGCAGATAATCCTTTTTCATCAAACCTCTTTTTGTGTACACAGCCCAACTTTCTTATCTTCCAAAGAAGCCCCTATGTGCTTCCTGCCATGCTGCCTTTCACAGGGTAGGTATCCCCTACAACAACATACAAAACTAGTCACTGTGCTCCTGCAGGTGCTCCTTTGCTGTAGTATATCTATTGAGACTCCAAGGTCACTGCCAGAGTTAGCATTAAATACCATTTTGCTCTCAGCAGACACGTTCTCCTTACCTTGACATCACGGTCACCTCAGAGACATACCCTCAGATTATAGGGTCCTGTGAATATTTATAGCAGTTTCCTCTCTTGGGACTGGGGTGCAGGATCATAGTAGCAATATCTGCCCCTAGAGGTGGTACCAGCCTTGGTACTAGAGCTAGGACATGTCACTCATCTCTGTCATCAATAACACATTATTGCAGCGGTGCCTCCCCTCTTCTTGTTTGCCAAAATCCACTAGGAAGCAGAGAGAATCCAATTAAAGCAGGTGGAACACGTCACTTCCCTTCACTGCTTCTGCTCAGTTGAGGTTAATTAGATAATTACTCACATGTTGACGGCTTGTCAGCCACTAAGAACACAGTGATTACCAGTTGGGAAAGGTTTAGTTCCCAGATAGCTCTGTTGAAGGTGTTGCTGACACATGCAGACACCTCTATTCTGCAGATTTGCTAATGCATTGTGATGCCTTTCCATAGCCTGGAATGAGACGAGATGGCACTCAGCACTGCCCTCCTGGGAGGGGTGGCGCTGGGAGGGCTGCTCCTTGAAACACGTCCGCTCTGTTACATGATCCAATTAGTGCTATATGCACGCCTCTGCAATGACGTTTCATGGTCTCATTCATTATGCTGTGAAGACAGGATCGTCATTTTGATGTGATCTATGAAATCCTTGTGAGTGCATAGCCAGCTCTTTTATTTGCACTGTGAAGCCTTATGTCTCAGAGCATGTTGCATGCTGGATTTGCCATCAGAGTAAAGCACTACCGCTATCTTCTATGTCAATAGCAATGTCTTATCACACATTTTGCTAGCAAAAATACAGTATCTTTTTCCAAACTTTCAGATCTTGAAGAATTACACAGTGACTGACGACATGCCATATCCATGAGATGCAACAAGGCAGCACCTTATAAAATCACCCCGGATAATATGTTCCGCAGATTATGTCATGATGGACTGTCTCCCAGAGTTATCTTAATAGGGCAAGACATGAAAACGGCATTGCTAAGCTAGTGCTTCTGTCAGGAGTGTCAAGTGGAAAAACTGCATGGGAAATCTGAGAGACGGAGCTGGTGCTGATGCACAGCACCCTGTCCTCAGAGCTCGACAGCATCAGGGGTCTTGAACATGGGTATACCCAGTGCTGTACTTGTTCCTCCTGCTCTTCATCCCTGTTCCAGTGAGATCCGGGGATTACTTGTCGTTCAGCATTGTTAATTCAGTTCTGTTATCTCCTTCACATCCAGTGGTGATGGGCAGAATTGGCCATGCTAAAAATACCAGGGTTATGTAACATCCTGTTACAAAAATGGCCTCATTCCCAGCAGCCAGTTCAGATCAAGTGAAGACATCAAAAGCCATCCCAGCCCTGGGAAATGTGTCTGTCTGCTACAGTGCATAATTAAAAAGTTTAGATGTATCCTTCTGCTGTGCCTAGCTCTGGTAGTAAAAATAAAAAAAAATAAAAAATCAAAAAAACAGGGCTCACACTGCCCTTTAAAGGAAGAGTCTGCACAGAACAATGACTGTGCAAAAGGCAGAGCATCCCTACCAAGAGCTACCTACTGACTAGATCTGCAGCTGCATAAAAAAAAACCCTATGTGAAACTACATCTTTTCATTATTGCCAGACATAGTGAAGCCGGCATGCAAGACGGAATGAAGCCAGTTCTGCCTCACATGCCATCAGCAGGATTGAAGGCTCTGTGTGCAGAACCTGTTTTTGTTTTTGATCCAGGGACCTTTCAGTCCTTAGTAGAATCAGCTAAGCCATATAGAGATTTAAAGTTTTTGGCATATGCATCAGCCCAACCTCATCACTGTCCACACCTAAATGTGGACATGGCCAATATGGATTGGTGTCTCAATGCAGATGGAGAGAACTTGACACATCCCTCAGAGAAAAAAAAAAAAAAGCTACTGTGGTAGCAGCTACAGAGATTTTCCTCTTACCTGCAAACTGAATGGATTTGATACTAAAAGAAGTGAGAAAGAGGAATGGTCTGAAAGAAGAGGTCAGGCTTAAAGGCATTCAGATAACAGCGTGTCCCTGCGGATGGAAGTGGTTTGGGCCATATTTGGTATGGAGGTGGTCACAGTTTTGCTGCACAGCTGTATTTCATGGCGATATATTACACAGCTTTCACAATTCAAATGCAGAACATGACATATGGAGACAGTTCCTAGATTAGAGTAACTGGCCATAATTAGCCAACTCATGCTAGATCCAACTGACTTGCCTTCACCCTTTTACCTCTGTGTGGACATAGAGCACAATCAATGCAGAATGCCATATTTCAGGACCTCTATTATCTTGCTTTCTGGGTTTTGGTTCTTGTCTTATAACCCCTTGGTGTCCTGTCACATAGTCAGGTTAATCTAATCTTTCAAAGCGGTGACAAGTTTCTTGGATCAGCTTGTCGTCACCTGAGACCCTGTCAGAGATCTCATTTCTCTTGCTCTTTCTGTAGGGTATCACAGATCTGACATCTGGTCTCCACTCGGCCACCAAGGCTCATCAAAAGTTGCTGGGTGCTCTTTTACTTGATGCTCTGGTTATGGAACAGGGACTGTGAAGAATGTTCTGTCCTGGATATTTCTTTCACGAATACCTGCGAGGACTGGAACTGTCCTTGGCAAGCCGGGAGCTATCTCCATGTCCCTCAGTGAAATGAGGGTGATACCTGCTTATCACCAGCTATGGAGTTCACTGGACAGGGTTCCCTTCAGCTGGGCAGAGATGGACCTTCTGCCCCGCTCCCAGCACTCACAAAACTCACAGGAACTCTGATGAATCTGTTTGGAATTGGTTAAAAAATTACCAGGGCAAAGGACATATGGTGTGACTGACTGAGCACAGCTGGGTAACCGCATATGTTATTGTCCTTTACATTTCTGTAGCAAAAAAAATAAAAAAGAAAGAAAGAAACAGCATAAGGAATCCAATGTCATCTACTGTACATCAGTGAATTACTGTCCTGGGGCATGCAGGCAGCCATGGTACAAAAAAAGTTTGTTGAAGAGCTTTGCTGAATTTCAAAACCTGTTTCACAAGTGATAATTATCCCGTAATCAGGCTGCTAGACCAACTCCATGGAGTGCTGCAAGTATTTTAGAAAATGTTGTTCTTTTTTGTTACTACTACTTCTCTTTCTTCTCTTGCCTTCATCAAGGCTTTTCAGCACATGCATTACCTCTCACTGGGATTGCTCAGCTCCAGAGACTGCGGCACACGGCAAGAAATTTGGCATTTCATCACAAGCTCCCAGATTTGAGTTGTGCAAGTGGGAGATTTAGCACATTCATGGCTGATCATCATGTTGTCCAAGTCCATTTGGCTAAAGGGGAAGCAGCAAGTGCAGAGAAAAGGAGGCCAGAAAAGAGAGAGCAGGATTTGTTCTCAGTCCACAGGAGTCTTTCTGAGACTCTCCAATGCGTGTGACCTGCAGAGGAGATGCGGCTCCTCTGCAGCCCCAGTGGCATCAGCAGCAGGAGTGGGCTAGAGCCAAGGTGGGCTCACTCACCTTTTCCTGCTCAGCATGGGAAGGGCTTCCTTCTGGGCCCTAGACCACAGCAAATGCAGGGGCTTGGATTTTTCTCTTGAAGTTATATTGAGTGGAAAAAGGAAAGGAAAACAGGAAGAAGAGGAAAACAGAAAGAGCATTGCCATGAAACAGCCCGAGAGAAGAAGCTGTCACAGACTCCCATGCAGAAGGATGGTCCTGTGGACAACCCCTGCACTGGGATCTAGGGAGGGTTTTGAAGAGCCGGTTATTCCCACATTTCAGGCTCTGCCGAAGCAAGTCTGAATCTGTCTCAGCTCAGATGGGGAAAGGAAAGGAGAAAGTGCCTTTCCCCCTATCTGATCTGAGGTAACATGAGGTCTCTACACCAAGTGCACAGGAGTCAAGGACAGAGCAAAGGGAAACTGCCAGTGCTCAGATACTGGCCTTGGTGGTGTATTTTTCCCAGGGGATTTTATGAGGAGGAGACTCATGGAAAGGCAGGGCAGGCCAGCTGCTACTCTACATATCTGAAGAGGGAAACAAGCTCTGGAAGAACCAGGCTAAAAAGATCCAGAGGAAAGGGATTCATGCATCGTTTACTGATGTGCAAACTGAGCATGGTGGGTACAGTGCATTTCTTCAAGACAAAAACACCCAAGTGTTTAAACCAAGATGATTTAGGAGGAAGGGTTCTAGGTACTAGTCTGCAAAAGACCAAATGGCGTCAGAAAATGCATAGGGGATACATTTCTTATTGATTTTCCAATAAAAAGCCAGACAACACAACCAGAGCATACAATATTCAGTGACAAAGAATCCACCATAAATTTCTTGACATGTCTGCACTCAACATTACTCTCCTTTAGTACCCAAAGGTCTCATATACTCTGCAAAAGGGCCCAGTCGACCCACTCTCTCCTTTGCGGTTTGACAACATACAGAGATTGGAGCTCTACAAGCCATTTATTTTTCAGTCTGGGACTAAATCAAGAAAATTAAGAAAATATATTTTAGATATATCCAAAATAAAAATGTTACAATTTTCTTATTGATCTAAAAGTCCATTTTATTTTCTCTTGAGGGCTACTGTTTTTTCACTTTACTCTGAAAAAAATAAACCTAGTTTTAGAACTGTCTTCTAAAAACTATTTTCTTTTAAAATGTCAAAATTAAATATTTTATTTTTCCCCTGAATACCTTCAGGTTTCAATTTGCCTTGGATATTTGAAAACTTCTACTCAATCCGAAATTCCATTTCTCAGGGAACAAGTCATTTTTGGGAAGCAGGGCAGCCAGCTCTTCTTACGAGCACAAACATTCAGGCTGTGTTAGGCCATGTGCAAAGTAGCCACTGCCCTTCTGATACTGCAGTCAAAATCAATTATGACTGCAACCAGTTCAGCTATTTCCATAGTCTGATTTTTTGACAGGGCAAAATCCCATCCAGGCAGTATTTTTCAAGAATTTTCTCTCAAAAAGATATTTCTCCCTGGCACCAAGATGTCTGATTTTTAGCTCTGTCTTCCTTCCACCGGCTTTTTTCCTTAAAGTTCTTTCTTCTTCACTTCTTTTGCCATCTTGTCATATATACTGCTGGAAAACTTCCTTTTAACCATCCTGCCTTATTAAAAATGTTTTCTGATTTATAAGCATTGTTGATACCAACCTTTTCCTTTTCACTCTCTCTTCTGGTTGCTGACCTAGGACCGACAGCCAAACAGTGTGTCCAGGTAGACTTGATTCAGGAGACAGATCTGATTTAAGATGAAGGGGCAGATCACCACCACATTAAAGTCATGCTGATGTCCCTGTAGCCTGGATCTCACTCACACACAGGCTTTAGATGGGGCACAAGGTCAGAACATTACCATTGCCACCAAGACCCTTGCCCCATTCCCTTCTCCAGACTTATTCCCTGAGGCCACAAGGCAGCCAAGGGTCCTTCCAGACATATAGGCTACACTGAGCTGGGAACAGCTTTTAACTTGCAGCCTTGACAATATTTACACACATCATGCAAGGTGAGTCTAGCTCCTTTATTTGCTCCATAAATAGTTCCCACCAGTACTTGAGACTTATTCCCCTTCCATAAACCACGACACTTTATTTCCTCCCCTGGGAAGGACCCTGCACAGTCCATTCTGTCCTAACGGATTCCCAGGCAACACGGTGTCAGTGGCACGTCTTCACCCATCTTACATCACCTTACAGTCTGACTTCTCCCCACAAAGACCAGGAACGTCCAGATCGGGGAGCTACAGCATCACAGCTGATTAGGGCAGGATATGGAAATAAAAGTTGGTCGTTTTAGTGGTGCACAGGTTTACGAAAACTTGTCCAGCAGTGGGAAAGTATAATGGGAGGATGTGGGAGATCTGGCATGGTGGTATGTCACCTGGCCATCTCCCAAATGGGATGTTTATGTTCTGCAGGAGACAGGGGTGACTCTTGTGGGGTTAGCACATTGACACTGTTAACTTGATATCTGAAGTGGAGCAAGTGTAAGACCACACTGCGGTGCAGGCTTGATGCCAAACCTACCAACATATTCTGCTGTCCCCATGGGAGCAAATTAAACCCTACAGGACTGACAGGACCTGGGCGACTGAGGCTGGAGTGTCACTAAAAGACAAACACACTAGCTGATCTCTGTGACACCCACAAAGGAATATGTCATGGGATCCTGCTGTCCCCAGGTGCCAGCAAGGAGAATTGCCCATGCAGAATTCAATTTGCTGAGACACTGACTTTTCCAGAGTAGAATCTATCTGCAATGCATCCCAATCTTCCTTTTCTTCTTGTATGGAGAAGGAACCCTGAGAGACAAAGATCCCAAGTGCGTTAGGAAGATCCATGATGAGCTAAGGATGCACAAGTTCATCTTGGGATGCACAAGCTCATCTCAAGATAGGCTCTGTAATTGAGAGTTCATATGTGTTTCCATGCCAGATCCTCTGTTAGGTCAGTGATATTAACCACATCTCTTGCTTCCAAGCCTTTTTGTTAAGCACAGGCACTTTCCCTTTTCTCTCCAGCCAGTTTTGAGGAACCTAATGAGCAGCAGAAGCCTTGTTTCTTCACTATCATGTATAATAAATGTGCTTTTGATTAAATTTTTACACATTGCCTAATGCCTCAAGCAGGAATGCAATATTTTGCCAGCAACACAACATATAAACTCCTCTGCAACGAAGCATTTGTTTTCCAGACTATTTCTGAAGGAAGCGCCACTTCCACAGTAAGAAAAGATGACTGTGACAGTTTTCTGGGGGAGGTTCAGACAATGTCTGCACTAAGGTTTTCAGTCAGCTTGCTTAAATTTTACAACTCCAGTGCAAACACGTTTACGGTAAATAACCCATCTCAAATGGAGTGAAACCATGTTACCTTTTCAATCTGTGTAAACATTCCTTTAATTTTGGCAGAAACTTGGAACCACTTCGTTGTTAGCACTTACATAACTTTGCAGAACCAGCGACCTGCTTTGACTACCTTGTCAGAACTCATGCCTCATTAAAGCACATCTCAGTCTTGGCCAGGAGACTGATTCCAGGGAACCCTGACATTTTTCCAAGAGGCCAGACATGATCTGCTGTGCATCCTGGCATACTTACTACTTTCAGGATGAAGAATGAGGAGCTTGACTCTACCAGATCCACATCTTGCCGCTCAGCCGCAAACTTCCAGCACCACTGAAGTTGCTAGGTCCGGGTTTCTGGACAAACCTGATAAATAGCCTAGACTTTGCAGGCATTCTGAGGACAAAAAAAGATACCTCCCAAGGAAAAAGATGGTCCTGAGACTGGAGAAACAGACTTCTGCAGCTTGCAGATCTCAAAAGTCAAAAGAGGAGCTGTCTTGAGGCCCGGGAGTCCCTGGAGGATCTGCTCTTACCTGCAGGTCTACCACAGCTCAGTCTAATTTGGGGCGTCAGGACACGTCATGGCCTGGCACCTGCATGCAGCCACCCTGGTGCTGAGCCAGGGGACAAACCGACCAAACGAGACATCACCTTGAGCAACCAACTTTGCCATCAGGCTTGCAGTCACTTCCAAACTCATACGAAATGAACTGGAAGAATGTGTAACAACGCAATGCCGGTGGGAAATGCCTTTCTCCAGGGATAAACAGCTGAATCCAGTGTTTCTCGTGCTTGTGTAGGAGTGGCAGGGTTGAAAGGCAAGTAAACGTGGGCCAGCAGATTGGGCGTTATGGCTTGCAATGCTGCAATGAGCTCTTTACTAAGTGTGACAACTGAAAGAGAGGGGTCAAGGAGCCTGTAAAGGGAATCAGCAAGAAATGCTGTCTGGTTTAGAATGCATCAACTCCTTTTTGACATATTTAGACCACTTTCTCAGAGTTTTCATCTCCTCTGTGCAGCAGCAGAGTTTTCTTACCCACCTTACACCTGGAAGCTGAGAAAAGAAACACCATTGAAGTGCCCAATCTAAAAAAAAATAAGGGGGGGGGGAGGTGATGAAGGATACCCACCTTTCCCTAATTAAAAAAAAAGAGAGAGAGAGTGAAAAGAACTAGAAGCAATAGCCTCTACCTCATTTTAGTGCTACTGCAAAAGGCCCTGCAGTCAGTAGGGTAGTGCAGGGCTTGGTGCTGACTTGCCTCAGATGCCACTGGGAGTGAATAGGATCTTTTATTATTTTCTTGGCTATTTCTGCAGGGTAGCAGTGAGGATGGTCCCCTGGGCTCCAGCCTCTTCTCTCCTGCAGTCACACAGCATCCAACACTGGGGATATCTGAGCTGTGAAGAGAGTCCATGGCAGCTGGGTCAGAGCCACTTCCAGCAAGTCTTGGTGCTGGCGGTCCTGTAAGATCCACTCCATGCTGGGAGAGTTTATTGCTCCAAAAATGCAGGAAAGCCTAAGATCATGTCTCTCACATGCCAGGACCAACACCAGGACCATCACGTGCTGCACAGACAAAATAACTCCTTCCAGTGCTGAGCTTCACTGATGGTATCTGAGCTCCTGCTGAAGGATTCACTGTCTTCCCCCTGGCAGGAATTATTCCTTTCCCAGCTCTCTCCTGCTGCACTGCAAAACCTGCAAGATATCCCCGAGCTGTAACAATATTTTACAGATTACAGTCAGGGAGCTAAAGGAAACAATGCCACGGAGATTACAGCAAGCACTTTCCTTGGGAACAGGGGAGAAATTTCCATCAATGACTCACTTGACCGTCTTTTATTTCATTTAGTTTTTTTAGTATAGAACTTCGTAGCAGCAGTTATGATTAATCCGGATAATTCCCTCTGGCAATAAACACTAAGGTAGTAAATTACGTGTCATTAACTAGCCATTACACACCAGCGCTGCTCCAGGGAAGAGTCTTTTGCCTCTAGGCAGAGCGTGAGCCAGAGCATCAGTGCATTTTGGTGGCCTGTCTGGCCCACGCAGCTGGAGCTCCCCAACACCTTTCATCCAGCAAGGAGTGAGTTATGTGAAGGAAATACTGATCCCAAAGTATCAGAGTGTGGCCAGATAGGCTGAGTTTCTCCAGGAGAGACAGGAGGCTGCTGTAGCTCCAGCACAGGTGCCTTACAGCAAGGAGGAGGAGACATTTCCCTCTGGAGACCACTCAGGCTTCCCTGTTCCATTTCCATGTCCCCAAATGTGCCATCCTGCCGCCTTTGAGCTCAATGTGTTTACATTCATCTTTGGACTGAATCATCAACACATGGAAAGCTTTGCATTTGTCTGGCTTAGCAGATGCTTCTTGCACTGTCTGCCAACACTGCTTTTCTGCCAGAAGACAGATTCTTCTTCATCTAGAAGAGATAATTGCTCCGAAGGCAGCATGACAGAGAGCAGCTCTTGCCCACTGTTAGAGTAGGGCTGTAAGAGTCCAGAGAAGGGTCAGATCCCACCTTTCTGACCTGGTTGCTGTACTCCTTTCGGGATGCTCGCAGGACTGGAGTTAGTCACGTGCTTTGGAGAGCAATTTGGGAAAGCACAAATGATGCCCTAGCTTCTCTCTCCAGAGACTCTAATAAAGCCCAGAGAGACCGCTTAGATGCCTATGCTACCTGCATAGCAAATGATGTGGCAGTGAAATCTCAGCCAGCCCAGCTTGTGCTACTCTGGGGTG
>VZSV01000011.1:2846389-2861234 GCA_013398735.1 Nothocercus julius | reverse complement strand
TTTTTTTTTTTTTTTTTCCCCAATATCTCACTCACCCTTTGGCTGGTTTGGGGCAGCCATGCTCCAAAGACATTAATTGAATCATTCATGTCTTCTCACATGCACATGAACCATGGGACGTGGACTCTTGCTGACTTCTGCCACCGCTCTAGATGTATGTGTGTACCTGTACCGCTCGTGTGTTCGTTTCCTTAATGAATGTTGCGCTCACTCAATCCTAAACTAATACAAATAAATGACAGCAGATGAGCACCAATTTGTGCGTTGGAAAAAGAGGCAAGTAGAATAAAATAAAATAATTTCACAGGCAGGAAAATGGAAAATCACACTTGTTAAGCCTTGAGCTTGCATAATAAATCATCTTGTGACTGAGTGAACTGTCATGAAGGCTGACAGGAGTTCAATACAGAAGTACTTTTACAATGTTCAGATATGAGTTATGATGGTTAATTTCAAAACTGAAACCAGATAATGCTAACTAGGGATCAAGAATTTCTAGTTAAAACATCAAAGGCATTTTCCAGTCGTTTTCACTGGAACATCTGAGTTTGAGATGGCAAAAAATGCCAAGCCATAGAAGACTTATAACTGTTGTGAGATCAAGAAGAAATCACATATACACAAAATTACATTTCTCAAGCCCGACTCCAGAGTAGCATCTCCCAAGGACCAGAGGTTGGTGCAGACCTACAACTGGAGTCTTGGAAGCCGGTCTCAGCTGTGTTCCTCGGGAGGAGGCTGAGTAATGGTGTCAGGACATATTACCCAATTGCTATTTTTAAGTGTTCTTGAGCTTTTTGAGGCTTAGCAAGATGAGCTGCACATCTGTCTCTTCTCAGACACACCTGCTACCTTTGTAACCACCTCCCAACTGGATTTCTAAGCAAGAGAAGATGCTGAAAGAAGTGGTGGACCTGCTGACTTATTGATTTTTCCAAAACAGGGAATCGCAGCTCCATGCTCTGCCTGATTTTGTTTTCCTTATCGCTAGCATCTGCTACTCCATTCCCTCTGCTGCTGGATACAGCGTGTCTTCCTGCCTGCCCTCACACCACTGCAGAGGGAGAACCTGGGAGGCTCTACCATCCCTCCTGAGCTGCAGCACTGAAACATCTGAGCTACGTGACTTGCCGAGGGCTAACACCGGTCATGCTCCCTTCCTGCAGTCCAGGCTACACACTAGACCTCACTGCAGGGTCTCAGCTCTCATGGGAGTCTTGGTCCACAGTTGAAATAGGACGTGTTGCACATGCTGCCGAACAGCTGTCAGGAGGGAAAAATGCACTCAATGGCACCAAGGTCAAGAAGATGCCTATAGGCACACCTCGTTGACCTGGATGGCTAGCTGGAAGGCCGAGCTGGAGGTAAGCACAGTAGTTCAGCAATGACAGGCAGAAATAGTCTGCAAAATTCTCCTGCATTTCCTTCTTCTTCTACCTTTTGCACTTCTTTGAAGAGTCCAGAACCACTGTGATCACTCTTTGCAGCACTATCCATTCCCAAGATAGTCCAAGCGTGGTCCCATTGTTTAGGGAAAAGGGGATGGCTCCTCACCCGCATATCTCCACCACAGGGAAGCCAGGCAGGCAGTATGAAGACAAAACACAGAGGTGATTGCCTCATTTGTAGCTCCTCCTTTTCTCATGACTACATAACACCATGCTGGCCCTTCCGAAGAACATTCACCAGTTTAGGACTGAGAAGGCCAGATAAGTGAGATATTACTCTTTCACAGAGAAGAAACTTTCTCTCAGTCTGTCCAGGGAGACCGAGGACCACAGAATAGGTAGGAGGCCACGCAGAACCAGGAGGCTGACAAATTCACGCAAGAAATGGGCATGAGGATGGAGAGATGGGAGCGGGAAGGTGCCAGGATGGGGTACACTGCCCGTCCTCAGGAGGGTGATCAGAGGCTGCACAGTGCCAGTGCTGTTTGGGATCAATGATTTTGTATCTGTAATGGGAAGAAGAGATCCTGAATCAGCAGGAGGCTTAGGGTGGATTTGCTTGGACATTTTCTATATAGCAAGCTTCTCAAAAGGGCAGAAGAGTTTTTAAATTCAAAAGTGACATTTTTAGTGGAAAAAAAAAAAACTGGAAGAGGTTCTTTTTGAAAGTATAGGAACCTCCAAATCAGTTGAAGGAGTCAGAACTAAAATAAACGGTGGTCATAAATAAATCTGTCCCTGGCCTGTATGAAGACGCCTTAGCACCAGCAAACCATCAGCTCCCACTTTCCTGCCAACAGCTCCGCACATGGGCAAGACGGGCAAGGGTGGCCCAAGGTCTCTGTGCTGGCCTTATTCACCTTTCTTTCTACAGAGAAGACTCTCTGGTAGCCAAAAGATGTCCAGCAGGTTTTGAGACTCTATTCTATTACTCTTTCCTTATGGTCTCCTGCATCCCTAAGGAGCTACCCTACCCTAACTCTAGTTGGGAACTATTCTCCATGATGTATTTGCACGCTGGAACAGCAGGCCTTATCCCAGCCAGGATACGGACATTGTTCCCAAACACAAAGGAATACAAAGGACTTTTTATGATGGAAACATGACGTCCCAAACACAAGGATGTGCACAAAGTAAGCCTGAGCTGGCCATGCCAGTGCACAGCACTGTCAACTGACTCCAGTGTAGCCCATAGCAGGGGAGGATGTACATGGCAGCAGACACGAGCTGGCCAGGGGAGACTGGTAGACACTAGTCTCTCCTTCTCGGGACAGCTAGATGTGTCAGCTATGAGGCCATGGACATCATCTGTGACAAAGATAAGGCTGGTTAGAAGCTCAGGAATAGAGGTAGGGTTCCAGGTTGCGTTGGGGGAACTATGTGCAGTTCAGTTCTGTGAGCATGGCCCCATCATGTTTGTTGTGCAGGAAAAACTCCCCTCAAAGCCTAGGAGTCTGAGGTTGTCTGTTTGTAGCAGAGAAATCAGGTTAGAAGACGTAGGTTCACAGCTTAACTGCCTCTTTCAGATGGGCAGTTGAGTTTGCCGAAGTAGCCAGTGCCAAGATCTAACCCATGCCCACAAGGAGATGCATTGGAAACTTGACTAAATGTCACCTTCTTCCAGTCTGGGAAATGTAGCAATTCTGGCTTTTAAACATCAAGACTCCTCAGAAACAACTCACGTACACATTATCAAGAGCTAGTCAAGGAAGAGAGGCAGCAAGGCTGGAATAGCAAAGAACTCTGGCTCCTTTTGCAGAGAATCAAGTACAGAGGAGGCTGGAAAAGGGATGTTGGAAGCGACTCAGCTCTCCCAGGCAGACAGGGCCAGCTGGCTCCATGGAGCAGGCCCTCAGCAGCACTTCAAAGAGGAAGGCAAGGGAGGCGAAGCACTCTTGCCCGCTTGGAGTGGCCAGTGAGTTCCTGGGAAAGGAGGTCAGTGATTTAAGAGAAACTCTGTGGAAGAAGTTTGCCCTGGTTTGGCTGTCTAAAACTTGTTCATTTGACCATCTACCTCTCTACATTTGCCTGCAGGAAGGAAAGAGTTTGCAGTGCGCTACAAAGAGTATGCTCTGCTGTGCTAATTATATTTGTTCTTTAAACTTGGCAGAAGCCTACTGAGGACTGAGTGATCCAGTGCCTTCTGGAGCATCAGTGTTATTAAAGGCTAATTCCTTTTCCTCGCCAGTCTGCAGTGCTGTTTTTGAGTCCTAACAACAACACAAACAAAAGATCAAGCAATTCAGGACAAAACCAAGCACAGTCAAAGCAAAGAGCAGCAAAACACACCTGCATGACAGTGAGATGAAAGATGTAGATATCAGCCCCCTAGGATCAGCAGCTCTGTATGTCGGATGAAAATCCCGGTATGCATTGGTCCCAACACGGGGTCCCCAGGATCTACAAGCAGAATGGGATATGGGCACACCAGGGAAGTATCTGGTGATTTCCCACACAGAGATGTGGCATCCATGCCGGAAGAGGTTTCACACCCAGCCACACCTGCAGCACGACTGTCGCTGAAATCAAGTACAAGCATTTGCCTAGAGCATCCTTGACACCTCATCTGTTTTGGAAACATATCTCCTATCCCTCACATTTCCCCCAAATTTTGTGATTTAGCTTCTTGTGCCCATGGTCCAGAATGCATAGTACCACCAACCTATCACCCCATAGCTGCAGGTTTTGGTGGATCTGATGTCCTTTCTCTCCAGAACCAGTATAAGTGGGCCACTATAAATGGACATCTCCACCTCCTAGGATTTAATTCTGTTTCCAGAACTTCTCTGTGCAACAAATCTTCTCAACCCCACCCCAAGAGCCCCCCATTAGATCCTGTCACTGTTTAAATTTTGACAAGGATCTGCATAGCAGAGGGTTGCATGGCTGGGGCGGGAGGTGGGTTGGATGGGACTTGGAACTGGTTAGAAAGGACACCTGCTGGACTGTTGGCATGAGGGCTGCCAGCCTGCCTGCCTGTCTCACTGGTGCTGTAATTGGGTGTGCAGAGCCACCAAAGGAGTGAGAATTGAAAGCTTCAGTTCCTACAGAAAGCAGATCTCGGCAGCTGCCCAAGCACAAGTCAGTGCATTGAGCATAAATGGGTGACTGGCCGGGGATGGAGAAGGTTTTGCCTCTGCAGAGGATGCAATGGCCTGGGGGGAGGAGATGCTCCAGGGCTTGCCTAAGCAGCTGTGTCCATGACAGGGCTGTCCCAGGAAGGCCACCGCACTGTCAGCATTGTGTGACAGTGGGGGCCTTGTGGCACTGTGGGCCTTGCAGCTCCCAGAGCTCACTCCCCAGCCATCCCAGGACTGCTCATAGGTGCATAGGTCTCAGTTCCTCTGGTTCAGCATGTCCTTATCATTCCCACACCTCTGCTGGAGCTTGGAGCCACCCGTGTTCGGGCCTCAGGTCTCCATCCGTGTCGGGGAGTTTTAGCAGGACTGGCATGCTCCCTAAGAGTCTATCAGAGAAGGGCTCCTCCCATCATGTCTCCAAGCTCCTGATGCCACCTGTGACCACTGGAAGTCAGGGACTCCCAAATCCCCCACTGGAGTCAATGAAATTGTTCCGTTCGGACAGCTTTGGATATTACTCTCTCAAACCCAAGGAAGCCTCAGGGAGTAAAGATACATTGCTGGGTAGCAAGCAGGTTTGCTACTGGCCCCTGAAGGCTCTGCATGCAGAGGACTTGCCCTCCCCAGCCAAGCAAAGCAGGAATATCCCACAGGGCCTGTTCCTGTGGATTGATTCCTTTCTCCTGGCCTTGTGAGAAACAGATGCGAACAGCACTGCCTTAACTCCTGGCCTTCTACCTCATGTCATTCCCCAAAACCCAATTTTCCAACAATTATTATCTAAGAGGCTATTACCAGCAGCTGGAGAGACATGGTCTCTGATCCTGGAGACAGATATTGCGCTTCTGCCTTCCCTTCCATTAGTTTTGGCTCATTTTTTATTTGGAAGCATCACACGCTCTGACAAAGGGCATTTTATTCTGAAGTGATCTATTTATCAAATTTCAAAAATTAACAGAAACAGCAGCAAGACATATGTTACTGATCCCATTAAAAGAGCGTGGAACAGCTCCAGGGACAGTGCTGCTGGGCCCTGCAGACAGACAGAGCTACCCCATGGTTATGTCAGCGTGAGATGGATGGAGAATGGCAATCCTGTTTCAGGAGGGCTTGATGTTACAGGAGAATCAAAAATAACCAAAGCTCCCTTTGCACCTACAGGGGTAATTATTAATTAATTATGTTTCTCAGAGCCTTTAAGGTCACACTGGGGAATACTAAGCAAGACAAACTGGGCAGGATGTGGGACCCAAGGCAAGGGATGCTCTGACAAGTCATGGCTACAGAGCCCTACTCTCTCTCTGGAAGGTCCTAGGCTCCAGTACCACTCAGTCAATCACGGGCTTCCAGCAGCCATGGCAATGAGCAAAGCCATTGTAGAAACCTACCCCTCATCAGCCTTCTCCGACTTCCCGGATGCAGGACTGAGGAGGAAAAGGCATCTCCAGAGAGAGGCAGCCAGACCCTGGACCTCCAGCCACAATGTCCATCCACAGGGCACAAAATGTGCGGTGCTGGGGGCAGACCCTCCCTCCTTAGCTCGCTGAAAGGACACGCAGAGAGGATTTTCTGCTGAGGCAAGGGGTGGACCTCCACGGAAATGTTATGGCTGGCTTCCTGAGGAGGAAAGGCAGCCTGAGCCACAGGGAAGACGAGAACAGCACGAATGGAGACCAGTATTTTGGCAGGAGGGAGGCAAACACTGCAGCTGGAGTAGAGACAGACGTGAGCAGGCCAAAGGAGAAGAAAGCATAAAACACTGAGAGCTCTTGGCCATCAGCAATGCTGGAATTCTTGTACATGATAAATATTTTCCTTTTCTCTTTGGGCCAAATTCCTCCCCAAGCAGTGGTCAGTATTTCTAGAGCGATTGCACAGTGACACCCAGAGGACAGGCATTGAAAGTTGTCACCATCATGCCTGACTGTGAGAGCCCATTGTCATGTCTGAGTGAGGAATGAGGTGACAGGACACCCCACCTGGCTAGCCAGGCAGGACTGGGGGACAACACAGCAGTATGGGGCGATTGAGGAAAGAGATCTAAGGCAAAGGCTTCCCTTCTGGAGACTGCTTTGATGCTGCGTGCGCTTCACATGAAGGGTATAAATAATTCATTTCTCTTCTAGAAATATGTATTTCAATATCGAAAAGTAGCACTATTTATTTCTAAGCTAGGAAGTTACCCCCTGGGTGATATAAATATTTATATAAAAACAGGCAAAAAAAATATGCTGGTAATTTAGGACATCTTTAAAATATATGTTGCATATAAACTAGCACATATTTAATTAAGTATATTGCTGCATTGTATGAGGCTGCTGCTCAGCCATTTACAGTCACATCAATGCATGAAAAGTTTGGATTAAACAGTGACTGAAGTCACTGAATATAAATGTGAAGTCAGGCTTTGGGAGAGTGGGAGTTTGCTCTGGACTGCTCACCTGCTCTGTGAGATGATGGTTTCTTCCCCTTACTGGCCTGAGTCCAGTGGGGCCGAGAGCTGCTGGAGGCAGGAACTACTTGGTTTGGGATGTGCCGTGGTTCCTCCACACATTGTACCTCCTTGGTCTTCTCCTGTTTTGTTTGTCCGATGCTCCAAAGTGCTAGGCAGAGGCTAGTGGAGATTCAAGCTCAGGACCTCACCACTCCAGGGTTTCACAACCACTGCTAAAAATCTGAACTAACCCTCTCAGTGTGACAAATTTAGCATCTTCCACCCAGGGGCTCACACAGTGTCACAGCAGGCAGCACAGAAAATCTTCCAAGCCTCCTTTGACTTTCATATGTCTGACACAGAAGTTTTCCATTGCTGAACCTTGTTAGCAGTGAGTCAGATGCAGGGTGTCCCTGCTACAAGACCTCTTCGCAATGCTTGTTTTCCATGTGGTTCCACTCCTCTTTCAAAAAAAGGCAGGCAAATGACAGCTTACCCATATTCTTGTTGACTAGACATGAGCTCGTGGCCCAAGGCCCAGAGTCCTCTGCCCACGGGTGAAACAGCTAATGCACAAGCAGCCATAAGTGACCTTATCAATACGTGCGTTTTGTGTAGTGTGTAATTTTGCAGTTTGGCAAGAGAGCAGTTTGTCTGATGTTCTGCTCAGCTGTGCTGCTTTGGACAAGAGTAAAAGAACACTTTGTAAGTAGATACACAGTTAAGAGCCCTGAGAGATGAACAGAAAGATGAGATTTCACCTCAGCAATGAGTTTGAAGGCCAGGGGAATTAATTCTGGTGCATTACTTCAGATAAGACTCAGTACAGGATTTAGTCTGTCTATTTTCTGGTTTCTGGAGGAGACTCAAGATCCCTGTGACAGGTTCCTGAGCAACCAGGATGGCAATGATTTGGGGAACAGGGCAAAAATGTGCCAACTGCATGCAGATACCGGCTCCCAGCTCCTGGCCTCTTTGCATGCTGCAGGCTGATTGCAAGAGAGGAGCTGGGCAGCAAAAGGAGGAGATCACATTTCCCAAGAGCAAAGGAGTGCATTGCCATGAAAATAAAATCTAACCAACATTTATTTAACTTGCTGAAAGTCACTTAGCAGAAGGCATGGACAGTAATGACAATGTTCTTCATGCATTTAATACATGTGTGGAGCACGACAGCTGCTGGCAGAACTAGGAGAACAAGTTAGGAAGAGGGAGACATTTATTATCGTAATCAGAAGTGACAGTGATTGATCACCTTGAGTGACATTCCTCTTGCCACTGCATGCTAATGGAAATGAATGAGCTGTTGAGGCAGGTTCTGATTTAATGAACAGTGCCAAACCCTGGGTAATATAGGGACAGGCTTCCCATTTGGAGAGGTTATAACATGTGTGTCCCCAGTTCTGCTTGGTGTTCCTTAAAGGAACACATCCTGGGTTCACAAATGCCAAGAGACCACGATTGTCCTTCTGGTGAGGACACAGCCTGTGACACTGTGCTCCCTCTGAGGAGGTCAGCTCAGGTGCTGTCTCTGAAAGACAGGGTAGGGGCTTCTCCACATGGAGCACATCCTCCCCCACCATGACAAATGCCCCATTGCCTCAGAGCTTTGCAGTCTAAATGTAAGAGCAGGTTACAGATTGGGCCGGGCTGTAGAGCTAAGCTCCAGGAACAGGGTGCAGATATCACTAGGTATCACTAAATCCTCCACTCTGTATTGACCCTTGTTTCAGTTCTTAATCTCCGCAGAGCCCGTGCCTGTGAAGGCCACAAGTTGAACTCGCTAGATACATCGACTTCACATGCCAAGTGTCACACCGAAGGCATTGGTTTGCTCTCCTGTGCCACCGGGACAGCTCTGCTCCGGCTCTTTTTCGGGCACTGGTGGGTGCATGTTCTCCCATTCAATTGCAGTCACCGCCTGCTGCAGGGCTACGTTAACCTATGTCTTTAAAAGAAGTAGAAATCTTTGGTGGAATTGCTCTGAATCTATTGGAATAACAACAAAAATTATATTGCTTCAATTTGAAGACTAAATTACATTGAGAATGAAAGACAGAATGAACAAAAATATCACTGCAGAAAATGCCATGCACTGTCAGCATGCCTATAGCCCAATGTTACAACAAGAGAAAAGCAGCTCTGAGTATGAAGCAAGCTCCATCCACAAAGACTCTGCCCAGATGACCCATATATTAAGACTCATTTAAAAATCACAGGTATTCATGCGGCATCAAAGCATCATTTCTGTACAGACATAAATACCTACAGCTCTTCTATTAGAAGAACCATGTTCCTTTGCCCTGTAGATTGAATTTTGCCTGTGGGTTTTGTCAGATAATTATTATTTTGTGCCAGTTTATTTAAGCACTTACTCACCATGGCAAGCACATCAAATAATGAGTTCGGTGTCGCCAAAGATTAAATAGCAACATTCTGCAAAACACAGGCAAGGCAACGTGGTGGAGCTTTGCAAAGCTGTTAATTAACATTTGATACTAAGAGGAATTACCCAAAAAGCAGCACACAGCTGAATGTTACATAAGGTGACATTCATTCGTAAGGGCAATCTTAGGCTTTCTTGCTAAAGCAGGTGGGAAGAGTTCCCTTCGTCCCTGTTGGGAGACTCCAGCAAGGGTTGTGCTCTAGGAAAAGACAACAGGTCCTCACCAGCTCCTAAATGTAGTAGTATACCTACTCCTAATATACTCCTAGTATTTTGAAAGATTTGTCATCCTGTTGAACAAGGCAGCGTTTGAATGGGGCTGGGGATACAGGTGCTGGCACCCCGTGGCACAGAGAGCTCCTTTCAGGCCTGAGTCCTGAGGGTCTCATGTCAAGGCCTTTTCCCTCAACATGGGGAAAACTTAAATCCACATTACTTGTTCACTCAAGTGCAGCCCTTAATCCTGACGTTCCCTTCCAAGTCGGAAGGCCATGAAGCCAAAGAAGGCCTTGCTTCCCACTTTTCCTCTCTCCGCTCCAGCCATGAGATCACACATCTGTAGAGGCTCCTCATGAATCAAGACATTAGGCGCAAGCCAAAGAAGAGCAACGCTGCTTCTCTGCAACAAAGAGCCAGCCGATGAGCTCAGAAGCTCCGATATTCATCCCGCGTCCCCACAGGGCCATACTGGCACCCTCCCCTTTTGCAAATGTGTAATGGTCAGTGCAAATAAGGGTGTGAGCAGATACAGGTCCTTAGCTGGCTGTTTGAGAGAGGAAACTGGACTGAAAGGCAGAAGGAAACCGTTCACATGTAAGATCATGTGTGTGGACACGTGCATGCGTGTGGCAGACCTGCAGGAATCAACATGCCAAAGTTAGAGAACATGGAGAAGTGAGCCGGGGACTATTACCAGCCTCTACGTCCAGAAAGCAATTAGATGCATGATGTTGACTCAACAAGGTGTAACATCATACAAATGGGGACAGATTTTAAATACTGATCTTCTTTCAAAAATATGCAACTTTAATGACAGCCCCTGTTCCACCAGGCAGCAAGTGATGAACCTAGACATAGAAGGACGCTAGGGATTTGAGGAATTACAGGCTAGTAAGCTTTACATTTGTTCCCAGAAAATGTTTTTAAAAGGTGATTAAGAATAGACTCATAGAACACAGACAGGATAATATGGAAAAATTGTTAGTCTTGCCAAAAAGTACTGGATATTATTCTTACTTTTAACACTAATATGGTTTACCTGGACCAGTCAGAGACCTTTAAAAAGTGCAGCACAAAAAGAAGGAGAGAGGATGAGAGAAGAATACTGTTAAGGAATAAAAAAATGATTAAAAGACAGGAAATTAAGGAGATTTAATCCACAATATTTTTGTGAAGTCTGTGACCAGAGGGTCTCATTACCGCGTGTGCTAGTGTTTTCAGCAGTGATCTGGAAAGGAGGAAGAGCTGGAAAGCGGAGCACAAACACTGACAGAAGATAACTGAATCCAGAAAAACCCACAAGCGTCTCAGCATAACGTAATCAAGCCCCGGAACGGAAGATGCATTTGGACATGAAATTCCACTTCAACAAATGAACATTGTTGCACGTTGGAGAGAAATATCCCAACTGTTGCAAAGCTCAACTTCTCAGCAGGAGAAAATCCATATGCAGGGCAGAAACAAGCTCATTTAAAGAGAGTAAAAGCTACTATAACCATTAGGAGCAACTATCCCATGGTGTGAGGGACGTAAGCTTTCTCCAGCAAGTCTCCATGAGCAAAGGACGGGGAATGTGATATCAGAGGAATCAAGAAATTCCAGATGCCCATCCAAGCTCATTCTGTATTTGGGAGATGGAGCAGATTTTCCTGCGGGATTTTGCTTGGTCGCTGCAAACCTTGGCAGAGAGCACCCTCCAGTGGACTATGCGAGGCAAGTGGGAGCCCCATGCTGGCCACTGCTCCATACACACTGCCATGGGTGCCCAGGCGCCCGGGCAGCACGCCAGAGAACCAGGCGTGGGGCTATGCTGCGGCTTATGCAGCTCACGAACTTCGTTCCTAGCTGCTATAACTACTCATTTTATTTCTGGGCTTCCTAGAGCGCATATCTACCGCAGACTTTTTTTGTAGAGGATACAGTGATTCCTACTTCTATCAGCAAGTGTTAAGTGAGGGGGTGCAAAGCAGTGTGTGACAGCAGAGGACAGGACTTCAGGCTCTTTGGTACAATCTTCGGTCACTTTCTAAGACACAGCCCAGAGAGCCACTCTGGGGACAAGCAGAGCCCTGGGCAGACAAGGAACAGCCCCCAACAGGGACCTGGCTCCCTCTGGATCATGATGGGACCAGCTTGGACACCCTCGTGTCTCCAGTCCAGGCTGTTCTGACACCTGCTCTTGAGCAAAAAGTGAGACCCAGGAAGATTGCATGGCCATTTGCCTGAGTCCCCCAACCTCTTAGAGAAAGCAGAGGAAATCCCAACTGTATGAAACATCTGGCAGTCCTCGCTGCCAAGCATGTCCCCCTCCCTGCTCCGGCTCTTGCAGCGGCGACGCCTCCTCCCTTCCTGCCCGGACAGCCCAGGAGCATCCCTGTCACATTACGTCAGCTGTGGAGCAAGGCGAGGAGCATCAGGGAAGCCAAGTCCCTCGCGCTACACTCTGCTCTGCAAGCAAGGCTGCTTCAGGGCCCTGACACCCAAAAGAGTGCAGGCATTGCCACCCAGGCCATGCCACGTCCCCTGCCTCCAAGGCAATGTTCGGCTGCAGGGAGGAGCAGAGCCAGAGGAGGAAGAGCATCCGCGGCACCATCTGGTTGCAATCAGTGCTTGGAGAGCTAACTGAGCTCCTTTCCGGCCAGGAGCCAACTGAGTTTGTTTCCCACAGGATCCTGAGCCCATCGCTTTTTTTTTTGTGCTGGGCCAAGTGCCGACTGGTCATCCAGCTACCCCCTTGTTCAGTTTGGTTCATATTCAACACGTTTCATTTCATTTTCTCGCCCCAGATAGTTGCACTCGACATTGATCTATCCTACAAATCTGCTGCTTGCTAAGCCACTCTGGAGACAACCCATGCAAAGACAGAAGCCCCCATCCTGTGCGTCCTCCTGGCCCCTGGATGCCTGCCTAGAAGAGTTCACATTGCCTCCTTGCAAAGCGCGGCGCTACGTGCTTGGTTATCAGCTGCGTGGTTATCAGCAGCCCATTTCATGGGGTTCTCCTGGCGTAGCTCTTAGGAGGCTCCAGCCAACAAGGCAGGGCAAGAGGAAGCCGCCTCCAAAGCAGGAGGAAATTGGATTAACGTGTGTTTAGTTAGAGCTTCCCTGCCTTCTTCACACCTGCGTGGGCAGCCAGGACGCAATTCAGTTCAGGCAGCCCAGCAAGAGGGCAGGTTGGTACATCACTGCCTGCTTTTTTAGGATTTTTATAAATCAGGGCAGCTGAAGGCTGGCTCTTGACACCTGCAGATATGCGATTTGCAAGGACGTCTTGAAAGAAGCCAATCTCTGTTAGAAATCTTGTAAAAATAGGCACGTTATCCCTGCAGGCTCCTTCTTTTCTGGCCGTCTTGGAGGTCAGTGCTGAGAACATAGGGTTGGCTGGGGCAGGGGAGCAGGCTGAGCCGCTCGCCAGGGCTCGGCACGGCCCCATCCTTCCTGCCAAGCCTCTACAAACTACTCTGATGGGCTCCAGATGCTCTCTGTAGTGGGAATATGATTCATGACTGGGGACCGGCGAGGCCAAGAGGCTCATGCTGACTTCATCCTCTTTAACCCATGGTGTGGTGCAGCCCCATGCCTCAGTTTCCCCACCTGCAACCCACTGATTCATTTGAGAATGGCCTTTGTTTATGACCACTCCTGTCCTGATAAAACTGAGACAGCTCCAGTTTTCCAGGATTTGCCTTATTGCAGGTCCATGTGATGGGGAAAGTCTTGACTGGTAGCAACTGAAGGACACCCAGGTGGTTAAAGGAAGCTCTAGCTGCCCCTAGACTGGATTAAAGCCTCGTGTTGGGTCAGCCCTTGAGGTGTGTTCCTTCTGAGTCTTTCTCACTGATAATATCTTAGTCACTTCAGAAAGGTGCTTAGGAAATCGAGAACACAGTGAATGAATGTGCAGCTTGATTGCAAGTTGCTGGAGCATCACCTGATGGAGAGAGACCCAAGCTGGCCAGTGCTCCTCAGCTCAACCCTGCAACTGTGCCAGCATCTGAGCTTGGTCTTGGAAGGAGACAAGCACTGCACGGTGATGAGGAACATCTCCCATATTCAGGTGGTGAGCTGGCCGGACTGCATGAGTTTGCAGAGGAGAAGCCCATTGAGGGGGACAGGATGCCAGGCTGCATGGACCTAGGGGCATGGCCAGACCAGCCGCCCTACTGCCATGCACTCCCTAGCATGCAGGGCAGCACATGCACAAATCCATGGGAGGAACTAATAAATGCACTTTCAAATTAAACCTGGAGCAGGTAACCAACAGAGGTCAGCAAACATCCTTTTCCTCATATCACTTTGGATTTGTACAAGTTTGGGCTTCCTTCCTCACTGGAGAGATGCATTTTGACACCTGCTTCAAACACGAGGCCTGACACATGATTTTCTCCCCTTCTTACATGGGTCTATAGCTTCTGCAAACACATGAATTACCCAGTGTTTCTAGACAGGGACTTCTCCCTGCTTCCTGCAAGATCCCTTCCTCATGCCTTGCATGCTGACTGTGGGGCTGGGCAGCATCCAGTGTTCAAAGACTGCGGTGAGGTTGAAGAACAGCAGTCAGAACATCTGCACATCGCTACTCTCAAGGGATAGTGGGTCACAGAGGCTTTCCCCCATATCACTCCCCACACAAAATCGCACAGACACGGAGTCAGGAGTTCGTGGCAAGGCCTGCAGCTGCCCTGCCATGCACGGCACAGAGGAAGCGCTGTCTTCCCACTGTATGGGCAGTGCAGAGCACACGCCTGGAGCTGACACTAGAGGAAGGTAGTGAACACCTGCAAGAGCCAGAGGCCAGCGCAGATGCTGCAGCACATCCCATAGCCCCGGCTGCTGGAGGCTTTCTGGGCTGAGTTGTCTCTCTGCAGGTGCCTGTCCAGCGCACCGCAATCATGCCAAAACTCAGCAGCAGCAGAGAAATGCAAACAGCAACAGAGTAGGTGCCCAAGCTGAGTGCCCAGCCCCAAAGAAGGGGCCTCAGGGGTGCCTGAAGCGATGGGGCACAGCCTTTCCTGGCAGCAGGATGTCCAGGCAAGCCAGGAGCAGCACCAGCAATGGTGGGAGCGGCAGCACCCTGGGATGCCCGTGCCCTCCAAGGGAACAGCAAAGGGGGGATGCTCTCCAGGAGAGGAGCTGAGAGGGGAGATCTGGCATCGGGAAGGGAGAGACAGCCCCGGCAGGGGAGAGGCGGCCCCGTCGCGGTGTGCGAGCCCCGCCGA
>VZSV01000011.1:2815529-2833986 GCA_013398735.1 Nothocercus julius | reverse complement strand
CACGCGCCTGCCGCCCCGCACGCCCTCGGCCATGGCTGAGCGCAGAGGGACCCGCCGTGCGCCGCCTCGCTGCGGCCCCCAGAGCCGCCCCGCGGACCGTGGCGATGGAGCTCGCGCCTGGGGCCCCTCTGTCCCCAGGCCTGGCCACACTCCTCCCGCAGGCCACTTCCTCACATTGTCCCCGCGCCCGGAGCGCGCAGAGGGCGGCAGGGCACAGGGGAAACGGCGCTTTCCTGCAAGCTCCCGGCCAGCGAGGCTGAGGGGCGCGCGCGGCACGTCGGGGTGCTCCGAGGCGGCGCGGAGCTCGCAGATGGCTGAGGCACAGGAGCAGGGGACGGGGCAGACGATGCAGTGGGGCCTCGGAGGTGGCAGCATCGCCTGCTTGCAGGGGAGGAGGTCGCAGAGCGCGCGGGGCTCGTCCGTGGCTACGTTCCTGCTTGGGAAGGTGCAGGGGCCTTGACAGAATGAGGCCGCCTCCCTGACGGAGGCACCCACCATCCGGCTGCCAGGTGCCCCGCGAAGGTCTCGGGTTTGGGTGAGGTCGGCCCACCGGGGAGGACCCGGGTGTCCTGGCAGGAGCCGCCCTTGGACGGACAGCAGCTCTTTCCCTGTCACTGTGGCTGTTGCGTCAGGTTCGTTGCCACGGCAACGGCTGGGTGCCCAAGCAGCAGGTCCCAACCTTGCCCGGGGTCCCCAGGCACCGGCGGCGGGTGCCTTCGGCACCCGTGTCCCCCCTGCGCCTGCCTCGTGGCAGGGTGAAGCGGAGGCGATGGATCCCGGAGCTTGTCATTTGTTCCAGGACCATCTCACAGCCTGCCCTGTCTGGGCAACCTGCTGTTAACTCTGAGCCCTACTGATGTGTACTGATGTTAGTGGGTACTTTGCTGGTGGTGGCTTTAAGCAAAAAAACATCTTGCACAGCCCCGCTCTCTTCCCATGAGCTGAATGACCCTCCCCACTGCCGAACCCACCCACCCTTGCCATCAGCTTCTACAATGCCATCAGCTCCTGTCAGTACAAAAATCAGCTGATTGCCTACAAAGCAGAGCAGGAAGGGTGCCTAGCGATGTGGCACAGTCAGTATAGCAGCATGGTGTTAATCTTTAATGAATTAAAGATTTAATTTTAGCTTGAGGCTGCTAATGCAAAAAGGAAAAAAAGCTGCTTTGCTGCGTAGCACTGGTGCTGCGCGCCAGGATTTGGCCAGGACATCCCTAGTGGAGCAGTATCGACCATGTCTCCCTGCTCCCCCCATCCCAGGGATGATCCTGGCTGCAGTGATCTTTCCTCACTTGAGTCCTGCTCCATTTTGCCAAAAATAAATACTTTTGCACCATGAAGTGGCTTGAAGTAACCTGCCGCCCCTCTCTGCCTCCCGGGCCTTTGAGGAGTTGCGTTCAGAGCCTGCCGTAAGCTTGCAGCCCTTGCCACAAGCTCGCAGCTATGCAGAACGCAAGAAGATGATGCAGGGCTTGGTGCAGCTGTGGGGGGAAGCGTGGGGTTGTAGGTCGGGGCCTCGTAGGTTCAGGCTACTTAGGTGCCTGCTCCTGCAGCGCCACGGCCAAACCACCCCACGGAGGAGCGCGCCCGGGGCGGCTGAGACGAGCGCCTGGGGCAAGCGCTTGAGTGGCATGGCAAGATCCCCGCAGTGAGCAGCGCTCGCCTTGCTGGGGGCATTGGCATGGTTGGCAGAGGAGCTGCTTCATATCCCGAGGTTTGCACCAGGCTCCGTGTCCAGCCTCGGAGGCTCTTGTGTGCCCACCAGAGTCATTTGCCTTTAGGCCTCTCAGCGGGGCCGCTGGACCGGGACGTCCAAGTCCGGCAGGAGACGAGCTCAGGACAGGAAGGGCTTTGCGCCGGGGCTGCCAGCTCCTGCTGTTTGCTATTTTCTGTTCCCCTCCGTCAGCCCCAGCCTGGGGTGCGCCTTGGCTCGCTCCTGTGAGCTATGTCATCCGGCTACCCGCACCGCAGAGCTTCTGTGCCCTCGGCAGGCCGGGGCGCTCGCTCGAAGCCGGCAGCAAACAGGCTTGGCGCTGCCCTGTGCTGGCTTCTCTCGGTGCTGTTTGGGTTGTTGTCGGGATCGGCTGCAGCCCCGGAGCTTACGATCCATCGCTGCCGCTCTCCAGTACCCGTTGCCATGGCCGCTCGGTTGACGGTCCATCGCCTGCGGCCGCTGTTGCACCGTTCCTGTGGTGCCGCTGCGTCGATAATGAGGAGCAGGACAGCAGCACCCACTTCCCTGCAATGTGCATGAGGACAAAGAGTTTTTGGTGGGGAGCTCAGGCCAGAGACGTCTCGCCGTAACTTCGCCGTGGGCAGAGGCAGCTGACGATGGCCCTGTCAAACATCTCCGTGTGGATCCGGGATGCTTGGGCAGTAGGTAAACGCTGTGCCGGACGCGTGTGGTTCCAGAGGGATGCACATATGGCATTGCATGCTCTGCAGCTGACAGTGCAGCCGGGCCTCCTTCCTCCACGGAGAGAATGGATTCTGGCTCGAGCAGCAGCTCTGCTCAGAGCTTGAGGTGGGAAGCAAGCCCCTGGTGGCTTCGGACCTGGTCCTTCTCCTAGCAAATAGCGTAAGCTGAAGTGCCGTCCCGAGACTGAACACTTGCTCGCACTGCGTGAGAGCCAGGGGCAGGAGGAGGTGTGCGGGGAGCCAGGGCCGGGACTGGCGATTGCCCTTGGGGCCAGCGTGCAGCCCGAGGCGCTCACCCCGCACACCTACTGCCGGCTCCACGAGCACCCCCGTTCCTCAGGGCGCAGATGGAGGCGGGAAGGAGGCTGGGGCCAGCTCCATGCAAACCCCCAGTGCCTCAGTTTCCCCCCCAGCAGCGAGGGAGGCAAAGCTCAGGTCAGGAACGCTGCGGAGCACATGGGGACGGAGTGTCCAGCTTATTTTGAGCCCGTCGCCGATAAACGCGGCAGCTTGGCAGGGGGCCAGGAGCCCTAGGTGACCCAGCGGTGACTTGCATCCCCCCGGGACTTGGCTGTGACCACAAGGACCCAACCAGAGCTGGGTGCCCACGGCGTGGGAGACGGGCTGCTTCCCCTCAGGGAGTGCCTGGCCGGAGGTGATGGAGCAGCTCCTCTTTTGCTGGAGACCCCGGGAAAATTTTTTCGGCATCCCATGGCAACGCTGGTACTTGAACCACCATCCCAAACTTGCTCTTGGAAGGAGCCAGTGCCTGACTGCTCCCAAAAATAGCCCGGCCCTTGGGACAGTGTTATCAGCGCTCGAGGCTGGCAGGGGGCCAGGCCTGGGGTGCTGGTCTGTGGGCCATGCTGCAGGGTCACTGCGAGCCACCAGCCCACGTGAGGCCCGGGCTCTAATGGGGGCCCAAAGCTCTTCCAAGCACTGCCAAGTGCTTCCAAGTGCTTACGGCTTTGGCTTTTGCAGCGTGGAAGTAAGGGAGGAGCCATTCTGAGTGGTGTCGGGCAGGGATGCCCTCTGCATCGCCCTGCTCCAAGCGCTGGCCGGTCTGCACGCGCAGCCGTGGGGCAGCGGGGACAGCAGGAGGGCAGGGCGGGGGGGACCCAGGCAGCACCGCAGTCCGTGCGTGAGGGATGGCGAGGGGAGCCCGGGCCACGCTTCCCCTTTGCGCCAAGGGCGGCCCCGGGTTTCGGTGCTGCGGTTTGTTCACGTGGTTTGAGCCCACAGGGCGGGTGCCGGGGGCTGGCGAGGACACCCGAGGCCACTCAGAGTGAGCAGGGCCCTGGGCGGCACCCAGGGGTGCAGGGCTGAAGGACCCCTAGGTAAGCTGCCCACTTCGTTCCTGCTGGCTCCGGGGAAGGCGCAGGAGGTCAATGCCGGAGAGGGTTTTGGTGGAGATGGAAGTGGCACGGCGCCAGGCTGCCCTGCGGCCAGGCTGGAGGCAAGGCAGGCGGCAGGGTGCCCGCAGCGGGCTTGGGGCTCCGGCAGCAGCAGCACGAGGGGCGGAGCTGTGGTTAGGGGGGTACCCAGCTCGCTGGGGTCCACGGGAGATGCTGCAGGGTCCATGGGAGACGCTGCAGGAAACTCTAAGAGGGACAACCCTGGCTGTCCCTGGGGGACAACCGCAGCAGAAAGGAGCCGTTGTGCCACACGGCAGCAGCGTTGCTGCCCGCAGACCGCAGTGTGAGGCTGAAGTAGCACAGGGAGCCGGGGCACAGTGTGGGTTACTCACCCTTCCCCGATGCTGGGGGCCCATGCTGGGGCCTTGGCTGTGGGCAAGAGGGATGCAGGGGAGCGGAGTAACACCCCTCAGCTTGCAGAAGAGAGCAGGGGCCTGGTGGCCAGAGCGTGGAGGGGTGATTGTGCGCCCAGGATGGTGGCTCGCTTCCCACAGCTGCATTGGGTCGTGATTTTAGGGAGGTGCCCGGACCCAGCTCCGTGCATGTCCCATGCTCCTGGCCCTCTTCTCCAGCAGGCAGTCACAGTGCTGGGACAAGGGAGTGCGGATTGAGCTGCAAGGGCCCGGGAGCTGGGCTGCTGCCAGTGTGGCACCACTGCTTCCCACTGCAGACGGAAATTTTCCTGGGGGAAAATTTCACCCTTCTGCTCGACTCAGGGCAGGACATGTAACACCAGCTCTGCCCCGGGAGCATCCTCAGCTGCTGCCCTGTGCCAGCGCCTGGGCATGTGGGCTCTGCGCGAATGGGCAAAGACCCAGCACGATGTACACCAGGCGCGGAGACACCTCTCGGTTGATATGGAAACGAGTCAAATTATTTAAAGGAAGGGAAAAAAAAAAAAAAAAAAAAAAAAAAAAAAAAAAAAAAAAAAAAAAAAAAAAAAAAAAAAAAAAAAAAAAAGCAGAAGCAGAAGTCTTGTGTTAAGTCACGTCGTTATGGAAACCCAAATTATAAAAGTAACTAGGCTAGGGATGTGGCACGTTGCTTTCGGATGCGGGGCGTTGTGCAAACTCCGGGCGCCGAGGGGGAAGGGAGGGCGGGCAGCGTGCTGAGCCCGGCAGCCCGGGGCAGCGCGGGCAAGGGGGGGCCCCGGGGGAGCGGCAACAAGCCCAGCACAGATCTGGACAGGGGTCGGTGCCCGAATTGCTGTGTGTAGGTGCATCTAGGGCTCTGCTTGGCAACAAGCAAAAGAAAAAGGGAGACAAGGCCCCGCGCTCCAAACCGGGGTGGTCCTGATGCCACCAGCTGACTCGGCTCTTTCCTGACTCGTGGGAAAACGCAGCATCTCTCCATCAGCGGAGCAGACCTGTGATGGGCGTCCCTGACGTGTCATGTCCGTGGGCCCAGGGACGATGCGCGCTGTGGTTTGACACGTCCTGGGCGTGCTGGGCTGGCACCAGCATTTGGTCCCACCTCAACTGTTCCCCGAGTTGGAGCCCATTCTGCACCAAAGTTAGGCTGAGGCAGCCGATAGTGCTGACCACGCTGCAGCCCCAAGCTGGGAGGAAGGCCGGCCCTATAACCTGACCATGGAGGAAGCAGGTCCTGGTCTTCCTCCCCGTCTCCATCAAGCCCCCGTCCCAAAGCTCCTCTCCAGGAGGCAGAACCAGCTGCATTTTCTGCTCTGGCTCCGGAAGGGAGGGAGCCCAGGCGTGCTCCGATGCATCTTTGGGATGTGCAGCATGGGTGCCTTGGCAGGGGCACTCCCTCAGCTCTGGCAGGAAGCTGCTCCGAGTCGGAAACCCACATCCTCTTTTGCCGGGTGTTTCTCCGAAATGTGGGTGGCTGGGGGCTGCAGGGCTTCCCACTTGCCACCCATAATGAGACCGAAGCAAGACAGGCCCTAAGCATCTTCCAGAGGGTTAAACCCCTAAATATTTCTGAATGGGCTGGGAGATGGGGTGCAGCAAGGGCAGGAAGCTGAAACAGGGTGGTGGAAAAATCCCCTGGCCTTTTGCCACCCTCCTTTTGCCTTGTGAGGTCTCCTGCAGCAAGGAGGTTGCTCTTTACCAAAGAACAGTTGGGCCATGGCACAAGGTGACAAGGCTTTCTTCCTTCCCCAATTTCTCCTCTCTCCCTTCCTGACTGGTTCTAGCAGTCCAGGAGAAGGCCCAATGATGGTCGCGGCCCCCAAGAAGCGTGTCCAGGCCCCAAGTGCCAGCGTTGCTGGTGAAGCCCAGTCCTGCATGGCAGTGTGGCCTGCAGAGGACAGCTAAGTCTCAAGGCAGCCTCATACCAAAGGTCCCTGAACATGCAAAAGGCAGGGGAGGGCCACAGCATGGTATGGACTGCCTGTCTGCTCTGATGAGGCCCGTGAAGCTCCTGCATCCCCAGATGCCCAGCTTGCCCTCGGTCCGGGATAAGTCGCTACCTCATAGCAATGACTGGGGAAAAACCCTCTCTCATTCTGGTCTCTCTTCCCCGCAGCCACCTCTAACCTCGACCTCGAGAGCAAGAAAGGTGCCCACGCCAAGCTGCCATGGCAGCAGCCGGTGAACGTGTTCCTGGCCTCCGGCCGCCCACCAGGCATGGAGCAGCTGCACCAAGAGGCCCAGCTCAACCTCCAGAGCTTGCTGCAAGGTAGAGGGGCTGGTGGCGGGCTGGGTTAGTGTGACAAGAACAGCCCAGGGCCCCTAGTTTGCACCTGTGGCCAACAAGGCTCCTACAAGGTTGATGGCTAGCATGGCAACCCAGGTTTGCTCTTCTGCGCATCACCACGTAAGAATTGCCCAGAATAACCTACAGCCTTGGCTGCAGAAACCGGCAAGGTCATGCTTTAAAAATCACTGCTGGCAACACCGACCGCATTGCAGCCTGGGCAAATTGTTCTGGGAGATTTTTTCCTCTTCCACTGCAGGAGCATCAGCCTTCCCTTCCCATGACAAGCTCATCTTGTATTTATAGCTGTTATGGTCATCTCCCCGTATGCAGTTGTATATGGCACAGCCCCACAGTCCAGCTATAAAACTGAGGCCCAGCTGACCAAGAGATGCAGATCCATTTGCTCCAGCAACCCATCCTCTGAACTTGTTTTTCTCCCAGTCACTACTAAAACATCAAAGCGACCAAGGCCAAGAACTGGTCCCTGGGCACCCACCACCCCCATGGCATTTCTGCCAATGAGGACCTGGCAGTTGATTTGTTTAATCTAATCAGCGTGGCTGTTGATTTTGTTTCCTTCCAATTTCTTAATCAAGATGTCACGTGGGCTCAGATCAGATGCTTTACAGACATCGATTAGATCAGCAGCCTGGCCTTTCTCCAACTTGTAATCTCATTAAGTTAGTCTCATCAGACCTGGTTTCCATGAGGCCATAATGGCCGGCATTAATTAATGCAACAATTACAGGATGAGGAGATGCTGAGTTCCCTCCTGGCCATCCCTGGTTGGATTAGCTTCCCCCTGAGTCCTGGCACTTTCTTAGGCAGGGGAGGCTGGCAGCATCCAAGCTGTGACTTGAGTGTCTCAGCCCTGGACTTCTTCCATGGAGTTTGCTGGTGGCATGAGTAGGTTTCCATTTCCCATGGTCTGTTCCTCCTCTCTGTTGCCTAAGTCCCCCTGCCTGTGGTGACCAGGGACCCAGTGAGACAGCCAGTGTCATGTTGGTATAGCCATGAGTACAGCTAGCTCTGCAACTGGCCCAGGACCCCAGGCTCTGCCATTGCCTTATCCTGCAGACCTTTGCAGACGTGAGTAGCACTCTGGAGCACCTTGTCGTTCTTCCGTGTCCACCTCTCTGTCCCTGCAAATGTGAGTGCACAGGATTCAGACAGGGTAGCCAGGGCCATTCATAGGCCCTCTTAGCACCCACCTTGTCCTTGTGGGCAAAGCTGTCACCCTGGAGCACCCAGAGGCTGCTCAACCCACAGGCTAGAGCAACACCCTGCCATTTGTCTTACAGAAGAGTATGAGGAGCAGTACACAGAGACCAGGGTCACCGGGCAGACCTTCCGCGCCGCCGGCCACCTGCCCCCAGACACCCCCTCCGAGCCATCGCCCCGGCCCCCACCTGCCAAGCGTCTCGAGTTCGTGCTTATGGTGAGTCCCTGGGAACCCACTTTGTCCCAGACCCCAGGGCAGCCACTGCAAGGCCCAATGGGAGACAGGCCCTTCTGCCCATGCACATCTGCCAGGGAGGAACCATTCCGGCATCGCCTGGAGAGGAGGGGCTGGCATGGTGACTCAGCTAGCGGGGCCATGGGTGGCCTTTTCTGCCCATCCCTCCTCCTTCCCTCAGGAGTGGCTTTGGTACTTCACATTCCATTTTTCTTTTCCCCACAGCCCCCAAGCCAACAAGGAAACGAAGACGAGACCACCACTGCTACGCTTGGTGTGAGGCCTCCCGAGGCCTCCCTGAGCCTCCCCACCACTCCAGACAAGCAGACAGCCTGGACCAGGGCCTTCCCTTTGCCCACCGTGGAGGAGAAGCAGTGGCACCAGTCCTGCTCCATCCAGACCAACATTGTCCCCATCAATGTCTCTGGTAGGCAAGCACCTACACGTTACGGTTGGGAAGAGATGCTAGGCCAGGCAGCAACCCCATCATCTTGCTCTCAGTAGGTTGTAGACCAGTGGAAGATAGACCAGGGCTGCAAGCCTGTGTCCCTGCAGGCCAGGACTGCACCCAGGGCAGGGTGGTGGGGCAGCAGGATCTTGCTCATGTGAGTCATTTCCAACCATATCTTTTGCCATCTGCAACTTTGTGCTTCTGATCTGCTGGTCACACCACAGTCTGGTCTCTCATTTCTGCCACGTTAACCAGCTGTCATGGTCTGTTGTCACCTTGGCTCTCATCGTGCACCGTACGACCTGCGTGTCTCACCTGTCCATCCACCCATCCTTGCAGGGCTACAGCTCCCAAGGTACAGATCAGTACCTTGAGGTCCTGTGCTTTGTCCAGCACTCATGCTCGGCCCCGAGGCATCCCTTCTGATAGTCATGGGCAAGGTGCGACATCCTGTGACATTAGCCATGGAGCCCAGCCATGCAAAGTCCAGCCTTGCCTGCACAGGGTAGAGTCGGTTGTGCAGAGCCGCAGTGGCGTCTCCAGTTTTCTGTATATCCCATCTCCATGAGCAGGCTTCTCCGTGGTCCCACCAGCGGGGAACACAGTGCGTCACCCGCCATGCCTCCATCTCCCCAGCAGCTCACATCTCGTCGCTAACCACACACTTCCATCACCCTGCCCTTGCCACCACCATACCACCTCAGCAGAGAGGGTGTCTTGTGACTTTGGAGCAGCGTTAGTCCTACTAGTCACACTGTAAGAAAGACATGGTGCCAACAGGGATGGGATCCGGGTCCACCCTACACCAGGCTCCTCCAAGGCAGGGGGACCAGGCACGGAGCAGAGTGCCCAGTGCCACACTTCCCAGTCCCCCTGGGCCCAGGAGCTCCCATGAAGTCAGGTGGCCCTATCCGAGCAGCATGGTCCTCAAAAGCACTAGCTAGATGCAGCAAGAGAGCTGGACTCATGGCCAGCCTCTGCCCATGGCTGCATCGCCCTCCCGTCACGGCCGTGTACAGCGTGTTTGTTTTGGCTACAGGGCAGCACTTTACTAGGCACGCGAGTGCTCGTCACTCCCTGTTTAACACAGAGACCGCGATGAACCCCAAGTCCACCCTGCGGCGTAGACGGACCATTATCGGATTCCCTAACCTGTCCCTGCGAGACCAAGGTGACAACAAGAACCGCGCTGCTGCTTTCGTGCTCTGGGAGTGCCCAGGCCCAGCTGGTGCCTGCCAGCACCATGCTGGAGCTGGCCCTTGGGGACATAAAGGCCACTGCCCTGGCTCTGTCTCCACCTGGGAAAAGGCTGCCCGGGGAGCCAAGGGCCTGGGCACACTGGTGGTGCTGGTCTAGCCCTGGGGCTGGGGCATCACCTGGAGCTGCCGAGGCTGCCTGCACTGGCATGCTGAGGATGCTGTCATGGCTGAGGATGCTCACAGTAGCCCTGGCTCGCCCCACATGGCTGCACTGCCACGGGCCCATGTTTGACCTCTGTGCAGACAGTGTCTCTCATAGTTTGAGGGTTTACCTCCTAAGGGAGGATGCGGAGAACTGAGGCAGATTCTTCTCAGAGGTTCACTAGGACAGGACACGAGCTGGAACAGGGGAAACTCTCATAGGAAGAAGGAGGATTTTCCCCATGCCGGTGGTTGGACGCTGTGGTGGGGGGCCAGAGAGGTTGTCACGGTCCCTTCCCTGGGGACTGTTGGACCTCGCGTGGACATGGCCTTGAACATTCTGATGTGGCCGCTGGTTCTCTGAGCAGGGGACCGCACCGGACTCCCCAGATCTCTTCCCTGCTGCAATTTCGTGACACAAATGAAATGCAGCCTGTGTGGGACCTATGAGAGCCATCTCATCCCTCCCTGACCCTAGTGGTGGTGGTTTGCTCTGCTCTTTATGGGTCCCATCTATGCTACCACCTGCAGGACAGCACTGGGCCAGCACTTTGGTCCCCATGGGGTTGACGTCCCCATGCAGAGACTCCCACCTCTGCTGCTAAATCATCCGTACAGCCCCTGTCATGGCCCAGACAATTCTCAGGGCTACTCCGGGGGTTAACAGAGGCCATGAATTGTCCCCATTTGTGATGTGGCTACCTTGATGTGTGGGCTTTGAGAACATCTGATAAGAGGATGCAAACCCTTCCCTGCCCGTCAGTCCGAGCACGTTGCACTCATGCTAGAGATGCCAAAATGGGCTATAGACTCAAAATGGTGCTGCCGTCGCAGCACCCAGGTCCTGCCAAGCCGCAGGTGCAGGGCTGTGCCGTTGACCCGCTGCTGGAGAGCAGAGCATAGAGGTGCCCAGGGCGGCCCTGGCGCGGGCGCCGCTCCCCGGCGCCATGCACATGGGCAGCCCTGGCCCGCGCAGCCCCGGCTCACTGGAGCTCACGTCTGTCCCCACAGGCAGCCCCAACGGCCCCACGTTCAACACGCACGCGCCCATCGCAGAGTCCGTGTCCTGCAGCTTTGTACCCGAGACTGCTCATGGGAGGAGGCCACCCCAGGAGATAAGTCCCCGCCAGCCACTTTCCGCCCCACTGAGGAAGACCTTCAGTGACCTAGGGGAGACCCGGTGCTACCAGACGCCCACCAAGATGGACAGTGCAGCCATGGCCTACACCGGGGCCTGCAATGGGCCACAGGGCTCCACCTTCTCCCCACCATGGAGCTCCAGTTCCTTCAGCTACGTGAGTCCCCCCAGCCCTGCTGCAGGCCAGAGCAAGGGACCTGCGTGTTCATCCCCAGGCAGCTCCAGTGCATCGCCCAACCTGGGCTCGCCCGCAAACACTGAGCGGGCGGCCTCCTTCTTCATTGCCAAGGAGGAGCGTGTGGGCAGCAACGGACCCAGCTCCTTCTCCTGTCCAGTGCCTGAATTCCCCCCAGCCAATGCAGCTGGCCAGAGGTGTGAGGGCCGAGAAACCAGAGTGAATTTCTCCCCGGGAAGCAAGGAGGAGGCAGAGACGGAAAGGGAGCCGTCGCGCCTGGACGTGGATCGGGCAGCGTGCCGGTTTCGTGAGCGGTCGCTGTCGGTGCCCACTGACTCAGGCTCCCTGTGCTCCATGGACATTGCATACACTGAGAACCGGAGGGGCAGCACCAACTACACCTTGAACTACCCCAGTGCCAGCTCTGAGGGCAGCACAAGCACTGATAACGTCTCTCTGGGACTGGAACACGATGCTCAGCAGAGGCGACGCTCCAAAAGCATCTCCCTCAAGAAGGCCAAGAAGAAACCATCACCACCTACACGCAGCGTCTCTCTGATTAAAGATGAGCAAGTCACCTTGGGGGACTCTGGCCCTGTGTTGCCAAAGGATCAGAGACCCAAGAGCCTGTGCATCTCGCTGGACACTCAGGGCCACCGGCTGGTGCACTCAGATCCACAGGGGAGCTCGGGCAGAGAGCCCGGCAGTGTGGCCCACACCCATCAGTGGTATCTCACAGACTGGAAGACTGGAGATCCCTACCAGTCGCTCTCCAGCTCCAGTACAGCAACGGCGACCACAGTGATTGAGTGCGTCAAGGCACGGGGCAGCTCTGAGTCCCTCACATCCCCCTCTATTTCCCGGGCCACAACACCCTCCCAGCTCTCCACAGAGGTGGACCTCAAAACCTCTTCCCCGGGTAGGCGCACTGGATTGATGTCCCCATCTAGCGGGTACTCCAGCCAGTCGGAGACCCCGACACCGACCATCCCCACATCAATGATCCTTGGACACTCCCCACACCAGGTGCGCGTGAGGCCACTGGTCCCCGAGAGGAAGTCCTCACTGCCCCCTACGTCCCCCATGGAGAGAAGCCCCAAGTCCAGGCTCTCCTTTGACCTGCCTCTCACACCGCCCGCCCACCTTGACCTCTCAGGGCTGAAGATCTCCCTAAAGGGGAAGATGAAAGTCAGCCGGCACCACTCGGACTCCACCTTTGGCGCCAAGCTGGTCCAGAAGACCAGTCCCATCCAGCCCATCATGCCCATGGTCACACAGTCCGACCTGCAGTCTGTCCGCCTGCGCTCCATCAGCCGGTCAGAGCCAGAGGACAACGCAGACGGCCCAGACCATGGCGAGGAGCCAACACATGGCCCCTGCACTGTGCCCGAGAGGAAGGTGAAGCCGCCCGTGGCAGAGAAGCCACCACTGGCCAAAAGACCCCCAAACATCCTGCACAAATCCCTGGCCCTGCGGGAGGAGGGCCCCTTGTCCCCCACATCCCCACCAAGCATGGCCACCAAGGAGAAGGATAGCTTCGTGGTGTTGCGGAAAGGGGAGCTGAGGAGGAGTCCAGCAGAGCCCTTCTCAACCCCAGCCTTGGCAGGGCCACGGCGGCTCTCACAGGGCAGCCTGGAGGATGAGCCACGGCCAGAACGTAGCAGTGCCACCGAGGGGGAGCGGAGAAAGTCCAAGGTCCCCCCACCAGTGCCCAAGAAGCCCAGCGTGCTTTACCTGCCACTCACACCAGTGCCAGCTCAGCAGGGAGCCAACACGGGGGACCAGGCACTGACCCCCAGCCCCATCATCACACTGGATGCTGACACCAGCTGCTGCGACCCAGATGCCGATGACTTCCCTGCTCCAGTGGCCCTGGGCACAGCACAAGGCGACGAGACCCCTTCCGAGCAAGGTGAGTATCCCTCCGCTTCCTCCCTCCCTTCCCTGCACCCATGTCTTGTTCTACCCCAGGGACAGGGGACGAGTGAAGGAGATCCCCTTTGCATCACCCCATGCCCATGCAGGGCATTTCACAGGTGCCTTCTCCCCCTGCACAGGCAGCTCAGCAGAGGTGGAGGAAAAGAGCTTTGCAAGTGACAAGACAGCCGACTCCATTGCAGAGGAGGAGGATGATGTGTTCATGGCTTCCCGCACCACAGAGGATCTGTTCACTGTGATCCACAGGTAGGACCAGGAACATCAGCAGCTCTGGTACATGGGCAGCAGCTTGGTGTGCAGTAATGGGCATGGCCTGTTGAGCCAGATGTGCCCGTCCATGGTCACAGAGTTGGATGCAGCTCTCCCCCCAGCCCCAAATGTTCTGCACCAGGGTTGATGCTCAAGAACAAATACAGTGTCATCCCCCAGGAGGTTGTTCAGCCTCGTGCACTTCCAAGATGAAAGAGCTTTGTTTCCCAAGTCTGCAGGTCACCAGCCTGCAAATAGGGTCTGTTCAGCTGTCAGTTCTGGGGCAAATTGGACCTATCTACTAGGACAGCACTTGAAGATAGCTCAGTGCCTTACCCAGACACCAAACAAACTGACCTGTTTCTGGCAGAGCAGGAACAGCTGGGCAGATAACATCCACTCCATCCTTTAGATGCTCCCTGTGGTAGGATAGTGCTGTGGCAACTCATCCCATCCTACAAGGTGGCAGCTCCTGCCCAGGGCTGCTCCCAGAACATCTCTCTTTGGTGCCTAGGTCGAAGAGGAAGGTGCTTGGGTGGAAGGAACCTGGAGACACGTTTGGCAGCCGGCCCAATTCCCACTCGCCTGTAAAGACTTCAGGGTCTCCAACTAGTGAGTCCCCTGCAGTGGCGGTCAGCACGGGGAAGTCCTCAAGCAGGAATGAAGACTTTAAGGCTCTACTGCAGAAGAAGAGCAGCAGAACCAGCCCTGGTACCCGGCCATCTGCAGCTGAACTGCTCAAGACCACAAACCCGCTGGCTCGGAGGGTCATAACGGAGTTTGCCCCTGAGCTGGATGGTGCAAATAGCCCCAAGAGCCAGCCCTAACCACGCACAGTTCCTGCTGGCTAGAAAGGCCTTGAGCGTACTGCTCTGGGCAGGAGCTTTATGCACTCAGGTCTCTGCAGATGTGGTGTCTCAGGCTGCCCATGTGAGTCTGTGCCCTTCTGGGGTTTTTATTTTCCTTTGTTTCTTCCTTGGTGCATCTCCTTTGGATGTTCTCCAGTGGAGGTTGGAGAGCAGCTGGTGAAGAGGCAGTGTTTGACCTGAGGACACCATGGCTCTGGTGGAGTCAGGATGAGTCAAAGGGGGAAGAGTCAGGCATGGAGCACCGCACATGGGATTGTTCCCTGCTGAGCCAGCTCCCAGATCCCTTCCAGCTTCTGCCCGGCACCTCCCTTTGTGCCGGCTGGAGGACAGCACACACTTCCCTGCTTCTCGGGAGCCAGAAATGAACTGCAGCCCAGGTGTAATTCCGCATCCGCAGCGAAGCTAGCTTCAAACTGTTTGGTCACTCCGGCATGTGGTACTTTAAATGGCTTTTATAATGCACAGTGTTGATGATGTTTTATTCTCTTTTCTTTTGACACTGTAACTTGAGTTTCCCAGGCAAAGATCCTAGGTTTGAGTTCAGCTGGATACTTGGAGATTTACTTTGGGAAGACAGCTGGAAATACGGCTGCTTTGGAAGAGCCGCAAGCAGTTTCCACACATCATCCAAAGCATGCTCTCCCTCCGCGCT
The DNA here is from genome assembly GCA_013398735.1 of Nothocercus julius. NCBI lineage: Eukaryota > Metazoa > Chordata > Aves > Tinamiformes > Tinamidae > Nothocercus > Nothocercus julius. The sequence goes on along the minus strand of VZSV01000011.1, from coordinate 2,819,164 downwards.
GCTGGACCGGGCGCCTGCAGCCAGTGCGTGATCTCAGGCCAAAATCCAGTCCATTGAAAGCCCCTGACGATGCTGCATTTCAAAGAGCTCTTTGGCCCTCGGCCCAAAAGCAACACCCAGGGATGCTACTGCCATCTCCCGGGGAGCCAAGCCCCATCTGCAGATGCACAGAGCCCAGCTGAACTGAGCGCAGAGGCAGCCCATGTGGAGGCCTACGGCATTCCGGGTGGGATCGGGCCCTGTGAGAATGAGCTGCTCCTGTGGGAGGCAGTTGATTTCAGTTAAATTAAAGCCTTGACATGAGTTTGGGCCCCATGGATGCAAGGAGGCAGCCACCGGCTAGCACTGCACGGAGAAAGCGGGGAGTTTCCTTCCCTGGCTCTGCCTGTTGCATGGGACTGAAGTGCCCTGGAAAAGCAGGGAGGACCCGCATCTCCAGCAAACCTCTGCTGCTCCGGTTGCCAGAGATCCTCATTTCCTACCTAGCTGTTGGCCAAACCCGGAGAGGTCCATGTACCTAGGGCTGATGTGCTCCTCTCCACCTCCTGGTTCCCCACGAGACAGGGCAATGCCACCCTCCGCCCTGTCAGTGCCTCTGGTGCTGGTTGGTGGCGGGGAGGTTCACAAGGCTGAGCAGGACATGTCCCCATGCGGAGTGCTGGCTGAGGGGGTCTGGAGGGTGCTGTCAGCAGTGCCAACAACCCACCAGCACACGGGTCCCCCAGGCTGCCAGACTGCACTTCCCCGAGCGTGCATCGAGCGGGGACCTTCCCAACCCCAGGGGATGTGGGCATGCGTGGGGACAGGCACTTGCAAGATCAAGTCTCTGGGGCTCCCTGGCAAATGTGTCCCCTCTCTGCCAAGCAGGTCCCCCAGCACAGCGTGGGCAGATCAGAGCACCTGGGCTGAACAGAAGACAGGGCAGCATCATACCAACGATGGGATCGAAGCACTGGTGTCTGCCACCCTCCGCGTCCTGCTGGGACGCTGCTGAACACTGCCAGCCACCGCAGGCCCTGCTGGCACAGCGGAAACAGTGCCGGGGCCCTGCCGACCAGCCAGGCTGCCGGAGCAAACAGCAGCTGGAGCCGGCAGGGCTGGGCTGGGCTCACTCTCCACCCTGAGCTCATTTCAGCTCCTTATTCCAGGTGGGTGCCCACACACCCTGCTGGCACCATCACAGTGCCATGGGTCCTGTCTGGCAGGCTGTGCGTGGGGAAGAGCACCCGCATGATGGCACTTGGTGGCCTGGCTGCTCTGTCCCATGGCTTCCCCTCCGCCACGAGGCTTTTTATGCTTGAGGCCTCTTGGGACAGCGGCTGTTGTGACTCTCTGATCCTCAGAGCAAGAGAAAAATGGCCAGGCAGTGACTCCTGGAGAAACAGGGTGTTATTAGACTTGGTTTCTTTATCTGTTTCCATAAACTCCAGCCCTCCTGTGCCTGAGGAACTGTAATGCAGCCAGGCCCAGCATCCCTTCTCTGGGAGCAGAAGGCAAAGGTCAGGACCACAGCATCCCAAGCCCTGTCCTGCATCCATGCTGTCGTGTAGCTGCAACCACAGCAGCCATCCCTTGGAAGGGCCAGGGATGGTTTGGTGCCCACAAAAGGTCTCTGCCCCTTGCAGGAGCTCTGCACACTGATGGTGCCCACATGCCACTGTCCTGCTGCTCTGGGCCCTATTGGGAGCAAGCACCTCTTGGGAACCATCCTCTTACCCAGGCTTTTGTTGGATTTTGTCCTCAAAGAGGCTCAGTTCTCCCTGCAGTTGGTTTTATTTTTCTTTTCCTTTATTTTTCCCTCCCATGACTTGCACACTGCTCCCCTCCCTCTCGTGGGGTTGCAAAATTAAGCCTGTAGTTAAGATCCAGGCTGCAAAACTCAGGAAAAAAAAAAAAATCATACTAAATTTCTGTGCTTCATCTGTTTTGGAAGCTCTGGCACTCACCCCCGCAACCCTCTTCCTCCTCCTCCTCTTCCTCCTGACATCAATCCCAGCTGCACAGGGCTCAGTGCCCTCCTGCAGGGCAGCGAGTGGCAGCGGGACGCACTGCAGGCCCTGGACGCGCTGCAGGCCCTGGACATCTGCAGCTGCCACCGACATGAGCGCACGCAGGGAAGGAAGCTCGGAGACCGAGTACATTTTGCACATGACTTGCTCAGGAAACCCATGGCGCTGGGTGAGCAGGGGGCGTGAGCAGGCTCGGGGAGAGGACGGTGGGCACAAAAACCCCTCGGCAGCATCGCTAGCGAAACAGGGCGCTTTGCATCCAATAAGGGACATCTCAACCCCCATCCCCAGCTGTACCGGGATGAAGTCCTGGCTGCACCAGGGTCTAGGCCACGTAACTGCGTCCTCCTCCATGCTCCGAGGAATCAGCTCCTCCCTGTGAGCCCCAGGGCAAGGACTGACCCCCAGCTGCTTGTTTCTTCCTCTCCCCACCGAAATGAATGTAGAAAACTTCCTTCCTTCCTTCCTTCCTTCCTTCCTTCCTTCCTTCCTTCCCTCCCTCCCTCCCTCCTTTTCCTCCTTCTCTCCTTCCTTTCTTTTTTCTCCGCTGGCTGTTTCACTGCAGCAAAAGCAGCATGCGGGCCTGGGTGCCACAGGCCATGTGGCACATGGGGACCTCCTGCTGCCACCGGGGCAGCGATGACGGCCCAGGCTCGGTGTCGGTGCCATGGCAGGCACGGGGCGGGAAGCCACATTTTTTCTCCTGAATGTTGTATTTCAGACCCCGCCGAGCTTGGTAAAGTGCTCCCTGCTGACGGCCGCCTTTGTGTGCTGCTTCTTGGAGGAGGGTGGCAGGGCCAGCCCTGGGTGCTGGGGACGAGCTGCATGAGGGTGCTGGAGCAGGCTGGGGTGCTGGGGACAGGCCTGTGGTGCTGGGGACAGGTGTGTGATGGGTGCTGGGGACAGGCTGGGGTGCTGGGGACAGGTGGGGGGAGCAAGGGACGAGATGCATAGGGTGCTGGGGACAGACTCAAGGGGCTGGGGACAAGCTACGCTGTGGGTGCTGGGGACAGACACATTGGGCTGGCATGCTGGGGACAAGCCTGGGGTGTTGGGGACAAGCTGTAGATGGGTGCTGGGGACAGGTATGGAGTATTGGGGACAAGCTGCAAGGGGGTGCTGGGGACAGACTGCACTGGGTGCTAGGGACATAGCTGGCATGCTAGGGACAGGCTGGGGTGCCGGAGGGTGCTGAGGACAGGCTGCAGGATGGGTGCTGCACACCGGTCCTGCACGGGTGCTGCGGGCACACCAGGGGTCCTGGTGACAGGCCTGGGGTGCAGGGTACAAGCTATGCGATGGGTGCTGCGGGCAATCCATGGTGCTGGAGACGGGGCAGCGGTGCTGGGGACGCGACTGGGGCACTGGAAGGAGGCTGGGGTGCTGGGGACAGGTGGGGAGCAGGGGATGAGCTGCGCAAGGGCACTGGGGACAGGGTGCGGTGTGGGGGCTGGGGACTGACTCAGGCGGCTGGGGACAGGCCTGAGGATTTGGGGACAACCTACAAGGTGGGAGCTGGGGACAGGCATGGAGTGCTGGGGACTGGAGCAGGATGCGTGCCAAGGACACAAACAGGGTGCCAGGGACAGGCTGGGGTGCTGAGGACAAGCTGTGGGAGGGTGCTGG
>VZSV01000011.1:2783625-2805315 GCA_013398735.1 Nothocercus julius | reverse complement strand
GCGGCACGGCCGCCACCAGTGAGTACCGCGGCGGGCCCCTGTGATGGCGACGCGGGAGCCGGGGAGGGCGGCCGGGCCTCCCCGTGTGCAGACCCGCCCCAGGCCGCGGAGCAGAGCCCGGGGACGCGGCCCTCAGGTCCTGCGTCCCGGCCCGGTGTCCGGAGCTGCGCCCAGTGCCCCCCGGGTCCGGCCCTGCCCGGCAGCGCTCGCTTTCCCACCGCAGCCTCGCGCAGCCTGCACGCGTCCTGTGCACCTGCACGGGCTTGCTTTGGTTTCTCACCTGCCTTTTTTTCTGCCCCCAGGATAATTATCCATTCCCAAGAGAAGGAACACGTTGATCCGGATTATATTCCCATCAACAGCCGCTTTAAATGCGTACAAGGTACTGGCTCTGCTACAACAGGCTCTCTAACCGTGTTTTGGCAGAAATCCTCTGCCCTTTATCAGCAAGGATGTAGCGAGCGCAGTGCAGGGCGTCTTCACCTGCCTCCTGAGCATTCGTGCGGATCGAATGCTTCCTCCTGGAATTAAAAGTTCCGAGTTTTTGCTCTCCTTCTTCCAGATCTGAACATGGGGAATATTTCCATCGCAGCTTACAGCTGCGATGCGCTTGGCTGGTTCAGATGTGTACTGGGCTTGGCTGGCACACAGAGCCGGTCAGTGCGATCATGTCATGTCTGTCGTGACTGAAAATTTATGGCTCTTGATAGCTGTCTTCTCCGTAATTATGAGAGCTGGAAGGGATAAAAACACCTTTTTTTTTTCTGGATAAATTTTGCCCTCTGTTTCGTTCAGCATAGTTCTTGTGCATAGTTTTTGCTGTCAAAACAAGCCCAGAAGTTCATAGGTAGGCTCATATGGGGAGAAGCTTTTGTTGGTGTGTACATAGGGACTTCTGAGTACAGAAACGTCAAATTGGTGCTTTTCAGAGGAACTATGCTGATGTGGAATAAAACATCCTGATGCAGGAGAGCTCTGAATGTTAGGAGAGCTCTGAGTCAAAGCTCTCCCTGTGGCGCTTTGACTGTGGAGAACGTCTGTCTAGGCTGTCCAAACTTGACTGATGTAGATTAAAGCTGTTTGTTCCTTTGCTGGGACTCTTCTTGTGGCTAGAAGCAGATTTTACTGAGGCCTGAATTATCACAGCGTTCAGTGCAAACCTTCTTGATCCTGTTTTTCTCTTTTCCAGAAGCAGAAGAGACTCTTCTGATTGATATAGCGACAAACAGTAAGTTGTACAGCTAAGACACAGCTACACCTCTCTACATGCTGGTCACAGATAAATGCTTTTCCCTCTTTTGCCTGCTCTCTCATACTCTTCTTCCATGCTCTATGTTTTCCTTCTCATTAGGTATGGATTGTATTTTCTGTAGTGCTGTGATCTGGCTCTTTTTTGCTTCCTAGCAGGCATTCAGTTGTTATGATAAACATGACTTAAATGCCTGAATGAGGAATTGCCATTTGGTTAAACTTTAACTTCTTAATTATTTCCCCAAGCCCTCAGTCTTCTGAACCTTTCACGTTTCCCTTCTGTTTATGTGACTTCGAACCTAGTTTAGATGCAGATTTGCATAGGAAAACCTGTGGGTGTTCACTTCTGTTGATGAGCTCAAAGGATGCCTCAGCCTGGCCATTGGGAGGGCATAATATCTGCAGTACAGACTCGACTGTAGGTCTGTGTGTCTGTTTTTATGCCTGAAGCAGGCTGCAAGATCCGGATACAAGGTGATAAGACAGCTGAGCGGCTCTTTGAAATCCCTGATGAGGAGCGTTGCGTGAGCTTCCTTTCAGAAATACAGAGCATCCAGGAAGGTAACCAGACTTATAGTTGCATTTGTTAAATCCTCAGATCACAAGCGGTTTCTGACAGGCCTGTTCTTTCTTCCCAGCTCAATCGAAAGCTTCTCCTCCTGAAAATAAGGACTCAGACAGCTGGCGTCAAGTGAAGAATGTCTCAGGCTTATCACAGGCCCCTGCTTCAGGTACTGAATTGACTGTCTCCTTTATATGTGCTGTGATCAGCGTGTAAAAATGGGATCCTCAGTGACAGGGAGCTGTGGTTGATGCTGCCCTCATCAGTCAAGAGCCTTGTGCTCCATTTCCTGTCACTGCCTTATCCTGCAGAAAATAAAACATCCTGGACCTTGGGCTATCTTGCCCTGGACCGCCCCTTATTGAGTGCTGCCCTGTCTAGTGCCTTGGGTTACGTATGTTAAGCTCTGTGCTGCTTTGGCCTGTGGTTGGTACCCGTTTCTCTCACTCGATGTCATCAGAGATGGTGTATCGCTGTTGCTATTTGCTCTTGCAGTTTCTGTGAAATTGTTACTTCCTTCTTGTTCTGAGCTATGTAAACTGTGTTTGAGGATGTTGTGCTTGGCTTCTTCCTTATAGGAGATCTGGGATTTGAGGATGACTTCAGTGCGATAAGCCTGGAGAAGAAAAGAAACGTGCAAAACCACCAAATGGGATCTCGCCGGGAACCTCCACCTCCTCCTGTGCCTCAAAATAGGCAGTAAGTAGCATGGTAGATCTGTTCCCTTTTTTTCTTCCCTTCCTAGACAGCAGGACTGGTTTTAATTCTGCTCTTGCTTCCTTCTTAGATTTCAGCGAGAGAGAGAGAGTGCATCAAGGGACCAGCCAAAAGTAACCAACACCATGCGCAAAATATTTTTGCCCAACACCCAGTCAGGACAAAGAGAAGGTCTCATCAAACATGTGCTTGCCAAGAGAGAGAAGGAATATGTTAACCTCCAAAACTTCAGGTCAGAGTCGCTTCCAGAGCTGTGGCTCAGAACGGTGCACACAGATGGACACAGCTTTCTCCTCTCTTCTATGAGCTCCTGTCTAGTCCAGGTTTAAAATCTGACCACTACTGATCGGTGGTAAGCTTGGATGCCTAAGCAGGGGTCAGTGCACTTCAAAGTGAACAGAAGTCTACGGTGCTGCTTCTCCTTTTGCATCGTTACCCTTGGGTGTATCAGATCTCTCAACCACTGAGTAAGACTGAAGCAGCGGGGCAGAAAGAGGAAAAAGGCAGCTCTGGCCGCTATGCTGTCAGTGTCACCATACATGAATTTTGAGTCATTTGCTGGCCCCAGTGAAATGTCTTCTATTTTGCTGCATTCAGTAAAATCCGTCAGATTGGTTCATTTTCAGTGATGCTAAATGCAGTATTTTCAGTTAACCCCTAGTCTGTGTGACCCTCACAGTTCACGTCACACCTGCGCTCAACCTGTGTGCTGTTGCATGTGCACTGCTGATGCAATATTTATTTTGTTTTCTGACAGTTCGTCTGCTTCCGTGTTGCAGGTTTTTTGTGGGCACGTGGAATGTGAATGGGCAGTCTCCTGACAGCAGCTTGGAGCCCTGGCTTGTGTGTGACCCAGAGCCTCCAGACATCTATTGCATCGGGTGAGGAGTGTTGACCTCCTACTTCCTTATGGTGCTAGGTTTCTTGTTGCTCTTGCTTGGGTACTGGTGGCTTGTATTTATGTTAAGTTCCTGTCATGTTCTAAAAGGTTCCACAGAGCAGAGCTATGACTCAGAGGAGCAGTCTTGGGGAAAATAGTCGTTTGGATGAGGCAGAACAACAGATTAGACAGGAGGCTGGTATGACATAACAGGTGAATTTTCCTAGAGGCATCCCCCGAGCCTTTGGTTGTCCTCAGACTAAAAGTAATGCCTCTCAGAGAGATGGTTCCTGGAGTGCAGTAAGGTCTCTCAGGCACTGTGGTGAAATTCTGATGCTCTTCCAAGAATAGCTACTCAAACTTGCACATTGGACTTGTAGAAAGAGTCTGATTTGTAGAAGAGGTGGGATGTGCTAAATTGGCTTGGTTTTAGGTTCCAGGAACTGGACCTCAGCACAGAGGCTTTTTTCTACTTTGATTCTACAAAGGAGCATGAGTGGCTGACTGCTGTGGAGAAGTCCTTGCACCCTCAGGCTAAGTATAAGAAAGTGAGTCCTGTTTGGTTATATGGGTATGTCACAGAGCTAGCCCTGTTGGAAAGAAAACAGAAGTGCACTGCCCCATTCTTCACCTAACCAAAGAACAGAGAGCAGAGTAATCAAGGGAATACTTGCCATGTGTGTACCCATGTATTGTATACACGGAAAATGAATGTGGAGAGTCTATTTCTGTCTCACAGTCATGGGAGAGTATTTTACTTTGCTCATAAAAGGCAGATCGGAATAACTCTGAAGTGGGAGAGGCAGGTGTGAGGAAAGTAATGTGCCAATAAAATCACAGTAGTGGGTTCAAAGGCTGTGTTGCTCTCACTTTTGTACTAAAGAAACAAGACGTGTCTTGAGCTGTAAATTAAATAAATAGAATAAATAGCTTTTCTGTAAAGGCATGGATTAGTTTTGCTCGAGAGCAATCTCCCAGAGGAGGCTACCTTGAGGTGGAGTTTCTTCAGTTGTGTTAGCTGAACTTTATTCTGTCTGGTTTGGAGTAAGCAGTTGGGTTTTGACTTTGCTCTGGTAAATCTGCCTTTCTGCTGTAGGTAGCAGCCCTAAGTATGTTAACCAGTGTCCCCTTCTTCCTTAGCCTGTGCTTTCTGCGTCACACATCTGTGCTTACTTTGGGTTGAGCTCGGTGCTGTGTGATACAGGTTATCATAAGCAGGAACAGGGTACCATGCTGGATAGGGATTCAAAAAGAGGAAGGTAGTGGGCGGGACCTGAAGTGAAGAGAGGCTGATGTTCCTGTGCCTTTGCTTTACTGTTTTGCTCGTTTGTTTGTTTGTTTGTTTGTTTGTTTTCCCAGGCAAATTCTTCTCATACATGTGAAAATGGGAGAGCATGATATGGCTGCAGACAGGGGGAAATGACTGAAAGCGTAGACAAGACTGCATGCAAATTTCAGTCCTGCAGAGCCTGCTGAATGCTCTGGCTCTTCCAGCATAGCGCTGTGGGGGTGGCTTAAGCTTCTTCCTTCACTACAAAGGCTTAATCCTGATACTTCTTAATATTTTTACGCTGCAGTAATGAAGCCAGCAGACTGTGTGCTTAGGCTGATTGACCTTCTACCTAGCTTTGGAGGTGGGAACCCCAGCCCTGGTTTTGAAGGAGGCTCATCAGGAGAAGCGCAGATGCATAGTGTGTGTCCAGGAAGATACTTTCCTTTGGAGAAGAAATGTTTTCAGAAAGTAGACAGATCATATAGCATAGGGCTGCTGCTTTTTGATACCCTGTATGTCAGGCACATTTGACCACAGGAAATAGGTACTTTTCTGGCCACTTTGCTCTGGTGGTTTTGCTGTTGCTCTGAGAAAGCAAAGATAAGCACCTACTTTCAGCTAAATGCCACAGCCCTCAGTGACATTCATAACCGGAAGCCTTCTGTGACATGTGCAACTGCCTGCTCAACTTCTTCTACTTGTTCCAATTAGAGTAGTAGTTATGATAAAAGACTGCATCTTAAGGAACAGACTGTGCGTATCTGATACCTCACAAGACAGTTTGTAGAGAAACACCAGAGAGCTGGGAACATAACCGAGTTCAGCACCACTGAGTATGAGTTGGAATATGATAGACTGTCCTCCAAGAACCAGCTTTGGCAAAGGAGGTCCTTTGGGTGGTGTTGCAAGCAGGGATTGAGTACAAAGTACAATGGGGCCAGGGAGGCTCAGAGGAGCAGAGTATCAGGTGGAATGGGCAAAGCAGAAGTGCTTCCCCACTGCTCCTGAGGGAGTTCAAGGTACTTCTTATTTTTGCAGGTACAAGTGGTCCGTCTGGTTGGGATGATGCTACTTTTATTTGCTAGGAAGGATCAGACGAGTAACATCAAAGATGTCATGATAGATTCTGTGGGCACTGGAATCATGGGAAAGATGGTGAGTCACTTAGGCCAATTTGTTGCTCCATCATGTCCATGTGAGAAGTGGCACAGTGTTTTTTTTTCACATTTCTGTTCCATTCCCCTGCTCTCCCTGGTGCCTCCTGTATGTTCTTGCCTAATGATGGTTGATCCCTGCTCCTCCCAGGGTAACAAGGGTGGAGTGGCTGTGAGGTTCGTCTTCCACAACACAACCTTCTGCATTGTCAATTCCCACTTAGCCGCTCACGTGGAAGACTTTGAGCGGCGAAATCAGGACTATAAGGATATCTGTGCTCGAATGAATTTCATAAACTTTCATGACAGTCTACCTCAGCTCAACATCATGAAACATGAGTAAGTTTCTCTTGCTGTTTTCCATTCCTGAAACCTAAGAAAACTGCAGCAACAGTAATTTCTGTGCAATAAATAAGCTATTTTCTGGCTTAATTAACAATACAACTAAAAATGCCAAGGTCTCTTGTGTGTTAGAGCTCCTGCAGTCAAACTAGTGGTCACCTTGCTGTGGTGACTTATGTGACCTCTTCTCTAGCAGCCTTGTTGTCATGTGTTGTATATAATACTTTTATTTCAGCAAGCACTGTTCACAAGCTGGTGGCTGAATGTTACAGGGTTTAAAGAAGCTGGTGCAGGAGTTGTGATGAGAAATGAAGCATAAACAGTGAAAGGAAGGGAAGAGCAGGACAAGGAGAAGCTCTGCGGAGAGTGATTTTTAGGCTTTTCTGAGCAACAAGTACCTACGATTGCTCTTTCAGTTTCTGAACCAGATGATGCGCAGGCGACACTTGTTTTTTCTGAAGTGACAGTGGTGTTGAGTAATCTAAATGAAGTCAAAAAGCCTGCAAGAAAGCATGTGAATTAAAATTTGCATAAACTTATATACAAATGATTAATACTTCTGTACTTAATGTTTGAACTATTGAAAATGGAAAATAAAATGCGGAATGGATTAATACAAAAAAAAATTCAAACATTAGCTTATACCAAAGTAAAGCTTGTGCACTAGAGGGGCTTCTCATAGCCTGAGAAATTGAAGACAGCTGGCAAATGCTAGTTTCATTTCGGCAAAGAGTGGCAGTGTTTTTTGAGACTTTTCTCAGACTACTGAAATTCAAGTATCTCATTAAATTGAATCTTCAATCCCATGTGGGATTGCAAAGGAGATGGAGTTAGTGCTTTCATTATGTGCCACCACTAGAAAACTCCACTGTCAGCCTTCCAAGACTTCTGTTTTTCCGTGTGTCTCAACCTTAATCTCTAGCAGCCAACTGTTCTCCTACCTCCCTTCTTTCTCGTGTAACTTATGGTGCTAAGTACTGGCTCTTCCGTCTTTATTTTCAGTGTTGTCATCTGGTTAGGAGACTTGAATTACAGGCTTTGTCTCCCTGATGCCAGTGAAGTGAAAAGTCTGATCAGTAAGAATGAGCTTCAGAAACTGTTAATGTACGACCAGGTAAGTGGACTTCACCTGTTTCCTCAACGCTTGTCTCATGATCTTGGCTTGGTTTTTATCACAGACACCCTGTGATAATAGACTATAGGCAGAACTTGGGGTGTCTTGGTGACATGAATTTTCTGCTATAGGCTTCAGTCCTTTAAGCCAAAATAGACTGTATTTAATATTGAGATTAAGAAAATTACTCAGAAAATTACTATACAAACTGCTCTGTCTCTCACAGGAAGATTTCTCTCTTACATGCAAACTACAAGCTGGAATGTTTGAGTTTGTAACAGTGATAAAAGCTTCCATAGTCAATGTCCTGGAAGAGATATTGATTTGGAGACTAGCGCTTGTAGTCAAGGCTCTCTGCTCAGCTACTCTGACCTAAATTCTGTGCTGGAGTCTGCCCTGCTCAGTGTTTCTCTGCAGCACCCTGGAAACTGAGACAGCATCAGATGTGCCTTTAAAATGAAGAATTGTATCCATGAAATAAGAAAAAAAAAATAATACAATATCTCTGGCACACAGTTTAATGATCAATATGATTGATTCTGTCTATAGTTCATTTTTACTGTATTTCAGAACTTCCTGCAGACAACAACTGCAGCTTAGATTTTTGTAAGAAGAAACCAGGAAATTTTGCAGAAGATTGCGAGAAAAGGAAGATATTGTCAGTTTGTCAGCCAAGCACACTCTGGGGGTTTTGCTAAAATGATTGGCAGTGAAATATTAATGATGATGATACTTAAGCCTGCAAAACTAACAGAGAGATTTAACACCTAAGTGGAATGAGTAGTATTTCCCTTAACTATTTTTTTATGCTGCCTGAGTGTTTTGGCAAGCAGTCAGTGCTGTGTTAACTTGTATTCTGTGTGTTTAGAAGAACATCCGTGGATGTGCTGAATTCCTGTCTTTGTTAGAGGTGTGGTTTCTGAGGTGTGGTTTTTGAGGATAAAGAGTAGAATCCATGGTGATTTCCATACCCGTGGGATGCAAATACTCTGTAACTGCTTTCCAGAACTGTGCAAGAACTGTGCAGTGTTGGGTACTTTTGTTTGTTTGTTTGTTTTTCCCTCTTCTCTCTTTTAATAAATGTTCTTTCCCTCCCTGTAGCTGAATATTCAGCGGACTCAAAAGAAAGCATTTGCTGATTTCACCGAGGGAGATATCAAATTCATCCCCACATATAAATACGACTCTAAAACAGATCGCTGGGATTCCAGGTAAATTTGCTGCCCAGGAACAAGTTTACCTATGACCTAACAAGCAGTTTCTCACAAAACGTGATTTCCCGCTTCCTAGAGCTAGAAATACTTCTCAGTTTTATGATGATGGCTGGAGTAGACAGGCAGGTTTTAATCCTTTACTTCCTGCACTTTTCGCAGTAAGCAGAGGCTGTATATGATGTCTAGGCACATGACTCGAAACCTCAGTTATTGCTGACTCCAAAGCATGAAAGAGGGTAAAGAAGGAACTCCTAGACCTGCACTGGGAGGACTTCATACAGCTACTAAAGACAGAGGAACAGTATAAAAGGAATTGAAAGGCTAGAAATACAGTCTCTGATTCATACCGTCCCCTGACTTGCACACCATCAGGACTGGCTACCTTGGGGTAGCAGTAGTGATCCCTGCTGGCTCTGTTTCCCCAAGACATTTCTGCTTCTGCTGCTGAAGGTTGTTCTGAGTGCAGAAACTCCCAAGAAAGAATTTCAAGTAAACCCTATAGCAAGTCAGGTTTTACTTTGCCTGCGTTCATAAATCAGCACAGTACTTAAACTGAAGAAGGAGAACCCAAGATCCAGACTTCGTACCCCAGCAGTAATAGCTGAGCAGATTTTCTGCAGTGGAAACAACGGGCAATGGATCAAGCTGTAGTGTGCCATAAAATCTGGCAGCAGAGGAAACAAGTGCAGCTTGGGTCACTGTACACATGAGCTCAGGCTGTGGGAACTGTCCTACTTGAGATAATTTTGTTTCTGAGGCTGCAAGGGGCAGGAATTTAACTGCCATATAGGGAAATGGGAAGAAAGAGGAAGAAAGGACAAAGTATTCAAGTTGATGCAGGAATTCATCCCATCCCTGCTAGTGCAGCCATGGATTTTGGGGTTGTGGGGAGTTGCCTGGCCGTGAGAACAAACATCTTAGATGGTTTTCAGAGTGTGGGGTTCCCGTGGAAACCTGTGCTTCTTTGCAGTGGGAAGTGTCGTGTGCCAGCATGGTGTGATCGGATCCTCTGGAGAGGGGGGAACATAAATCAGCTCCGGTATCGCAGTCATATGGACCTGAAGACTAGTGATCACAAGCCAGTCAGCGCGCTTTTCCGCATTGGGGTAACTTCCATTATATGCTGGAGCAGGATCATGGCGTGATTGTTCATTCCTTTAAGATGATTGTGGAGTCAAGACACTTGTGTGAATGCTGGCACGAAAGGATAAAGTAAAGAAAAATAAGGAGTGTCCATTTGGCAGGTATGCTGCTGTTCGGCAGCCTTGCTGGCCTCCACTCAGCAAACAGTTCAGCATCTGTGGTCTTCATGTGCACTGCAGTTTAGCTGTGTAGTGCTGAGATGCTGTTATTCCACAGTAATGCAGGTGATTGCTGAGTTTTATCCCTGCAAGTGTGGTCCTGTAGCCAGTAGAAAGACAATCCAGTAGACTGCTGTAATGGTGCTGCTTAGCTTCCAGATATATCCTATGATATCTGCCAAGAGAATGAGCTCTGGAGGAATTTGCAGATTCCTCTTGTGTTTCCCAGTGAGGTGCAGTAAACACTTTTGCCTCCTGTCATAATGTCACCTCTGATATAATGTTAAGAGAGAGTGTTGCAGGTTCACATCTGAATTTGTTTGGTGGTGAGTGGTTGGCAGCATATTTGTGGTTCCCAGCTTGCTAAGTAGAAATAGAGCCCTTGTCCATTTTTGCTAGGTCCTGCTGTCTGAGCAGCTTCTCAGGGAGAGTCTTTCTCCTCTTACCTTGAAGAATCATGAGTAATTCTGCAAGATGCCACTGCTGTCACCCCCAGTAGTTTCACAGTAATGGATTTTTTTTCTTTGAACTTATTGACCAGAAGTATCCTGTTAACATCTCTGCAGATTAAATTTGCTTAAAGTTGCTTGGGTAACTTCGGAGACCATCTGTGCAAATTCTCTTAACCTCTAAAGTGCACACAAAAAGTGCTTGGAGAAATCTTTCACTTCCAATGCAGTTTACTCATGACCAAGAGTTCCTCTGATGCTGGTTAGAAACTTGTCTGAACATTTTTTTCTTATCTTACACAGGTAAAGGTTGTGGATGATCAGAGATACCGGAAGGTGTTTGAAGACATAGTTCGTATGATGGACAGAATGGAGAATGATTTCCTTCCTTCGCTGGAACTAAGCAAGAGAGAAGTGAGGATGAAACCTGAAACACTGTCCAATTCCCAAATATGGCAGCTTTAGAAGTACTAGACTGACCTTTAAGGACTTTGGTTCACTAAACTAATTATAGGAAATTAAATTTCACTCATATTTTTGCCAGAAATTGAAATAGAAACAACATCTTACCTTGGCTCCTCAGCAGGTCCTCTCCTAAGAGCTTGATACTGTGCAGGCGCCTCCTGATTACAGGTTGCCACTGCAGAGTCAAGACTGCCCAGCTGTGTCTCTTCGTGAGTACTCATGAGATTTGTTTCTTCTTTGCTCTGCAGTTTGAGTTTGAGAATGTGAAGTTCCGGCAGCTGCAGAAGCAGAAGTTCCAGATCACCAATAATGGGCAGGTCCCCTGTCACTTCTCCTTCATCCCAAAACTCAACGACAGCCAATACTGTAAGCCATGGCTTCGGGCCGAGCCTTGCGAAGGTTACTTGGAGCCAAGTGAGTCGAGTTTTGTTGATGTCTCTAGCGTGCACTGGTGTAGGCTACCACCCCATCTCTGTTCAGTCCTTCCCCTCTTTCCTGTGTCTCACCTTTCCTGCCACCACCCTTGTCTCTCTGTCTTGCTCAGTCTTGAGGCCGTTGTCCCTGTAGCGTGCTTGTGCACATCACTCCTTGTGGAGAGTGTCTGTTCTTGAGACCTTCTGCCTGTTTCAGATGAGAGTGTGGACATCTCTCTGGACGTGTACGTCAGTAAGGACTCGGTGACTCTTCTGAACTCTGGTGAGGATAAAATTGAGGATATTCTTGTCCTTCACCTGGACCGAGGGAAGGACTATTTTCTCACCATCAGTGGGAGCTACCTGCCCAGCTGCTTTGGCACCTCCCTGGAGGCACTGTGCCGAATGAGACGACCAATCCGAGAAGTCCCAGTCACTAAGCTCATTGACCTGGTAAGTAGGAGCGTTTCTGGAGCGCACATTGGTGTGAATGAGCATGTCGGGATCACCCTGTGGGTCAGTTAGCAGGGAAGAGAGCAAATTCCCTCCTGTTTACTCCTAAAACCAGGAGTAATGTCTTCTGTTTGGGTCAGCTGCACTGTCTCTCAACTGACCTGCTTCTTCCAGAATTTCGTGTTTCATGCTTCTCATCCCCACAGTTTTCCCCTGTCTCTTTAAGTAAGTTCCAAATACCATGCTTTGCGTCAATGTTCCATAAGACGTTAAATTGAAATGCTCTCTTCTTGAGTGCCTATGTTCTCCTGCAATGGTGAGGGCTCCAAAACCCTTTCCATTTGGAAATTTGCAGCATTTGCACTGCCCAGACGCACAAGAACTTGTGAAAAGCATTTGATAATGTTAAATGTGTTGATTAATGCACCTCAGCAAATGGCTGATCCCGCAACCATTATGGTCATTCCCCATCACACTGACCACAGTGAGCAAGTTCATCTGTGCAGGGATAATATCTCTTCTCCCCAAACTTCATCGGGACCTAGCATCAGTCTACGTCCTTCTGAGGCCATTTGTATGAATATGTGGTAGTGCAATCGTGTCCCAGCCATCTTTTGTCCTTTAGGTTTCTCATAGTTGGCAAACCCCATTTTTAATCGCAGTTCTTGTTTTCAGACTGCATTTGTTTTTCTTCTATGACTTTCTTTCCTGGCCTTGCTTCAGTGAGATTTAGAAATTCCAGAGTTTGTCCATTTTTTATCAGGCAAGAAAGGCATTTTTTTTTTCTTTCAACTGAAACATTAGCTCAATCTGACCCTCTTCTTTTATTTTTTTTCTGGTACCTTTTCTCTCTTATATTTGTGGTCTCACCCATCTGTGCATTTTGTTTTCATCCAGCGGGATGCTGCTGTTTTGCAGATGTGGCTCTGCCAGCCTCCACTGCCACGTGCTTTTAAACCTTATTCTCTTCCCCTTAACAGTCTTCCAGCTTCCACCTTTTGTAGCAAGTGACAACTGTTCTTGCACACACAATTTATAAAAAGACCATTTTTGTACCATGCATTTTATTACATAATCACAAGAGGAGGCTAAACAGAATCCAAGTGGCAAGATAAAGTCTTTGCCTCCTCAATTTAAACAACTAATCTAGGCCTCGAGCTCTTCATACCCCTCAATCTTTCTTCTTCTGTTAGAAATGTTCTCAGCTTGGGCTGGAGCATTTCAGCAGTGTGCTCTTATTCTGCTCTTATTTTCTGCTCAGTGCTACACACTGACTTCTCTCTTGATGGACAAGAACTTGGGCCCAGGCTCTTAGCTTCTGCTCTTGAGAACACACTTTATTATTTTTCTATACAACCAAATGTACTTTGAGCTCTCTTCTGCTTTCTTTACCTCTAAATTTCCCTCTACTGTTATTCATTGAAGCATGTAGGAGGACAGGAAGCAAAACAGTCTTAAAAGAGCAAAACATGAAGGCGCTATGTGCCAAAATGCACAGTGAAGAAGCAGTCTCTTGTGTTAGGTTAATTTGACTGTAGTGCTTCAGTCAGGGCATGTTCAGCAAGCTTAAAGACTTAATATATGACTGTGCAGAGCAAATTTTAGTAGTAGGAGCTACTGTCGTGCTAAAGCTACTTTAGGTCTGTTGTTTTTGACCATACCTGTGGGTTAAGAAATTCTTACAGACAGGAAAAGCTGAGCGCTTTCTGCAAGGAAAGCTGGTGGATGTGTTAACTGCTGTGCAGCTGAGAAACATTTTCATCCAATTACACGCCCTTAGCAGTTGCTTGGGCTCCGTATGAGGAAGAAAATGTGTTTGCTGTATTTATATAGTGGCATGGCTTATTCTTTGCATCAAGGACTTTTCTCAGCCTGAGTGGATTCTTCAGGTTACCTTCAGCAGGGGGAGATCTAGAGGATGTGAAGGGGACATTAAGGACCTGAGAGACAACTTGGTGCAGGATAGCAAAGTGTAGGTGGGAGCTTATTTTGTAATACTTCTCTTCGTCCCCCTGGAAAAAGCTGCGGGTACTCTAACATTTTTCCTTTAGGATTTCAGTATTTGTATTTCATCCTATTTTTTTTCCCCTTGGGATTACTTAGACTTCAAAAGCCTGTTGAAGAATCTTTGATAGGAGTAGGTTCGTCTCCCACAGCTAATGGTGTTGAGCAGTTCAGGAGGAGAAGGGAACAGCAGGGCAAGCAGTCAGGTGGAAGCAAGACAGTGGAGATGAGTCATGCGGTTACGAAACAAGCCTCTCGTCTGTGCAGTGTGGCTCTGTGGTGTCTCCAGACCTGTGAGTGCAGTCCCTCCCTCTGCGTCTTGCAAGAAGACCCTGCGGTAGCTCATGTCACGAGCAAGCTGCTCTCTCTGAGAGCCTGCTCTTTTGGGGCGGTGTCCCCATGCAGCGAGTCCATCCATGCTGGCAGCTTCCACAGGAGCCAGGGGCACTGGGAGAGCCGACGGCTTCGTCCCTGGCTCACCCAGCCACGGCCCTCGCTGCTGCTGCTCTTCCCAGCTTGATGCTCGAGCAGGTTTCTATTTCCTCCTGCGCTTAAAGGTTTATCCACCAAACCTCAGCTTTGGGTAACCTGCTTCTACCTTTGAACTCCATGAATGCAGCATCCTAAGCCGAGGGATCAGTCGTGCAGCCTAGAGAGGGCTCTGGCTTGCCCCTGGTTGCAGGGTGTTAATGCTATTAGGGTGAGACAGGCGAGCAGCGTGCGATTTGGAGCACAAGCACTTGTTTCCCCGACCCTACACAAAGCTGCTTAGGGGGCCTGTCTGTGACACAGCTGCCACACACTCAAAATGCAGCTTTAGCCTGAGGTACAACATTTACAGGGCCTGATCACAAGGGAAGATGGTTGCAACAATACAGGGTGCAAGGAATGGTTGCAATAATAACAGAAATATTTATTTCTGATTGGGAAGATTCAAGAAGGGAAACGAGTGGGGACTTCTTGGCAAATGCCTCTGCCTGCCTGCAGCCTGAATGTTTACCAGCTGGTAAGCAGTGCTGCTGTGAGGCCACTGGTAGCATTTCGTAGAAATTTGGACAGAGTTATGCATCATGTGAGCAGGATTTCAGCTAATTGGCAGCCAGAGCTCCTGGTGCAGGTTTAGCTTTGGACATGTCAGCAAAACATGCAAAGGAACTGGCACTTGGTGGGCTCTCACCACGCAAGTCAGGTTGCTGCTTAATCCTAGATCACAGTCTCTCTGTTAATGATACTTTTCCTCTTCTCTCTTTCCCACTCTGCTCTCAGGGAGAAGACAGCTTCTTAGAAAAGGTAACGCAAGCGACTCCTGGGGAAGCCTGTTTCTTGCTTGTGTTTGGGAAGGATGAGACATTTTTGCCTTGTTTTCTGCTGGAGAGGGAAGGGGAGGTGGGTCCGGAGGGGACTGCTTGCTCCAGCAATGTCTCTCGCTGCAGCAGAGGTTCCAGAAAGGAAGAGAAAATGTAGGAGCACAGAAAGGCCCTGTAGCCAAGATGGGACCTGCCCAGCTGAGCCGCTTAAAGCTCGCTTGATTTGCTTTAGGCAAAAAGTACTCTGTACTGAACCAGTCACAGAAGATGAATCTTTCCAGGAAAAAAATGGCTACATTTGGCATATCTGAATGAGCTCTAAAGATGCATATAAAATGGGACTCACCATAGCAGCCTTTTGAAACATGTGGGAAGGGGACTGAGTTAAAAATCTGAAATCTTTTGCTGTTTCCATCTTGGCGTGTCCTCCTGGAGGCATCTCGAAGGCCTCCTGTCAGAGGCAGAAGTTCATCTGCTTCCACAAGCAGCAAAGCTCGGGTCGCCTAAGTGGGATTGCTGCTTGCTTTGCACTTGTGCTTTGCCCTGGAGGCTCAAGGACTCAAAGCTGTGTTTGCAAGAGCATGTAGGAGACAGACGTTGTGTACGTAGCAGCATTGCTCCTGCTTTCCTCCTGTGCCCGGTGGTGACCGGTGTGAGTGACCCTGTGTGAACATCCCAGGCTGGGTGACTTCTCCCTCTTCAGGCTGTGAGTGTGCAGTGACGGAGTAAAATAGGAGAGGAAATGGATGCCCTCCTCTCCAAGAGGTAGTGGACTCATATATATTGAAGCAGACTCTCTCCTGGCCTTGGGGAAGGGAAGAGTTTGGTGCCTGTCTCCTGGGAACACCCTCTTGCAGAACATCTGCCTTCGGGAGCAGCCGCGGAGGTGAGAGCTCCCTTCTCTTGCTCGCCCAGGGCAGGAGAGGGCGCTCGGTGCCCAGCCAACGCGCCAGGAGAGCAGGAAGCTCCGCGAAGGAGCTGGGGAGGCTCCTGCCTTGGGCATCTCTGCACATCTCTGAGCGGGGTCTTGCGCAGCCTGGCAGTCCCACCGTGACGCTCTGCACCAGATCTCCCATGCCGGGAGTGAAGGGTTTCCCTCGTGGAGAGAGCCCTTCCTTTTTGTCAGGGATTCATAGGCCTCGTGTTTCCCCTGCTGGAGAAGGGCTGCAGTGCACTCGCTTCTGCCGAATGTGCTGCTCTCCATCCTTCCCGCTGTTTGATGGGTGACCCCGGGTCTGCTAGCGAGGTAAAATTTAGTGGTTCCTGGAGGCAGTGGAGCTCGTGTGGCTGGTGCCCTCATTCAGAAGGACTCCAGTGCTGGTCTGAGGTGTCTGCAGCTGCACTGGGGGAGGGCAGACCCAGCCGGGCCGGCTGTTGGTGCCTCTTTGCTGCACAGGGGCAGAGATTGCAGTTGTAACATAAACTGACAACGAAAACGAAGCCACATTCACCTTGCAGCTCCTCTCTGCTCATGTCCTTGGGTTGTGTCCCCGCTTGCACCCGTCTCTTCTTGGGGGCTCTGCTGAATGTGCCTCTGGAGACCAGCATGGGGATTTCGTCCATGTGTGGAAGCACATGGAAGCATGAAGGACTAGAAGGAGAATAAATTGGGGCAAGAAGACGTTGATCGTGTTAAAGATTGGTGTAACAGCGATGGAGATTCCTATGTAGTTGAGCTAATCAGCTGCCTCATATGAGTAAGCAGGAAAATATGACACTGGGATGAGGGAAGTCTCTATTCAGCAGGGACTCATCTCCTTAAAGAAAAATCGAGGAGGAAACTGAAGAAAACTGAACTGAATTTAGTGCTCAGAGAGCAACTCATTAGAGCACACAGAAATCAGTAAAATCAGTGTCCTTGACTCTCCATCCAGATGAGAGTGTCTAGCTGAGCAGGGAGCTGCAGTTGGATTTAACCTAAAATGCAGAAGCTCAAAACAATTGGGGAACTTGAGAATGTTTGATCCTCTAGAGTATCAGCTTCAGGGTGGAAGTTGTGGTGTGAACAGGCTGTCCTAGATCTCCAGAGACGCATCCTGTGGGAGCGAGGTGCTTTGGGGGCAAGCTCTCCTGGGGTGCTGCTGAGGCTGTTTGCTGTGGTCATGTGGGGCAACAGGAAGGAGCAGAGCTGCCACCACAGGTGGGATGGCTCTGTGCTGTAAAAGCAGGTATAGTGGCCAGATGAGTCCTGTGTGTCTTCTCTCTATCTTGGCATGCTTTACCAGACCATTACAAAAGGACGGAGGTTTTTCTGAACCTTTGTGTGCTCTTTGCCCTCAGGAGAAGTCCGTTCTGCAGATGGACTCCCTGGACAGTGAGGATGCAAGTGAGATACCGCTGCAGGTGCCAAAGGAGATCTGGCTCTTGGTGGACCACTTGTTCAAGAACGCCTGCCACCAGGTGAGGGAGCGGAGCCTTGCCTGTGCAGTGACACTCTTGAGGGCCTGGTGACCTGGGAGCTTGTACCTGACTCATCAGTAGCGTCTGGAGATCAACCCCAGTTTGGTGTTTATAAGGCAGGGCATTTCCCCTACGCTTGAGGTGCCATTTGGGGGCACCTGCTTTCTCTCAGCATCTGTGGGGAAGGCGAATTTGTCTGTTCTTGTGCTCACCCGGAGTGTCGTTGGCAGGAGGACCTGTTCCAGACTCCCGGCATGCAGGAAGAACTGCAGCTGATCATTGACTGCCTGGACACCAGTATCCCCGAGACAATCCGTATCCTTTGCTAAACCTGGTTTACCCTCCTCCTGGACCTGAGCTTTTCCAGAGACCCACTAACTCCTTTGCAGCAGAAAATGTGTGTGACTTAGTTCTGGCAGAGTCCCCACTAGAGACCTAGTTCCCTACTGTCCCCCAGCTGCAGATAATGCCTCTCAAAGCTGAAGGCATGCTGGATAAGCAGCCATGGGGCCAAAATTTTGGAAGCTGGAGGCTGCTGTCAGGTTGTATCCAGTACTAGAGTACAGGCCCTGGGGGAGCATGATCAAACCAGTGGAGCTGAGCAGCTCTGTAGGGCTCGGGGTGTCGTGGAGGGAGTGATGGGCAAAGGCGGCGCTGGGTGGGTGTAACAGTTTTTCTTGGACGGGGTTGCGTGGAGGAGGGTGGCTCTGCTCTCAGGGTGTTGTTTGGCAGGCAGAGCTTAGCACGGTCCCGCATGGAGGAAGCAGAGGCCCGGCAGGCGGGTGGGAGGCGAGGCCGGGAGCCGCCGCGGGGAGGCCGGACAGCCAGCGGCTCAGCAGGCCCCTTGACTCCCCGCCGCGCAGCGGGCAGCAACCACTCCGTGGCCGAAGCGCTGCTCATCTTCCTGGAGGCGCTGCCGGAGCCCGTGATCTGCTACGAGCTCTACCAGCGGTGCCTCGAGTGCTCGCACGACAGCCGCCTCTGCCGCCAGGTGCGGCGCTGCCGCCGTCCTCGCGTGCCCCCGGCGCGGGCTCCGCGTACCTGCCCCTCTGGCCGCCCCTGCGAGCTCTGGCTTGTTTGGGCTGCTGGGCCTTGCCGCCTTGCCCTGGCTCTGCGAACAGGGACACCCCTCCTGAGCCTCCTGGGTTGCTGCAGCTCGAGTCGGGGGTGCTGACAGGGCTTGCTGTTCTGTGTCCCTGCAGGTGATTTCTCAGCTGCCCCGTTGCCACCGCAGCGTGTTTCGATACCTGATGTCATTTCTGCGGGAGCTCCTCAAGTACTCAGAAGACAACAATGTCAGTGCCAACATGATCGGTAAGAGCGCTCGGCCACCTGCGCACCTCCTGCCACTGTCCCTGGGTTACACTCCCTCCCCAGAGCCCGTCCAGGCCTCCGGCCGTGTGTGATAACAGCGTCTTGCCTCCCTGTGCAGCCACCCTGTTCACCAGCCTCCTCCTGCGGCCTCCACCCAATCTGATGGCAAAACAGACTCAACAAGACCGCCAGCGTGCAATCAGCTTCCTCTTCGGCTTCTTGCTTGCAGGGGACGAGGAGTGACCCCTGCAGCTGTGCCAAAGCTGGGGCCCTGCACTCTAGGCCCGGGGCTGAGGCCAGGCCTCTGCCAGTTCCCGAAGGTTGGAAGGCTCTAGGCTACTCCGTGCCGTGTTTACAGTGAGAAAGGAAGCGGTTTCCTCCTTCCCGCTGCTGTACCCGCCACTGCAGAGGACCTGCACGCTCATTGCACTGCCATCCAAGTCAGGAGCCTTCTGCTTTCTCCCTAGGATGTAGGTGGCCCTGCTGGTGCCCAATCACTGTGCCAGCAGCCTGGCCTTCCCTCAGCGGTGTCACCAGCTCCCTATAGCCACGCTTCTCTCTCCTTCGCTCCCCCCGTTCCTGGAGTCAATGCTAGGAAGAGAGGAGGCTGCGGGTGCTTTGGGCGGGCTCTGGCCGAGCTGGCCCGTGCTCAGCTCTGCGCTGTGTCCCCGCAGGGGTGACGCGCGTGTCCCACTGCATCCTGCCACTGGCCAGCGCCCGGCCCTCCACCCGGGGCTAGCAGTGCTCAGGTGGCACCCTCTGCCTCGAGGGTGACCGAGCTCACTCTGTCACCCCATCACTGTGCTACGCAGGCAGGATGACGGCTGTACCGAGCAGGGTTTTCTGGACGATTTGCCATCTTCCCTCTGGCCACACAACATCCTCCTCCCTTGGTTTCAGTGTGTAAGGCACTGACACCCAGGCTTTCTCCCCCCTGCTCCCCCTGGTTTTCTGGCACTGGCATGTGGGCCTTGCTCCCTCCTCCCTCCCTTCTGCCCTAGCTTTGCTCTGGGACATCTGGGCTTGTGGGTGGCTGGTGGAGGACCCTGCTTGAGGCAGTGCTGCCCCAACGTGGCTTCTCCAGGGCTGTCCCTGTGTGCTAGCGCAGAGCAGGATGCCCAGGGCAGGATGCAGCTTGTGGCTGTGCTGGGCGAGCCCCGGGACTAGGACCTGCTCTAGGCGGGCAGGGTGGCAGTGGGTGCCCTTGTCTGCCTCCTCACCGAGGTGCTGCAAGGAGCAGGAGAGGGGAGAATGAGCCCTGAAACCACCTCGGGGCCACGGTAGAGGCTGGTGCTCACAGAGGGGCTGGCGTGCGGGGGGCTGTGGGGCAGAGCTGGGGCGGGGGCACCCCTGGGACTGGCACTGATGGATGCAAGGAGGGAGGCTTGTCCTCTCCAGAACACTAAGCAGGGAGCTGCCCGCTTGGACCACGAGCCCAGACAGGGAGCCCCTCGCCCTGTGGGACTGTCGAGGGGGGCTGTGCCAGGCTCGCAGCCAGGGGCAGCTCCCTCGCCAGCTGCCCGTGGGGCCGGCCCCGTCCTGCGCTGCGCTGCCTTCCCCGCGCCCCGGCCCAGCTGCCCAAGGCTCCTGTACCTTGTGCTCTTCTTCTTTTTTTTTTCTTTTTTTTTTTTTTAATTTTTAAATGACATAATTTATTGGGAATCCGGTTGTTCCGAATAAACCTCTGTTGTGCAATGAGCAGGTTGGCTGGCCGGGGGCTGCTGGTGCCGCTGCTTGCGCTGAGCCTGCCCTCCCTCTGCGTTGTGCTCTGGCGCCGGGGCGGCCGCTGGGCTGCAGCCCCTCCGGCCCCGCTGCCGCCGCACTGTGCGGTCACCCCCTGCCACCCGCCAGGCAGCCCCACGTGCCATCTCCAGCCCCCTCGGGGCCGCCGGCTGCCGCACAGGGCCTGGAGCACCTTCCGCCCAGGGACATGCTGCAGCTTTTCCTGGGATGTTGAATGTGCCCAACAGTGGGACCTGCCTCACCGTCCCCAAAGAGCGGGTGCCCCTGCAGGGCAGCGAGCTCGGCCACTCTATGGGCACAGGGACCATGGTCCCTTCCAGCGGCGCTCGCTCCAGCAGCTGGAGCAGCGGTGGAGAAAGCCGAGCGCATCCTGCCTCAGGAAGCGGCCACCGGTGTCTTCTCCATCTGCTTCCTGACGCCTCCTTGAGAGCAGGGGCAGTGCCCGGGCAGCTGTGCTCCGCTGTGTCACGGAGCTGCGCAAGGTGCCGACATTGTTCCCCCGGCCACCGCATTCCTGGCACTGCCGGCGGAAATGCCAGAGAGGGTGACCGGTCCTGCCCTTCTCCAGGGATGGGGCCGAGGTTGGACCTGCACCGGCTTTGGCAGCCGCAGAGGGGCCGCTGGGCTCCCAACCCTCCTGCTCTGCCCACTGAGGATGCTGCTCCGGTGCCACATGCCCCGTCCGTGCCCGTGCACCCTGGCACTGCCGCGGTGATGCAGCCCCCTCGCTGCAGCGGCACGAGAGGGGCACCAAGGAGCTCGCAGGAGTCCGGCAGACTCCCACCTGCCCGCGGGCAGCCGGCCAGGCCAGGAAAAGCCAGAGATTCCTTAGGCTCTCCCAGCCCTGGAGCCTTTTCCTGCGGCACCAGCTGGCCACCACCCAAGCGGGGGGGTCCTCCCTGGCCTCCCCCTTCCAAGCTAGCGCCGGAGCGCCAGGGTCACAGCCCAGCTGTGCATCTGCTGGCCACCGACCAAGGCCCCGGCCGCGCGCTGCCGGCCGCGCTGCTCGCGGGCCTGGCCTCCCGGAGCTCCTTCTCCGGAGGCTCCCAGGCCAGGCCCGGTACGAGGCTGAGCGGGTGGAGGAGCATCCCGCCCGGGCCGATACACGCACCAGGGACCCCGCGCTGCCCTTGGCTCCGGCCGGCGCCACAGATGCCGCCGGCCCCGCGGTGTCGGGGGAGGCGGTGGGAGCGCTGGCGCGCGCCCTGGCCGCACATCCCTCCCGGCGCGTGAGCTAATCCAGGCCAGCTGGGCCCGGCCCCGCTTCCCCACAGGCCCCGTTCCGCCTGCTGGGGCCTTCCCGTCCTGCCCCGGCCGCCCCTTGCCCTGCTGCC
>VZSV01000011.1:2751887-2770676 GCA_013398735.1 Nothocercus julius | reverse complement strand
CAGCCCCGGCGGCTGCCAGGGGCAGCGGGGGCTGCGCGGATGCCGGGGCACCCTGGCCCTGCAGGCAGCAGCGCCGGCGCAGGCTGGTAGGCCCTCAGTGGAGGAGTTCCCCAGAGGGCCGGGGAAATCTGGATAAAACCCCCCCACGGTCGTGGTGGCCCCGAGAGCGGCAGCGCAGGGTGGCAGAGCCCGGCCGGGCATCCCCTTCCCTGCCCGGCCGCACCCACTGCTCTCACTTCCCTCTCAGAGGCAGCAGCGCCCGTGCGGACGTGTCGTGTCCGTGTCCGTTTGCTCCGGCCGGGAAGCTGCCGTGGGCCAGGAGGAGCCGGCCAAGGCGGCTGCACACTCGCCCTAGGGCTGGGTGGGAAACCAGCCCCGGCCTCGGGAGCCTCACGGCGCTGACGGCCCCCGTGGAGCGTGAAGACGTTTTGTCTCGAGGGGCTCCAGGGAGGGGGGGAGGCCTCAGCACGTCCTCTAATCAAGCACACGAAGAGCGGGATGTTGCTGCTGGGTTAAGTCAAGGCAGGGATAAAGCCAGGTTTGAAGCCGGCTTCCTTCCAGCCCAGCCAGCGCTGTCCAAAGAAACGACAAAAAGAAGTAGTAAAAGATGCTCAGCTGAGCCAACAAAAAGGAGAACAAGCACAGGAAGCGGTGGGGCTGGGGCCATCGCCGAAGGCCTCGCTCGCCTCCCACTCAACAGGAGCCCGGGGAGGAGGGGTAGAGCAACCCGCGAAAGGAAATTGCTGCGTTTGTGGTAAAAGCCGAAGCGAGCAACAGCCCCGCCAACCAAAGCAACGGGGCCAAGCAGCGCAGCGATGCTCTGGGAAAGAGCCGCACAGCGTGCACGAGCCAAGACCAGGCCCACGCGCGCCGGGCAGGCTCCCCAGCCCACGCGGCCGCCGCTGGAGCTGGCGGTGGCGTGGGGAAACCCTTCCTTCAGCCACGCCACCACGGGGGATACGGCTTGCAGGCAGAAACCTGGATAACACCTGCAGGAGAGGCCCAGCGCTCGCTCCAGAGCCCCTGGGCTCAGCGAGGGGGCTCGGGTGGGCTGAGGCAGCCAGCGCTCGGGTGCTGAGCGGAGCGCCCGGGGTGCTGCTGCAGCTGCGCGGCGCGCGCGGCGCAAGGGCAGCGCGTCAGCACGACGCTCGCGCCCGGGCTGCCCCGACCCGCAGCGCCGCTCTCCCCGCTGAAGCGTCCACAGTGGGTGCCAGGGCAGGGACTGCCATAAAAGCACCAAAACCAGAGATGATTTGGGAATTGCAAGACACCCTTTTCACCAGGTGGTCCCCCGTGGAGAGCGGCAGCTCCCAGCCCTAGGCTGGGCAGATGCTTTCGGATTGGGCTGGTGCTTGGGCTGAGGGACCTGCCATTCCCAGCAGGCAGCAGAGCTTGCTCTCCGCATCCCTGGCACATGTCCAGGCCCCGGGGGCTCCCAACATGTTGTGGCTCTTGGACGTCACAGCATGATGCAGATACCAGGGAGGATGCACCAACCGCAAGTTCATTGATTGCTGCTATCACTGCCTTGGCTTGTTGAGGTGCCCAGCAGCAGCATGAACCCAGCACAGCCCTTGGGAGAAGCCCTCACACCTTTTTACCTCCCCCCAGCTCTCCCTCCAGCGCTCCAGCAGCTTCAAGGACTTTGCCAAGGCCAAGGTCAGCTCCCCCGGGGTGACTGAGAAGGAATTCAACCTGGATGAGAACGTGAGTGCTCAGCCCTATGTGCAGGGACCCCCCCTTCCTGGGATCTGTGGCATCCCGCTCTCTTTCCCTTCCAATGCCTGTCCCACACCTGCCGCCTCCCCGCACCTGAGTGACTGGGTCCCCTGGCGCTGTCCTGGGATCCCAGCGAGCCCAGAAGGCTCCTACTGCAGCCCAGGCCGTTAGTAACGGCGGGTCTGGCTCCACTCTCTATCCCCCTCCCAGATCCCTGAGGATGAGTCCGGCAGCGTCGTCCCTGAGGAGGCTTCGCGGAGCAGTGGGATGAAGCTGAGCAAGAAGTGGAGAGCTGTCATCTCCCGCACCATGAACAGGAAGATGGGCAGGATGGCCGTGAAAGCGCTGGCCGAGGGCAAGGTGAGCCAGGCAGCGCGGGGTGGCAGCGCCCGCTCCCGCACACCCTGCCCAGCGCTCACCCCCTTCCCCCCGGCAGGGAGACGTGGAGGAGGACGGGTCCCCATCCCCGCTGTCCCCGACCAGCAGCATAGAGGAGCCAAGCCAGGACAAGGTGCCCCTCTCCTACCTGGAGGGGGAGGAAGACGGACACCCGTCCCTTGGCCGCCAGCTGTCCAGCGGTGAGCGCAGCCCCGCGAGGGTCCCCTTGGCGCCAGGGCCTGGCCAGCGCTCATGGCCCCGTCTCCCCTCGGCAGGCAGCGAGGCCGCCAGCCCCGCGGGCCTCAACCGCGACAGCCTGCAGCTGGAGGAGAGCGGCCCAGCCTACGCCGGCCCCTTCTGCGGCCGGGCCCGCGTCCACACGGACTTCACGCCCAGCCCCTACGACAAGGACTCGCTGAAGCTGCGGGTGAGCAACCCCACCACCAGCCCAGGGACGGGGCGAGGGAGAGGGATGGGCAGGAGGGTGGCTGAGGACACCTCCAAGGGTGCCTGGTCTGCTGGTGGCTCTCCCAGCCCTCACACCCTTCTCCTTGACACAGAAAGGGGACATCATTGGCATCATTGAGAAGCCGCCCGTGGGCACCTGGACTGGGCTGCTCAACAACAAAGTGGGCTCCTTCAAGTTCATCTATGTGGATGTCATCCCGGAGGAGACAGCCCCTGCCCGCAAGAGCAGGAGACACAGCAAGAGCAAGAGGCTCAAGCCCAAGACCCTCCATGAGCTCCTGGAGCGCATCAACCTGCAGGTGAGATCCAGTGCAGGCCCACAGCGTGACAGGGACACATGGGCACAAGCCTGTCTGACTGGCAGAGGCTCCCACAGCAGCAGCAGGAGACAGACAGGGAACTGTCTGCTTTCCAGCACCTCTTCACCCATCCCGTTATGCCCTGTCCCTCTGGGCCCCTCCATCTGGTGCCCAAGTGCTGCTGCACAGGGACACGTACGGCTCCTGCAGCCAGCACTCGCTGCGGAGGGAGCCGAGCGGGTGGGACCCGGGGCTCGTGGTTAGCACCAGCAGCCACATCCCTGCCACCAAGCACGCTGCTCTCGCGGCCTAGGAGCACACCTCCACCTTGCTCCTGAACGGCTACCAGACCCTGGAGGACTTCAAGGAGCTGCGGGAGACCCACCTCAACGAGCTGAACATCACAGACCCCCAGCACCGCATCAAACTGCTCACAGCCGCCGAGCTGCTCCTGGATTATGACAGTAAGAGAGGGGCCAGGGTGGCTGGCCAAGACCCCCATGTCAGGCCGTGCCGCCCGGGCCAGGCTGCCCTACAGTCCCGGCTCTCCGTGAGCACGGAGCTGCTGCCCGCTAACTTTGGCTCATCTCTCCCAGCAGCTAGCGAGACGGAGGAAGGAGACAGCTCCGAAGCCCAGCCTTCCCCCATGGACCCCAAAGGGGACATTCCCCGGGACTCAGGCTGCTTTGAAGGGTCGGAAACGCTGGATAGCAGCCGGGATGATGCGGAGCTCACGGGCCCCGAGGGGCAGCTGCAGGCTCTCTCCCTGAGCGAGTCCTCCTGAGCCCTCCCTGCCTTCCCCGATTCTCCGCTCCCCGGCAGCAGGACTGCGCTGGAGGCGCCTGCGGGAGCCTTGCGGGAGGAGGGCACGCGGGCCCCAGCCACGGCTCCCCCGGCGCTCCCAAGAGCAGCGTGGCATCCAGCAGAGAGGCCCAGGCTTGCCAGACAGGCTTGTACTGCCCCTTCGGGCCTTAGCTCACTTCAGCCACGGTTTACGAGCTCTCCCAGGCTGAGCAAACCCAAGTGTGCAGCACCCAGCAAAGCCAGGGGTGGCCACGGCGGTCGCTGAGCGCGCAACACCCAGCGCCAGGCAGAAAGCACGCACGGGAGCAGCGGCACCGCTGAGCCAGGCACTCGCAGCTCGCCGCGCCCCGCCAGCGTCTCCTTCACCTTCACCTTCATCAAGCCAAGCAGATAGTGAGGGCAGGAAAGGTTTGCTGGAAAGCTTGGGTCACGCTCAGTTCAGCGGAGCCCCCAGAACAGCCCATCAAGGGCCCAGCTGCTTCAGTGGGTCCAGAGCACCCAAGCAAGCTGGGTAGAACCACCATGGGCTTCCTGAGCTTCAGCTCCCTCAGTTTTGGGCAAGCAGAGCCCCAGCACCCCAGCCAACACCCCAGCCCTAAAGGTTCGCAGCCTGTCACAGTCCCCACTACCCAAGAGCACTTCTGGAGCAACCACGAAGGTAAGAGGGGGATGCCAAGCCAGCACCAACCGCTCTGCTCCTCCCACGCTTGGCTCTCCAGTGGTGTTTTAGTTCCCAAGTAGGGCAAGGCTGCCATGCCCGTAGCTTCTGCACTGGGCTGGCCGGATCGTGCTGCAGCACTGCAGCCCAAGCCAGCCGGGCAGCCTCATGACAAGGGCCGGATGCCCACGGGGTGGCTGGGGCACCAGGGCCCAGCAGAACAACGTGCACCAGGCAGCAGTCAAAGCACAGGCCAGGTTAGAGGCTCCCCCTTTCCCTGAGGCAGAACTGGCCACTAGGCTCTTAGCAATAACCAAGCTAATGCCCATGTCGAGGCCCCCCCCCCCAGCTCTGCCCAGGAGTTGCTTGGCCGAGGCCGGGCCCATGGAGGCCAGGCTCTCGCTGCCGCCCTTGCACAGCTCCGGCCCCTGCTCCGCAGCATCCGCACGCGGGCACTGGAGCTGTTCGTCTGTGCCCGACTCCAATAAAGCGTGCTCTGAATTCCTGCTCCTGCCTCCTCTTACCTGCACCAACGGCTCGGGGAGCCAGGCCGCTCCGCGCCACTTCTTACCCCGGGAAGGCACCACTGTTTGCAGCGAGGCTGTTGTGCCCTGCGGGCTGTCGCTGCTCAGGGCAGGCTGCAGAGCCTTCTCCTCAACCCCCTGCTTCATTTCAGCGTCTGCAAGGCCCCAGCGGGACGCAGAGGACAGCGAGTGGCTCAGGCACACCATGAAAGCCAGGACACGGGGGCTGAAGGGCTGCCGGGGAAAGGCAGCAGCCTGCTTTTTTTTTTTTTTTTTTTTTGGGGGGGGGGAGGAGGAGGAACACACACAGACAGACAGAGGCAGAGGCTACAGCTCAGCCGTTTTTCAAACCAGTTAAGTTTCCTTCATTATTTCCAAAAAGAAGAAAAAAAAAAAAAAAAAGCCCTAAAACAAAACAACAACAAAAAATATACCACCCCCCACCCCCTCCAAACTTCCTTCACAGAGAACCTGAACAGAGCAGACAGAAACCACAGGAGCAGGCAGCACCAGCCGCTGCCCCAGCAGGCAGCACTCGACACATTGCGTTAGAAAATAGAGTAGTAAAACCGAAAAAAAAAAAAAATACACTTTTTTTTCGCAACAAGTTTGAGATTTGGTCAGTAGCGTGGTGGGACAGATGTGAGAGCCCAGCATGGAAGGGCAGACACTGGGGCAGGGCACAGCACCCTGGGGCAAGCAGCAAGAGCTGGTGCTAGCCCCAGGCCCCCAGCTCGGCTTGTGCCTTGTCTGGAGGGACGGGACGGGTCTGACCACCTGGCTGAAGTGCAACAACGGCTGCAGAGCAGAGCCATTCGGGCCCTGCTTGAGGTGGGACAGCAGCAGGTCCTTCCCAGGTAAAAGCCGAAGAGGGGGAGGAGCAGAGGCCAGGAGTAGGACCAAGCTGGGTGGGAAGCAGCTGACCAACCTCACTCACTCCAGAGGAGAGTCCTCAGCGCTTCTGGAGGCAGAACGGGCAGAGAGGACAGCACCAATTGCCACATTAAGGTCACCTCACCCACTGCCTGGCAAGGCGCAGGTCAACACTGCAATGAGCTAGGGAAGAGGAGCGAGGGACTCAGGGCTCCAACGGGACAGGCTCCTCCTACTCTTTCAAGACAGCGAACGGAAGAAAAATGAGTGAAAGCACCACCATTGCTCAGCCCCAGCACCTCCCTTCTCTTCTGGGGAGCTGCAGGTGGCTGACAATGAACACCCGCAGTCCGCTAAGACACATATATAGTCTCAAAAGAGCTGACAAGACTTAGAGAGGATTCAGGAATGAATTCTGCCCTGGTGAGAGGGTCAGCGGCATGGGCAGACCCCCAGTTCTGCTCAACACAGCCCTTGCACAACCGTCCTGGGACAGGCACGGGCCAGAGCCAAGCAGCAGGAAGGGCTGCCCCCGATCTTGCCCCGAGACCCGCCGCTACACACAAACCCCAGAGAAAAGATGGGAGGGAAGGCTCACGCCACGACCGCTCTCGCACCCGCTAAGTCACATTAAAAGAGGGAGTATGGGAAGGAAGCTACTTTAAAAAAAAGTGTTGTCAGCAGAACACCTTCCCAGTCAGTTTGGCCCCTTTTGGCACCAAAAAGGTCTCCTGACAACCCCTGCCACGGTAACCAATAAAACAATGCCACAAATCAGAGGAAGGAGAGAGGAGGGGAGAGAGGACATTACTACCATAATCATTTGCCCCTTCCCGTCAGGATTCCTCAGCAGCAGGGAATAGGTCAACCCCGCTATCGCTTCTGAGCTGCTCAGCCACAAGTCATCTGATCAGAGAGTTGGGGCCAGCCGGAGGGACAGAGCAGGCCACCGAGCTGGTTTTTAGCACTGAGGACAACCTGCAGAGCAAGAGGTCCTGCCTCGACCTGCAGGGAGACCAGCTTCAGTGGTGGCAAGCGCCCCGAAATGATCAACACAGGCTACTCACACATATTATCCTTTGACACCGTGTAGGGCCAGTGCCAGCCCGCACTGCCTGCGAATTGAGGTGAAAAACGACTAAAGCAAAATGGTCATGAGGAATCGCTTGCCTGCCATCCAGCCCATCTCCTCCTCTCCTCAATCACTTCCAGCTTTGATTAGACAAAACAAGAAAGTTCTCCCTTTCAAACAGAGGCTAGTGCTCTGCTTGCCCAGTGTCCTGGGAGGGGATTGGGAGCTCCCCAGCCGACAGCTGCTTCTCCTCTGGCATCTCAGTATTGCTCAGGGATGGCACAGGGACCTGGAGACAAAAGAGAGTAGAGACTCACATGAGTACACTCAAACACAGAGCATCTGCCTGTCCATGCAGATGCATGGCCCAGGTGTCCTGCACCCACCTGCAATTTCCCCATCCCTCCCCAACTCCTTTGCTCTTCGCCTCCAAGGGCACCAGTTCATTCCCTTTGAGGCTGACCTAAGGATAGGAACCAAGAGGAGCTCAAACACCTCCCCAGCCAGCTCCAGAGAGATGCTTGTTTCTGGGGCCAGACCACAAGAAGTCTCTTTGCCAGCAGCATCTCAGCACGACCCCAAGGGTCACTTTGCTCCTGTTACATCATGTTCTCAGCTTTCTCTCCGAGCAGGCCTGTCCCACCCACCCCTCACATAGAGGGATTCACTCACAGCACTTGGATGAGGAAGGCTGCTGTCGTTCTGCTGAGCACTGCTCTCTTCTGGCTGCCCACAGGGGCCCTGAGCAGTGGAGGACTCCTGAGCCCCAGGCCCCCGTGCACACGTCTCCTCCTGAGCCGCGCTCTCGTCTTGCTGCAAGATGCCCCGTCTGTCTAAGACGCTGCAAGAAAAGTATGACCCAGTCAGACCAGTTTGACCAAAGTCAAATTTTCCTCCCAGCAGGACAAGTGCTGGCAGAAGACAAGCGTTAAGGGAAGCGGTTCTCCCACCCAGCATGGGCTGTGCACAGCCTCATCCTGGTCTGCAGCATCTAGGTTTCCCCTGTGAAAAACAAGCACCCTTTGGAGCAGCCAGGTTCAGAGGTCAGGCATCCCACCAAAATTAGCCACCTAGGAACACAGTCTTCTCCCTGCTCTATACCTAGGAAGGGACATTTCTGCTCTAGCTGCTCCCCGAGAACATGGGGTTGGGGAGCACATTGCAAGCTTGAGTCCCTGGAGAAATGCAAGGAAGGCAACACAAGATCTTCATGCCCAGAGGGGCTGGTTGTGTCCAAACTAGACTTCAGAATCCCTCAAAATACAGAGCTGGCAAAAGGCAGCCAGGTCTTTTACCCAAACAAGGAGAGCTTCTCAGAGTCCCACTGTGGCAGAAGAGCAGACCTGCCCTTTCAGCTTACCTGGGAGGCAGAGGCCCACACAGAACCTCGCAGCAGTTCTTCACTATGTTGCCATGGCTGTAGGGATTCTGCACGCGGTTCTTCCCAGTCCAGGACCCCTTAATCTGCAATGTACAGGGCACAAGCTCAGAGCTGCAGAACAAGCCACCCCTATCACCAGGCAAGCTCGAGAGCCCTTGTGCCTTGCTCACACGCAAGCAAAGAAGGGCATAAAAAGGGTTGCTTGTTTCAGAAAAAAAAATTGCCCTGAAGGGGCAGAGACAACTATGCTGCTTCTCTAAGCCACTGAGAGCTGGCCCCTGCCCACAGCACAAGCAGAACATGTCAGCAGGTTGGACGTGGCTGTGACACACAGGGGAACTGAAGAGAAATGGAGACGGCTCAGGGGAACAGAAAGGCTACTCACATCTTCATTAGTTGTCTGGTTCAGCGCCACCAGGAAGGTGTGGAAGCCAGTTAACCCCACCACTGACCACAGAGTGAAGAAGCAGATGAGCACCTCCAGGACAGTGAGAACACAGTTAAGGACTGAGAAGAGCCTGGGATTACACCCACTCCCACCCCAGCTGTGCCCCCACAGCAAAGCACACTAGCCTGCTTCTCTTGTCCTTACTCCAGTCATGGCTTTCTGCTTCACCCTCCCCTCAATGGCCACAAAACTGTTCCTTGCTTTGTAAATAAAGGAGAAAATGCCCTGAAAGACTCCTCCGCAAAGCCTGGGCATAAAGTCTCCACACTTCTCCAGGCTTTGGCAAACCAACTCTCTTGCACTGTGGAAGGATATGTCCCTGGGGTTTCTTTCAATGTGTTCAGGAACCCAATCTTCAGAGATTCTGATGAAAAGAAAAGAAAGGGGTGTTTGGTCTCTGGGACATCATGCCAAGCCCAGTTCCCACTCCAGCACCTTCTGGATCTGCAACAACCTCCCTCACCCTTAACCAGCCCAGCCAACCAACTCTCTGCAGCCAAACTCACTCAGTGCCACATAGACTATGTTGAAGGTGAAGATGTAGATGGTGAGGAGTGAGAGCGAGAGGATGAAGAGGTAGAAATAGCGGTAGTTCCTCTTCCCCACGCAGTTGCCCACCCAGGGACAG
The DNA here is from genome assembly GCA_013398735.1 of Nothocercus julius. Classification (NCBI taxonomy): domain Eukaryota; kingdom Metazoa; phylum Chordata; class Aves; order Tinamiformes; family Tinamidae; genus Nothocercus; species Nothocercus julius. The sequence goes on along the minus strand of VZSV01000011.1, from coordinate 2,761,424 downwards.
TGATGGTCGAAGCGCTCTGTGAAAGCAAAAATGAGATCAGTGATGCTCTAGTGTGGTCCTCTCTACACCACTTACTCCTGCACCCCAGACTTGAGAATTTACAAGGCTGAGGACTCCTCAGGCCATCAAGTAGAACCCTCTGCCAGAAGTAAAAGGAGAGGCCAGATAAGAGGCCTCAAAACTATTTTACTGGTGAGTGAATTTATACATTATGATAAAATTTAAGCGATCAGCCACATGCATGTCTTCTCTCACAGAGACTTGGGCCCTTATAGAATGACTTTAGCTAAAGCAGCATACAGGTTAGATGAAGGCTGAGGTTTCTGAAGTTCCTATCTAACCCACGTGCTGCTTTACTACTCCAGAATAACAAGAGGAGGGCTCAACAAGCTGCATAAACAGTCAGAAGGATGGTAACCTGCATAGGAAGACAGGGATAGAGAAGAGTAGGATTTCTTCCTTAAGAAGACATGCTGAATATGAACTAATTAAGATACTCAAAAGGGCTATAAGAACTTCTGCTATGCAGGAGGAGAAGCAGAATGGGCACTCAGTGAAACAGCAATATCACCAAGTGATCAGTTCCAAGCTGAAGCAAGGAGCTGTCTTCACAAAACATTCAGCTCTCCAGAAAAACCCTCTAGCCCAACCAGGCCAGCAACTTGGTGAAGTTCAGAAATGGACTGTGCATTTATATAAATAAGTTAAGCTTATATTAGGCTAATTATTGTCAAAGCAGCACTGGCAAAGGTGAACCATGTGGCTTGAGGAGCTATGCAAGTCTCCAGCTCCTTGGGCTTATGATGAAGCAGTTTGTCCTCATCTGGCCAGCCATCACTGTCCCACACTTCCCTCCGTTGCTGCTGGAAGTGGGCACAGTATGAGACTAGATATGGAGCAAGATCAGGTCCAGATCTTCATCCATCTGTTGCAGATGCTCCCGCGTAACGCACGGACGACGAAGAAGGCACGGCCTCTCCTACTCACCCACACAATTGTCACAGATGCTGCAGTGAGAGGCACGGGGCGGGCGGAAGATCTTGCAGGTGTAACAATACTTCAGCTTCACTATCTGGTTGTTGATCTGGAAGTTTTTGATCCGGGGGGGTGGGCGCTGACCCTGGGGCACAGTCCCATTGGTGGCCTCTGAGAGCAAAAACAAGCAGGTGTCAGATTTGCTGCTATGACATAACAGGCATAGAAAAACTCTCCTTTCTGCTCACTCTACCGGCGGGATCAGCGCCTGCTAGGTCTAGAGTCCCCAGCTGAAGCCCTTCTTGCGTGTTCCACAGTCAACCGGGATGTTCAGAGCCAGGCAAAGACTTGCCAGAACTTTGCCAAGTGAACAGGCAGGAGAAAAATCACTGTTCAGATGTGCACCCACCAAACTTCCTCTCTACCCAAAAGATGAAGTGACTCACAACAAGCTTCCTGCACCCTTTCCCAAGAGCAAACTGGTGTATTTGTCTATCCACAGCTACAAGAGAAAAAAAAGCTTGTGAGACGGCCCCCGTTAGGGGAAGGGAAGCAGTGGTGGACACCACACTGCTCTTGAGACTCAAAGAAGTAGAATTAGTCAGCAATTGGCAAGAGGTAATCCCCATTTCTGGAGGGCGAGCAGGGAAGAAAGGCTCTGCGCCAAATCCAGCCTATATGTCCAGGCTAGTCCAGCCCTCAACAGTTCAGCTGGCTCCTGCCTCACTACTCACCAATCTCCATTTCGATGAAGGCTGCTTCATCAGGCAGGGCTCTTGGGATCACCCCAGGATCACTGAAGCTCGTTCGCAGAAGCGTGGCCATGGCAAACAGAAAGAGAACTGCTGCAAACACAGGGATGGCTGGCGACAGTTGGACTGCCAGGTACCGACACCTGCAGAGAAATGCCACGAGGAGATGAATCAGACCAGAGCAAGGTACACGTGAGCCAGGGCCTAAAAACCTGGCAAGATACCAGAGTCCAGACTTTGCTGCATACCCATTACAGCTAGGGAGATGGTCAGTGCTTCCTTCCCACCCCAGCCACCAGTAGGGTAACATCCTTGGGGCAGCTGTAATAACCAGCTGTGATCCTAAGTGCTATATTTTTAATGCAGCGAACACGACTTCCCTTCCAAGGCTTAGCTACATCCCGTGCTTCTCGCTAAAAGATGCCCTCAGAAGAGTAGTGCTCTCACACAACCAAACGCCTGGCCACCTTTTCTGAGGCAAGGGACTTAAAAGCTCCAAACAAAGCAGAAAGGTCTTCCCACGCTGCCCCAAGATAATATCAGTTTAAGAAAGAAAAAGCAAACTTCCTAAGATATAACCAGGAAACTGATGAGTAGCACACATATGTGCAAAACCTACCTAGGTCCTTCAGGCTCAGCCCTACCCTTCTGATCTCCACTAACACCATGAGAAGCCATTTCTTCAACCAGACAATCTGCACTAGGATCATGCCGCCTATTTAGCCGCAACAGCATAAGGCACCAACACGGACCGGGTTTTTCCAACAAAAAGCAGAGCTCGAGCAAATTAACACAGCTCAACGACACTAACAGTGCAAGGCTTGTTTGCTCTGAAATACAGGAGAGGCCTAAAAAGAAATCTATGTTGCTAATCCCCTTGACTGAGACAGTGCAAGGGAGCAAGGAGAGTAATCTTATTATGTCCCACATCACTTCTAGCTCGCCTCCCCCATAAATGCATCTTTATAGGCACTGTAGGATGGGCCATGCAGGAGGCCTATGCAGAAGTTGTGCTCTAGAGCAGCACCAGGCTCAATAAACAGATTTTTAATATGGTTCCTTCAGAAAACACTGTTTACACTGTGGAAAGTTCCTACGAGCTTAATGGAAATCCAAGCCAAACCCTGGCATTTGTGTGAAACTTCATCTTTCCTTGCAGACTGTGCATCTGCAGCATCCCTTCGCTGAAGCTGGGTACAAAGACGACACTAATACCTGACCTTGCAGAGATGGATCCAACCCAGATTGCTGTTCGCGTCCACCAGCGCCCAATTGCTCTACAAGAAACTTTAAGGCTATTTTGGTAAAGGCTTGTAATTATCTCCAGTGATTTTGTCATCCTCATCAAGGGGATTTTTATACCATTTGTGGGAGTAGTAATTCAATTTTGGATGGCTTTCTTATCCATATTTTCTCTGAATGAAGTTTTTCACTCCAACAAGCTCTTTTGCAGAAAGAAAATTTTCCAAACTCATCATCCACTGCAGGAAGGCTCATCGGATTTTAATTTGCCAGTGCTTGATTTCAGTGACTGTCCGCTTTGTGTGACAAGGTTCAGAAACCAAATGCACACACACTCCGAGCCAAGACCACCACACACTTTGGCCACAGCTGCAACAAGCAGCATCTGCAGCGCTGCACAGAGCCTGCCCTCCAAACCAGTACGGTTAATTTTAGACGCTACAACCTCTGTAATTACTTAAAACAACACGGCCTTCAAAGTTGCCCACATGCAAAGTTGTCTCAACGCAGCCCCAAGATAACTTTGGCTTCGCTTTGCAAGGACAAAGTCTAGAGAGCTGCACGTCTGTCACCAATTAAACAGCAACTCGGATCTGCTGTTGGGAAGGAACGTAGGTCTGTTCTTGTGAAAGCTGGACACTAAATCTGCCTCACAGGCCTGGAGTTTGCCCCTTGCCCAGCTGACATGACAGCTTTTATGCCCTGCTGTAACAATGATGACATATTATGGGCTTAAAAAAAAGTGGATGCATGCAGTTTAAACGGTGTTAAAATTGAGCTGAAATTGGGCCAGAGCTTCTAGTCTCAGGTATACACCAACACCTTCATAAGTTTCTTAAGTACACCGTCGAGCAAGAGATTTATTACCTGCAAAAACATGCTCCGGGCTGGGTGTGTTTTTGCAGGAGCAGATGTGAAAGCTTCACACAGCGGGACTGAGGAATAGGATTATTCCTTGCAGCGACCTGCGTGCTCTGCCGGGGTTGCCCAGGCACGTGGGACGCGACTCACGCTGCTCCCCATCTCCTCTGAGCCTCGGGAAGGAAACCTGCCTGCTGGGGAAGTGGCGAGTCCAGCTGCTGTAAAGGTGCAACATCAACATTCCCCCACGGCAAAGGAGAGTGAGAAGGAGGCCATGGATTTACGGGATGGGAGAGCTGCGCTCTGCCGTCCTTCCCTCCACGGGAGGGAAAGCAGCACTATGCAGTGCTGCATTTAGCCCTTCCTTTCTACTCCCAGCACAGCCCAAGCACAGGACAGATCAGGTCCCCAACACAGAAGGAAAGAGTAGCCAAGGCAGATTGCAGCTCTGCCCAAAATTGGGTGGGCGGAAGGGCAGGGACAAAACCACCGAAAACAAGAGACACCGGTCACCCGATCTGATGGTGAAAAGCTATCTGGAGACTCATAGCCTGAAGCACTCATGTTAATCAGCTCCTCGAACAGCCCCTCACCGACGCGCACGACATCTCCCTTCAGCCGAGCCGCTATTCGGCTGTTGCACGGCACCGTGCAAACAGCCACTGACACTCGAGCCCAGCGCGCCCAGGCACGGCCACAGCGCAGCCGATGCCTCCGGCTTTCTCAGGTGACAGTGCTGAGCGCATCGCCATGTCACCCTGCCCTAACACAGCCCGCAGCCAAGGTCAAACCTTTTAAGAGCCAGGCAAACATGCCCAGAGCATCCTGCACAGCCACCAAAGCCAAGCACCTTTCCACATCCGACCGGCAACAGCTCCCGCCGCTGCGTGAGGGGTTGCCCTGGCACTTAGTAGCCCAGAGAGCATCCTGGCTAAGCACACTCTGCAGCACAGTTAGGCTCAGTAATTCATTTCCATCAGTACGTAACAGGCATCTTAAAGATCTTTTGTTCAGGCAAACTAAGAGGCAACAGAGATGTACTGTTGGGATGCTGCGAGGGTATGTGCGCCCCGGCACCCGCCCCCCGAAACATCTACGTTCTTGAGGGTCTTGTCATTGAGCATGGGATAACGCAGCATTATCACAGCATGTCACAGAGGGGTAGGTTGAGAAAGGCTCACACAAAGACATCATTAGAATAGGGGGGGAAAAATGTAGGGGAAAAAAAGCAGCATGAAGCAACAGATGGGAGGATGCTACGGGTTTATGGTGCAATGATTGATTATTTTGAGAACGTTTCAGAAGGCTCATTGCAAGCAGCACATTAAGCAAAGTTACAGAAAAAGGGAAAAACAAACATGTAGGTCCCAGTGAGAGTGGACTTCAGCCACATTCAGCAGGCAACACATCTCACAGTCAGGGTTTAATGCAAGCTCTGTGTTACCATTCTGCAAACCATCTATTTGCTCTCTTAAACCAACACACAACCAAGCTGGGTACTTGCCGTGAACAACAGCAGAGCAAAGCAAAATCTCTACAACATGTTCGACCCTTGTTAGAAAGCAACTGCAGAGCACTTAGAATCATCTCCATCTCCCAGACTTGGGAAGATTTCCAGCAGCTAATGTACTTACTGTAAGCGTGGAAACTGGTCTTCTAAAAATCTGGGCAACTGGTGCACTGTAACACTACAGTTTGGGATCATTTACCAGCAGCTTTCGGGCACAATATGAGCTGTCCAGAGAACCTGCCTGCAGTTCTCAAGAGCAATGCAGAAAGCACTTGCTAGAGACTCAATTGAAGAGCAGTTTCACCACTAGCTCATTCCAGGCATTCCCAAACTAACCAATACAGCAACCAATTCTATAGGGAAGACAAAAGTTCCTTGGAAGTTATTGTTCCTTTTCCCAGCCACACTCAAATCTCAGCACAAACAGGGAGGCGGCACTTTGGGTTCTGCATAAATTTTGACAATGCCTGACACAGACCTAATCGGGTAGGAAAGACATCTTCAGAGGCACGTTATCCGTGCAAAATCTTGGAGGTCTGGGTTATGGCAAAGAAGGAAAAAAAAAAAAGGCAGAAAGCTAAGAGACATGAAATGTCAACATAAGTACTTCAACTCACCAGAAAACAAAGCAATTTTAATCTCCAAAAGCTAAGAAGGCAGAAAGCACAGAGAGATAAACACACTGGGTTATTGGAAAAGCAAACAGCAGTCACTTCGGGAGCCTGGCATTGCGAACGCTACCTTGTCTGTATCATTCACAAACATCAAGTGTTTAATTTACATTGAAAAGGACAGGGAAAATATATATACATATATATCAATTTCTGTAGATTCTGCACAGCTGAAAGCCTTTTGCTTAAGGTGAGCCAGTACTGCCACCCTGCTCAAGTGCAAAGATAAAGTCTCCAGGAGTCAAAGAGAGGCTGTTACCTCCCATCATCCTAATTTCAAAACCTACCTTACAAGTGTTTTACTTCTGTTGCTCTTTGTGCTCAGATCCTAGAAGTTAGATAACCAAACGTCCTCACACAAAAGCTTACATGCCCAATAAACCTCTAAAAATAACACAAATGGAATATTAAACATAGTTTTATGTAACACATCATGGTCATAGAGTGTATCAGATTAACTATAGGTGCTGGATGCTGCATGGACCTCTCTCAGCCTTCATGCAGCCAAAGGTGCTCTGTGCTGAGGTGGTGGTGACAGAGGTGCCCTTGGACAGAGAACTCCAGGCTCTGCAGATGACTCCCTCAGAAGCCGGCACAACTCCATTGCCCTCTGCTTTATCAGAAAGGGAGGAGCCGGAAGCCTAGGTAGATTATGGATAACTGGAATCAATCCTCCAGGCCTCACTCTTTTGCAAATACAAATGTGATTCCAGGTCACATCTGTAAGGGCTAAAGAATAAAAACCGTGCATGGCTGGGTTGGCTTCAGACCTGTTTCACTGGAGATGCAGCCCGTCAGCCAATGGCATCAGATCTACTTGGAAATAAATAAATAAATAAGTTACCACCAGCAGCCGCTGAAAGGGAGACGCTGTCACTTCACGGCCGAGGAGGCCTCTCTCGGCGAGCAGCACTGCTCAGCTCGTGACGCACGAGCCAGTCACCACGGGCTCTGCAGCGACAGTGCTCGCCACCGGAGCTGAGCCGGAGCAGGCAGGAGGGCAAGCGCCAAAGCAGCGCTGCCTCCGGCTGCGGAACGAGACATTTCCTGGCTCCCGGCATCCCCAACTCTTGTTTAGACAAGGTGCGACCGCACTGGTGGCTCAGCTGAACAAAACAAGCATTCAGAACAAGGCTCCCTGCCTTAGCACACAGGAATTAGAGACACTCCTCCACCCTCCTCATTCTGTCTCGCCCCCCAAATCAAATCCTAACAACTGGAATTCTTCCTCTGCCCAGCTAACTTTAAAGAAGAAATGGAATTTCCACACAAACACCAAAGCTTCTGTCAAAGGCAGAATGGATAATGCACTTGGCAGAAGACAAAAAAAAAATCAACACACTCAAAGGCACACCGAAGTCACAGAACATAGATGGGGCTCTTGAGGGGCCATGCTGATCAGTTTGGTTGGTGGAAGAAAGATATTTGGGTGGTGCAATTATAATTGGAAAGGTAACGCTTCATTCTTATCCCTGACAAAAGATTCCCAAACTCAACAATTCCAAACCATTAAAATCTCTTTCAAACGGAAAATTTTAAGTCACTTGGCTTTGAAGGCACCAGAATGAGCATTTTTGATTTTTCAAGCTTTTCCCATTCTCCCCAGGCCAAACGATTTGGAACTCAAATTCACCCATTCACAAGCGATTTTGCCCCCAGCAGAATGTCTCTTTGACGGCAGCCCTCCCCAGGACCCTTCGGCTCCACACGGACAGCAAATCTGGGATGTCTCAGGAGGGAAAAAGGCGGCAAGTGGCTGTTCCCAAAGCCTCCATCTCTCGCAGTGTAGACGGATGCATCCCTAAGTATTTCCAGTCACATACCTGCTACACTCCCAGCCAAACTAATCCATCACACTGCCGCCTCCGCCGACGCAGCCTGGGCCAGGAAACGCGAGCAGAGCCGTCCCGCCTCCCGCACGGCTGCCACAGGGCCGCAAAGGGCAGGCAGAGGAGGGAGCGCTGCTTTGCTCTTCTGCTGAGGACGAGCTCCACAGGGAGCATGAGCAATTAGCCCTCGCAATAAGCGTTTCTGGAGCATTTAACGCTTATTAATTCCTCCTGCAAGGCAGGAAGCCTTAGCCTCGTTTTTCAGACTCTGGGGAGGGGGGGACAACAGTGACATTTCTTACCTGTGAACTAAGCCCGAGTTAGGGATCATTTTGACTTTTAAATGCAGGAAACCCATCCGCTCATATCACAGCTGCATGACACCTCTAAAGACACATGGCATCCAAGCAGAAAAACCAGTCTTGGACCTGATGAGGCCTGATGTCAGTCACTTCCTCGCTTCTGCCTGGACGTAGCAAGGCTCTGCAGACTGTTCCAGAAAGACCTTTCCAAGGTACCCGCTAGCAAAAGGAGCTCGGGAGCCAAAAGAAGTCACGACAAGTTCCCTCCCGCTCTGGGCAAGGTGCCTGGGAGACGAGCACAGAGTCAGTCCTGGTTTTCCCACATGCTTTATGTATCTGAAGGAATAACCAGGGCTTAGCAAGCGACCAGTTTCTTCCATGTTTTTACTTCCCAGGTTGCTTTCCTAGCTCAGAGCTTCATGCACAGCCTTTGTGCCACTCAGCATCGTTCAGGATCGCCACCTCCCTGAGAACAGCACAAACCTGCTGCCGGAGGTGAAGGACGTGAAGTTTCATGATTGCTCAAACCGACCCCAGCTCATCCCCAGATTCCGAGGGGTAGCCCGGCCGCCTCTCCATCCCTTACCCTACTGCTACTGCTGTTAGCCCCTCACTCATGCTCATTACTATTTATTTTGCACAGGAGCAGTTTGCAGCGACATCAGTTACCTAACCCTAGCAGGGAAGTGCCAGAGGTGACAGGGAAAGACCTGACCTTTGGGCAGCACCAAAGACTTCTGGCCGCAGCTCCTTGGGGTGCAGATCTCCTCTAAAAACAGGATGGATCCTCCCCAAACTTCTTGTCATCAAGCTGCTGCAAGGGAAGCTGGAGCAGAGCTAACATCCCCCACATGCACACAGGGAAGCTCGCTGCATTTTTGTTGTGTTAATTCAATTTTCAGCCAGCCCGACTTCCCCTGCAAGCCCCACACGCACGGCCACCAGGGCCGGGCCTGGCAGAGCGGCCGCCGCCTGCGGCAACAACGAGGCCACGAGCCTCTGCTCCCAGAGTGCCACGAGCCACCCGGGCCAGGCCACGGGCCAGGGCGCCTCGGGAGATGCTGCCGAAGGGCCAACCCGGCGACGGACCCACTAAACCCCAGGATGCGGAGCCGAATGGCCCCCTCCTCACTTGGCTCCCTCCCCAAGGCCACCGAGTAACCCTGAGCGCTGCCCGAAGCCCCTTCCACGCCCGCGGACTCACTCGAAGGCGAAGAAGAGGGCGCAGGTGCCGAGGATGAGGAAGAGCGTCAGGTAGAAGATGCCCTTCTGGCGGGCCATCATGATGCGCCCGTCGCAGCAGAACGTGTTCCTGCCCGGCAGCTTCTCCCATTTCCGCACCACCTTCTTCCTCGCCACCATCACCGACATGGCCGGGGCCGTCACAGGGGCCGC
>VZSV01000011.1:2717971-2728419 GCA_013398735.1 Nothocercus julius | reverse complement strand
GGGGGTCAGTGTCCTCAGCCCGCGCCTCTCGGCGCCGCCGCTTCCCGCAGCAATCCCACCCCCCAATAACAATCCTCTTAAGCCTCTTGCAGCCCGGCTAAGTTGGGATGCCGGGGTTAAGGGCGAGACGCAGGCCCTGCGCGGGGCATCGCGTGCTCTGGAGGGCCTTGGAGGCCTCTCGAGGGACCGGGCCTCTGGGGGGTCAGCACCAAGGCAGTAGTTGGGCAAGATGGGGGCCGCGGGGCTGGGCAGCGCCACAGCGCTGCGATGCCAAGGAGACACTGGCGTCACTGGCATCCTGGGGCACAGGGAAGCCACAGAGGAAAGGGGCTGTTTTTATCCCCCAGCAGTAGCTTCTCTGATCCTTAAAGGTTGGAGGAGTGTCTGCAAGGCCGTGTCCTGCCAGGGATCTGCAGGTATCTCACAGGACAGAACGCTGAGCATGCGAGCGTTGTGTCTTCTCTGGTCTTCTTGCATATCACGAGCATAGGTGTTTTGATTTTTTTTTCCCATTTCCCTGCAATTCATGAGCCTTATCCCAAATCTGTACTTTCCGTTCAGGAATCATTTTCCAAAGAGAAGCAGGTGAAACATGCAGGCCAGCAGGACACGGTGCACCAAGGGTGACCGGCTGCTTTGGTCACGTACCGAGCACCTTGGGTCTGAACCCTTGCAGTGCTGCAGAGAGAGGTCCCACGGGGACTGAACGTGCCCGGCACTGGTAGAGGCAGGGCTAGAGGCTGCCTGGGCACGTCCTCATGCCTGGGGAAGGGCCTCTTTGGAAGACGGTGGCTGGAGGACACAGGAATGGTGATGAGGAGGTGTGTGTGCAAGGAGAGGTTGGCAGGACAGGGCCGTATGGGGACAACGGGACTGCAGATCTGTGCAAAACCTGCCTTCAAATTGGAGGACATGGGATAGCAGGCTGCAACACTAGACTAGGAAGAAGTATTGTCAGGCCAGGCCGCCTTGGCGGTGCAACTGTGCCGCTGAAACTGCCAAACTTCAGCAGACTTGGAGCTGCTCTGCGCTGCCGAAGGGGCACAGGGAAGGACAGGATGCTTGGAGGATACCTTGGCATTTTGTAACACCATGTCTTGTTCCTCACCTAGGAGAGCCCCACTTTCTGATGAAGAGTCTAAAACAAGCAGCTCCCAGCACCTGGGCTCTCAAGAGTTTTGCGTCAGTAGCAGCCTTTCCAAGGTGAGCTCCTTATGTGCATGGCCAGGTCTAAGAAGTCATTTCTGTGATGGGGCAGGTGAAGCAAGAGCGATCATCCCAGTCTGGGCTCTGTGGGCCCTCTCTCCCAGAGGGATGCGCCTGGCCGCAGCGTGGGAGAAGCAACGCTCTGATTTGGCTAAAGCTGTTCACTGCTTGCCTATATGGTCATCTCAATGTCCTGTGGGGCCCTATGGAGGGCAAAGTGTTGTCTGCTTCGCGCTTGTGCTGCTCTAAGGAACATCTTCTCCCTCCTTGCTGCAGGTGGAGCTCACGGCAGTCAGCGGTGGTGGCAGCAATGCCCAGGGGCTGGATGCGGACAGCAAGGTGGAGCAAAAGCTCAGTCCCCAACTGGAAGAGCAGCTGCCTGATCCCAACCCAAGTCCAGAGTGTGTGGGAAAGACTGTGAAAGAAGATGATGCCCTGGGCCCTCTGGCAAGCCAGGGGGATGGCAGAGGGCAAGAGCCAGCAATCCCCAGAGCTGCAGAGCAGGAGGGCGCTGGTGCCGATGCTGCCCGGGCACCTGCAGATGCTCACAGTGACAAGCAGGCCACTGTCCCTCCAGCCTGCTCAGCAGCTCCAGGGAGCGAGCCAGCTGCGAAGGAGAAAAGCACCCCAAGCACTGGAGTACAAGGGCTGGGAGTGCTGGCGGAGGGGACATTATCCGTGGTTGCTTCCAGCTGCAACACCTCAGCCTCCAGCCCAACTACTTTCACGCTGAGTAGAGTGTGCTTTCCCACGTCTCAGGCCCCTGCTATGCAAAAAATGCCCCTGTCCTTTCAACCTGGGGCAGTTTTGAGCCCAAGCCAGCCACTGGTATACATCCCTCCACCCAGCTGTGGGCAGCCGCTCAGTGTGGCCACGCTCCCAAGTACCTTGGGGGTCTCCTCCACGCTCACCCTCCCTGTCCTGCCTTCCTATTTACATGACCGTTGCCTGCCAGGAATTATTGCTTCTCCAGAGCTGCGCTCCTACCCCTACACCTTCTCTGTGACCAGACCTTTGACTTCAGATGCCAAAGTGGTGTCTGTGGAGGTGAGTCAGCTCAGCTGCTCTTCACCTTCGAGCGGAGGTGCTGCCCAAACTGTGGCTGATGCTGCTCCCGCATCCACAGCTGGCTCTTCCCTCTCATCCAGCCAGCCTCCGTCGGCAGCCTCGTGTGGAAGCAGTGCTCCTTCGTCGGGCACTGGCACACATGCCAAAGCCCCGGGTGCTCCTGAGCCTCAGGCACAGGGGGCTGCCACTTCACTTTCTCCTCTGAAGTCCCCTCCGCAGCTAGAGCGTGAGATGGTCTCCTCTCCAGAGTGCAGTGAGATGCCTCTCGATCTCTCCTCCAAGTCCAATCGCCAGAAACTGCCTCCACCCAGTCAACGCAAGACACCTCCGATGCCCATCCTCACGCCCGTGCACACCAGCAGCAAAGCGCTGCTCACCACGGTCCTCTCCAAGTCCCAGCGCGCTGCGCAGAGCACCGGCAGCAGTGTCACCTCGTGCCTGGGCACCACCCCACCTTTCGTCATCTTCCCCGAGTTCCTGCGTAACGGGGAACAGGGCTCCTGGGTGAAGAACACCACGCTCATCAGCACCATCCCTGGCACCTACGTGGGGGTGGCCAACCCTGTGCCCGCCTCGCTGCTGCTCAGCAAGGACCCCGGCATCACTTTCACCAGGGACCCTCGCCACCTTCCCAAGCAGGAGCCTATTTCCATCGTCGATCAGGGAGAGCCTCGAAATGCTGGGAACCCCTGTGGGAAGAAAGCCAGCCAGGGCAGTGCAGAGGGACAGCAGGATCCTGCTAAGAGACTTCTTCATGGCAGAGTTGCTTCAGGAGCTCCTTTGTGCCCATCCAAGGACATCTCTACTTGGAATCCTGGCCAGGGGAGTGTTTACCCCCGTTGCCCAGTAAATGGGAAACCTTCCAATCCTCAGCTTCTGCCTCTCGGCTGGTCTCCTTATCAAACCCCTCTGCTTTCGATTGGCATCTCCACTGTGGGGCAGCTGCCCCCAAACCAGAGCAGCGCCTGCAAGCCTTCTGGGGCCGGGGAGCTCCCGACACTGCCTAGCGTGCAGCCCGCGGAGTCTGGCACGGCAGCCCAGAGCACACCCGAGGGGCTGCCCAGGCTCCCGTCTCTGGAAGCTGCCTCTAAGGGCAAGAACTGCCGGAATGTGCCCAAACTCTACGAGGAGCCTGCCAACCCAGCCCCCCTGAATGCAGCTCCAGTCCTTCAGGCCAGTCCTGTGGACATGAAAGGGGGAAAGGGGAAGCCAGAAAACCCGCAGAAGAGTCAAGAGGGTGGTGAACCAGAGGCTGAATGCAGCAAGGAGAGCAACGTGCAGACTGAGGCTCCCCCGGGGAACTGTAGCCTCAAACAGCCGGATGCAAAGCCTAAAAACCAGGTGCTGGCAGCCTATTTGTCGCATGACCTGCCCGCAGTAGGGCAACAGAGCCAGCGGACAATTTCGGAGGGGCCCGGTGCACCCGCGGAGAGTCAGCGCAAGGAAGGGGGCTGCGAGGGCTCGCAGGAGCAGCCGGCTGCGGAGCCGGCCCAGTGCGTGCGTCAGGTGGATCTATGCAGGGTCAAGAAGGAGCGAGTGGAGTGTGACATGTCGTTCACTCCTACGGCCTGCCTGCGAGCTGGGGCTGCTGCCCAGGCCCTCCCTGAGGTCAAGCTCAAGGCTGCAGGCCAAATCAAACAAGAGGGCAGCACGCGCTGCAAGACCAAGCGGCACCATGATGGGGATATCAAGCAGCCTCACAAGAGACTCAAATGCAAAGCCCAGGAGAGTGAGGAGCCTGCAAGCAGATCAGGGAGCCGGAACATGCATGGCAGGAAGGTGGGTGAGAGGTTGCGAGGAAGGGTCTCCAAAGCCCAGAAGGGGGTAACTGCCAGATGTGGGCTAGATGGGTTATCAAAGAGGTTAGGAGTGAGGAGGCAGCTCTCACTGGTGAGAGCAGCTCATTGCACAGAGCTGGGGCTTCTTGTTGTTAACCTGATAGCGGATTACTATCTGAAAGACCAGGGTCTGCAGGCTTTCTTGGGCAAATTCTGTGTATCTGCAAATTCCTGTGTTGTATGTGAGGGTCAAAGATGCTGAAGGGCAGCAGCATTGGCTGGGGTGGGACAGCATTTTGACCTCCCTTCTTAGCTCCTCCAGCATGGTTTTTTGGCAGTGCAAGCTTCAATTTGCGTCTTCCATTCACAGTGGCGAAAACACCACGATGACCTGCACGAAATTAGCCAGCGAGAAAGCCGAGCTGGCCTGGGATCAGTGAAAGATCACAACAGCCTCAGACTGAAGCGTAAGCGCAGGCGGCCGTCAAAGACAGAGTTCCCATCACCAGCACATCGCGGGGACAGCCATGAGGAAGGTACTAATGTGAATTTAAGGTTGCAATAGGTTCTCATTCTGTCTGGCTGCACCATTTCTTTTATCACCAGCGCTCTCCTCTCCTGCCATGGAGGCAAACCGCAGTTCTCCTACAGCTGTGTGGCTCTGGAATTGGCTGCTTCCTGCAGCAGATTGGGATTCTATGTGGGGCTGAAATGTATTGCCAGGCTGCTCTCGCCAGGCCTGCAGTTTTGCTTGTGCAAATTCCCCTCTGCCTTTTTTGTGGCTTTGTTCCTCAAGGCTCTGTTATCCCAACAGGTTATCTTGAGAAGAAGCCCAAGAACAACTTCCGTGATTTCATTCCAGTGGTGCTGAGCAGCCGGACGCGGAGTCAGTCAGGTGAGTCTTTGCGAGGAGCTCCTGGACGCAGAGACATCGCTGCTGAGCAAGGGCAGGGTACGTTGCTGCCCTGCCTGACTGAATGAGTCCTGAGGGTGGAAAGGGAGCATTTCTCCATTTGCATGGCCTCGTTTCTGTCTTCTGTCCTGCCCCAAAGGGCTTTCTCTTGCCAATGCCCTTCGCTCTTTTTGTCAGTTAGAAATTTCACTTTCTTTCAGGAAGCATTGCTGGCTCTTCTGCTGGCTTGACAGGGGAGTGTGATGTGACTGGTCAGGAGATTTTACCATTGGAAGAGGATGAGGAAGAAGAGGAAGAAGAGGAGGAGGAGGAAGAGGAAGAGGAGGAGGAAGAGGAGGAGGAGGAGGAGGAGGAAGAAGAAGAGGAGGAGGAAGAGGAGGAGGAGGAGGAAGATACATCCTTGAAATGTCGCAAGCTGCGAAAATCCCACAGGACATCGCGCTATCACAGTCGCAGGGCCAGAGATAGGTCTCTGTCAGAGAGGAGCAGCTGCCACTTGCGGAGGGCCCGGGACCAGCCCTGGAGGGTGGAAGCGCCGAGGCAACTGTGGGAGCCCAATGATGAGGAAGATGACGACAGCTACATCAGAAGAAAGAAAAGGAGACGGCAGAAAAGTCGGAAATACCAAACAGGGGAATATTTGACTGAGCGAGAGGAGGAACAAGTGGGCTACCCCCACAGGAGGCGAAAATCCAAAGCAGGTACAGTCTGGGAAGGGGTGTCAAGTACCATGCACCTGGACCCTAGGCCATATGCATATATATTTATATATATATGCGCATATATATATATATATGCGCATATATATATATATATATGATGATGGAGTTTTGTCATTACATGAAGGGTCGTGGGCTTGCATGGACCACTTCAGCTGGTCAGCTCTTTAAAGCATATTTGCAGTATGTTTTAGGGTAGGGAATACCTCCTTGTGTGGCAAATTTGGTACTGATGCCACCCTTGGATCAAGGTAGAATCGGAGGAAATAATACAGTAAATTTTTTCCTAGATAAGCACAGACCCCTGGGATGTCTTCTACATTCCTGGCTAAAATAGAGAGAGGTGTTTATGCTCAATTAAGTTAACTTGCAAGCCTGCACCACAGAGTGAGAGGGAGAAGATTGACAAAGTCAGTGTGTTGCACGTGGTGCTGTGGTTCATATTTGCAGCTTTGCTAAGAGGAGAAGGCCCTGCCACTGCCTGTGTCATGCTTCCTGCTCTACCTCCTTTTGTAATCTTTTCCTTCAACAACTGCAATATCTCCTTCAGTAACTCATTCAAAACTAAATCTATGTGATCTCTATTTCCCTGAGGTTTAGTGGTCTCCTTTTCCTGGATGTTTTGAGTTATCCAACCACCAGCCAGCTATCTCTGTTTGTTCAGGGGTATTTTGAGATGGTTGGAAGCAAGGGTAGTGTTCATCCATACATGTCCAAACGTGCATCTTGACACCAGCTACGCGTTGCTCTGCCTGAGCTCTCCTGCAGGTAACTTCTAGCAGAATTGCAGAAGAGCCTGCCCCTGCCGCAGTGTCTTTCTGTGCCCAGCCATGCAGTGACATATGTACCGGTTGCCTTCTGCCACACCATCTCAGTGCTCAGGCTGATGGTCCTCAGGAGAAGCTGAGATGCTACAAAGGGGCAGTCTCAGTGACGTTGGGCTGGAAAGCCAGGGTGCCGTGATTGCAAGATCTTGTTCCCTGTGTGGTCTAAATCAAGCAGCTGACCAGTTGTGATTTTTTTTTTTTTTTTTCAATGTGTGTGCTTTCTGTAAAGGTAAAACTGTTGACTGGGATGCTTAGTTAGCACATTGCCTGCTAAACTCTGTTGTTTCAGGTTGGTCACAGGGTTTCTTTTGTCTCCTACCTCTCAGTATGTCTAAAAACCTGCTGTGGACTGTCCAGAAGGGGAAGCCAACTGGGCATTTTCCTCTCTTACTGTTATCTCTGTAGTTTCAGATTTGTGGGCTTTTAGGCCACTTTCCTCCTACTGTGTGCTCTGCAAAGCTTTGTGTGGAATCAGTAGCAAAGTTTCTAATGGTCATCTTGGCATCTTTGCATTGCTTATTATGAAGTCTCTTACACTATCTCCCACTGAAGTTCATCAACATTTGGAGAGATTTTTTTCTTCCAGGTGTTTGGTGTCCATCTCAAAGGTGTCTGTCCTCTCTCAGGAATGCTTCCATAGCCGGCTTCCCTCAGATACTGTGTGGTTACTTGGTTCTCAGAGGCATGAGCTTTTTTATTTTGGATTCTGAAGTTCAGCTCATGGCTTAGAGGCATTCCTGCCTTTGGAGATTAGGACACAGGCTTTACCCTGGCATTGTAAGGTGCCTGAAAGGCCCATGAGGGAGATGAGGCAAAGTCGCATCTTCGGAAGGAGCAGACTGCTGCATTCAGTACTAGTTAAAGACTCTGCATCGTCTTTAGATATGAGCTGCTGTGATCCCCTGGCAAACGCCTGGTTCGTTGTGGCCAGATCCCCTCCAGGGATGGGGTGAGGTCTTAAAATAAGCATGCCACTTAGAGCATGGTTGCTGATACCGCCTCATCATCCAAGTGTAGCCAGAAAACAATCAGGAACCTTGGCTTCAAGGCAGCTGGGTAGAGAAGGCTGCATCCCTCTGATGGTGAGGGTAATATTTTGATCCACTGGAACGGTCTCTTCTCTCTGACCAACACTCCCTTGAATTTGAGCAGACCACTTTGGTCAGCTGGGCTGACCATTCATCTGCAAACATGTTCTTTGGCGTTTTAGTGGTGGTCATGTCAAGCATGAGGTGAGGGCACACAGTTTTTTTTTGTTTTTTTCACCACTTTCTCTTCAGGCTCCAGCCAGGGGCATGATTCTTCTTCATCCTGTTCCCCACTCCTCATAGGCTCACACCATTTCCTCTCTGTTTCCTCCCCATAGGCAGCTGTTCATCCATGAGAGCTTGTTCTCTTACACAGATGTATTTTCTGCCAAATGAGGTGTATTAAATACTACGTTCATGGACTGATTTAAAAATCTTGATCTAAAGCAAACAGACCTCCTGCACATTGGCAGAAGGAATCAGATATCAGGGAACATTTAAAAGGGGGAAGTATCTCAACTGCTCGTATTCTGCCCTCCTGTATTCACCAATTTCTTGCTTAAGGACATCCAACTTGTACAGTGTCAGGCTAGGGCCCATCTAGCCTGCTCTTCTTTTGTGGGGTCTTTTGTGTGTTCTTCAAGTGTTTGTTGTCCATAAATTTGTCTGAACTCGTCCTGCTCATATCATCCACCACCACTACCTCAGGTGGTAACAAATCCCTGAAGTTCTCTCCATGCCTAACAAAGTCTTTTCTTTTATGATTTCAAGAGTGCCTCTGCATCTTATATAGCGCAGTTGTGTGAGTGAAATTTCTGCATTCAACTGATCTGTCACTCTGTGATTCTGTGAGCCTTGGTCACCTCTTTCTTAGGCTTCCGACCAGACAGAGGAGTCCCAGCCTCTCTCAAAGGCAGGTTTCCCATCCCTCCCCCATTTTACTTGCCTTTCCTCACCACTGCTCCATCCTTCCTGAGATGTGGATGCCTGAGTAGTACACGCAACTTAAGATGTGCTGGCATCATGCAAGTCACTGATATTTATGACACTTTACTTTCCCATACCATACTTCGATTTTCTCGTTACTGTCATGCAAGGGTCTGTTGCTATTTGAGTGAACTAGAGTGCATGTCCTTGCACAATGTTTAGGACTCTAATGAACAACCCTGCAGTTTCTCATAATGTGAGGACGAAAAACTTGAATTTCCCTTGAGACCTTGTGCTACTTCCTGCCTGCATATTAAATTAAAACTTGAACATGCTACTTAAGGGCAAGACGTGAGAGGGCAAGGCAGGGTCTGATTTTGTAGGCAGCAAAATAACAACAGTTCTGGGTGTAGAAGGTATATGTGCCCAAATTTTCTTTCTCTCAGGGAGGTGTCCCCGTGTGAGATCTGTTTAGTTTTGAAGACATTGGGGCAGATATGTGGCAGTGTGCAGCAACCACATTCCTGGGAAGCAGGCTGTCAAGCTGGGCTCTTTCCTGCTGGGTCTCTGCCAAGGGAGACCCTGAGCCACCTACTGTCCATAACCAGGCCTGCACGGACCCTGTTCCTGCAGGACTTAGTGCTCTGCTTGCACCAGTGACATGCAAGGCCCACGTCTTGGTAGGAATGGCCTTTCAGACCCTGGCAGCTGCCTGACATGGTGCATCTTGCGCTCATCCCGAGTCCATCCCTGCTGGGTAGAACCCATGTCCTCACCCTGCTTGTTCCTACCGCATTGACTGTACTGTGAGTCCGGATTTCCGTTTTTGTAGCGATCAGAAACTTGCAGGGATTAGTTTGTTTTGAGTGGTGGGCAGAGATCAGGGCTGCTGCTGCCCTTTTGTTCTGCGTCGACAGAAGCTCCTCATTCCTTTTTCTCCTTTAGATTTTAGGTACCGGAAGCAGAAGGAGTCTGGGCAAGGCAAAAGCACGGAGCTACGACTGAGAAGTAGACTTTCCCCATCCCCCCGCAAGTCTCAAGGACGCCCAGACTTCCGAAATGGCTTTTATCTGGAGCACTCAGGTGACTCTCCCATCCAAGAAGAGCTGGAGAAGCCATCAGGAAAGCGCAAATGCAAAACCAAACACCTGGCAGGGATCTGTGACGAGGGCAAGGTAAGGCTTGGACTGACAAGGAGGATGCTGAATGTGGGGCGAAGCAGGATGGACGTTCCTGTTAAGAACCGTGGCTGCATGTGCCAAGGAGCCCTATTCATTCTTTTCCAGATGAAAGGATGCTGGAATCAGCCCAAAACGCGCTCTCCGAAGAAGCCTCAGGACTTGTGGCCACTTTGTAAGTCCCATCAGGCCAGCCCAGAGACTTCCCCCGAGTTGCCCGTGGCCCAGCACATTCCTCCTGAAGCTCGACGGCTGATCGTGAACAAAAACGCCGGGGAGACCCTTCTGCAGCGAGCAGCCCGTCTGGGCTACAAGGTGAATTTTGGTGGATTTTGCTTCTCTGTGGCCTGTGCTGCCCCTTTTTGGTTTGTGTATAACCAGGCCTGCGCTGGATCTTGTTCCTGCAGGATGTAGTGCTCTACTGCCTACAGAAGAAGAGCAGTGACGTGAACCACCGTGACAACGCTGGCTACACAGCTCTGCACGAAGCCTGTGCACGAGGCTGGATCGATATCCTGCATATTCTGCTGGAACACGGCGCCAATGTGAACTGCAGTGCACAGGATGGCACAAGGCAAGTCCGCAAGAAAGGGGGACATCAGCGAAGGCCAATGGGATCCAGGGGTGCATTAGGAGGAGCGTCTCCAGCAGGTCGAGGGAGGGGATCCTGCCCCTCTACTCAGCCCTGGTGAGCCCTGGAGTACTGGATGTTCTGGGCTCCCCAGTTCAAGAGGGATGTGGAGCTGCTGGAGAGAGTCCAGCGCAGGGCTACAAGGATGATCAGGGGCCTGAAACGTCTGCCCT
>VZSV01000011.1:2690265-2711084 GCA_013398735.1 Nothocercus julius | reverse complement strand
TTTTTGTTTTTTTGTTTTGTTTTGGTTTTGTTTTTTCTTTCCATTGTGTTGTGTTTCTTCCTGGCCAGGGCAGGTGTCTCCCTCTCCCTTGGACTCCCGGCTGCCGGTCGCCCCCGTCCACGGGGCCCGGCCGGCTCCTCTTTGTTTTTTTAAGCCGAGGGGGTTTTTTTGCCTTTGGGTGTGAATTCTGGCTGCTCTTTCTGATTTCTGTTTTATTATAAGCAACCGGCTGTGGTGTCAAAAACACTTATGTACAGAAAAAAACCTGCATCAGGCCTCCTGGCTGCTGCCTCTGCTTCTCTTCAGGGCCGGGGCCGGGCTACGGGGGGGCCACGGCTGCCGATCCTGCATGGGCTGGGCCGGCTTTGCCCACCCAGCAAAGCCCTTGCGCTTGGCCCCCTTTAGGCTTAAACCGCATTGGGGTCTGAGCGCCCCCCCCCCGCCAGCCCTTGGCTCCACAACCCGCGCAGGGTGGTCGTGGTGCCCAGTGTGGCCTGGGGGAGGATGCAGGAGGATGCCTGGAGCAGGGGGCAGCTGCGGCCGCGGACCAACGCGCGGTGCTGCGGCGCTGCAGCCGGAGCCGGCTTGGCCGAGCGGCCGCCTCCGTAAAGGTCGGCTCGGCCCCGCAGCCCCCACTGCTCCGGGCTCAGGAGCAGCCGCGGCTGCGCAGACCCAGAGCCATGAGCCCGGGGGCACGGGTGGCGAAGGCTGCGCTTCAAAAGAGGCTGCAGGAGCCCACCCCAGTCTGCAGGAAAAGACACGCGCGATAAGGAGGAACCGCCAGCACAGGCAGGTCGGTGATGTGAGGGCGGAGCAAAAGGTAAAGCCCAGGGTAAGGAGGATGCCCTGACTGCGTAGGACTGAACCCCCCGCCCTGGAAATCAGCCTGCGGCTCTGCACACACAGTGACTGCTGGGCTAGCACCAGGGTGGCCAAGCAGCCGGCGTTACCAATGCGGCAAGCTCTGGGCTCAGGTGGGTGCTCCTCTTCCCCCTCTGCCCTGCCGAGGGTCCTCCCTTGGCCAGTGTGACATAAGGGGGGGGTGTAAGTAAATGATAAAAAGATAATTTATTTTTATATGCAAGTATATATGTATATATACTTTTTTTGTTGTTTTTCCAAAATTCATATGCCTCACCATCCACATGCAAGCAAGGAACCTACCTCCTCTGGCCTGAGGCATCCTGACTAACCAGCCTTGCAAACCCACCATCACCACTTGGGCAAGGACTACCCAAGGTAAATCCCTCCATGTTCCCATTAATATCAGCCTGGGACAGAAGGAGACCTGGAAACAGGATCTGATAAATAACCGCACTCCAGAAAGCAGACTTCGTATCTCACGTTCATCTGTGACATCCTTCAGCGGCAGCTCTCACCAAGGCTGCGGTCACAGAACAGCTCTCCTGCTCTGTCGGGCTCACCCACAGCAGGTTGTCCAGGACCGCATGCCAAGGGCTTTTAAAGATCTCCAAGTATAGCGGCTCCTCAGGCTCCCTGGGCCGCCTGGGCCACTGTTCAGCCACCCGCAGGGAAGTGGACCTTTCTGTGTGCGTTTGTGCCGGTACCTCCAGTCACTGGGCACCACTGAGAAAAGTCTGCCCCCCTACTTCTTGCCTCCCTCTGTCTGACATCTGTCAGACATCAGCTCTGCCTATACGTGGGCAAGATGCCCCTATCCCCCTCTCAGGCTGAGGAACTGCACCAACTTCCCCTGCTCCTGGCCCCGCTAGCAGACAGCTCCATGCCCAGGGCCCCCGGACGTGGATTTCACCTTGTGCTCTCCCTAAGCCACCACTGTGCGCAACGGCCATTTATAAAACATCCCTTCTTCAGGGGCCAGGCATCCATCACACCCCTGTAGGTGCCAAAGACTCTCTCAAACGTCAGAAATGAGCCACAGTAATCCTGAGTGTAGCTTCAGCCTCCTTCCAAAACTGTCACAAGTGCAGCCCTCCATCCACCTGGTCAGCAGGACTTGCAGCTCACGGGCCGGGAAGTGCTGCAAGAAAACAGGCTGCAGCTCTGCAGCCTTCTCTGCTGCTGAGGCAAGGGGAAAAAGGACAGCCCTGCCCAAACACAGTGAGGTGCAGAAAAACAAGTTAGCAAAGGCATTTAACTTAGAAGAAACTGATTTTATTGGTGCAAACATTAGACTTCTAGGTGAGTGGAAATATTCACAAGGATGCGGAGCAAGGGGTGTACACAGCCAGCTGCCCCGTTCACTCCTGGTGCAGTGATCCCATTCTGGAGTTTAGTCTTCATGGATGTTGAACAGCTTAGCGACTTCATTGAGATCAGCATGTTCCTCCCCATCTTTGATGATCTGGAGGAAGGAAGGAAGGAAGGAAGGATGTGTTAAACCCTGCACGTGTAACAAACAGCTTAGACTGCAAGACTTTTTCACATGCTCTGCCACATGATGTGCTGACAGTTGAAGGACCAACAGAACTTCCAGCATTAAGAAGAGTTCATTTTGGAACAGATCCCCTAGGCAGAATGTGAGAACACTCATATTTTAAACTACTTCTGAAGTCCTACAAAGTTGTTAACAAAGTGATACAAGTATAGCTAACCCTACTTTTGGGGAGGAGAGAGAGACTGAAGTGGCTATTCGAGGCCCCTTTTATGGCTGTGCATCCAGGATGACACATATGTCTATTCATATGACTAATTTTGACATCTGTACATTAGATAAAGTAGCACAAAATAGGACAACTCACTCTGATGCTCAGTCTCATGTGATTCTTGCCTGTACTTATTACAGGTCAGAAACTTCAGCTGCACAAAGGCAAGGGATGAGGTGTAAGCCTGATACAAGCTGTTCTGTGACAACTCGGAATAGAACAGCCACAAAAGCACAAGGACATCTCCCGTAATGCACCTGAGACACGGTTGCCCTTGGAGGTTGCACAGCTCTGCTCCAAAGCATCTGCATGAATTTATTCTCATTTGAAATGGGTAGACTGATTTTTTTCCCCACAGATAAATATGCTCATGAGTCCTTTATATAAGCAAGCTGAAGGCCACAACCTCAACATGCCGCAGACTAGTCCTCCACTGACCTTTCGAGCAATGGGCATCCTGTTGAAGATGTTCCATAGCACAATTCCTACCACAACTTTATCCCTGAGGTAGAAAATGACACCTTTGCCATAATCTTCTCCTTGCTTTGGAACTTGAGGTGTTGGTGAAGAGCTTGAAGAAACGGCTACTTCCGAGGCTTCTGCTTCTGTTTCACTTTCTGATCGAATACCCGTCCCTAATGCGAAGATATGAGAGACTTGATTTCAAACAGCCAGTGCAGAAGAAAACAGTGAGAAAACTATCTGCCTATGATGAAAGATAGCTAAAAAGCAGACTTCTGTAAAAGACTGAGGTGTCATTTTGAATTGACAGCATCACACACACAAAATCACAGAAGAGTTGAGATTGGAGGGGACCTCTGGAGATCATGTAGTTCTACTCCTTTGCTCAAGCAGGGTCACCTGGAACACACTGCCCAGGACCCTTTCTGGAGGGTTTTTAGTATCTCCCAAGGATGGAGACTCCATAACACCTCTGGGCAACCTGTTCCAGGGCTCACAGTAAAAAAGTGTTTCCCTATGTTCACATGGAGCTTCCTGCGCTTCAGTTTGTGCCTTTTGCCTCTTGGCCTGTCACTGGCCGAAAAGAGTCTGACCCCATTTTCTGGCAAGCTCTCCCCAGGTACTTATATGTTTAGATGAGCTCCCTGCTCTTCTCTTCTCCAGTTCTCAGCCTTTCTTCACATGAGAGATGCTCTAGTCCCTTGATCATCTTCGCAGTCCTTAGCAGGACCCACTTGTCCCTCTTGTACTGGGGAGTCCAGAACTGGACACAGCACCAAGTGCACTTCTGATAACGCCCACCTTCCATGTAATGCCAATGCAAAACACAGAACTTTAAACACACACATACATCCACCCACCCACATATACGTGCACTATATAAAGTATACGTGCATTATACAAAGTAAATATGCTTAGACCTGTATGAGAGAGTTGGTGCAGAAATCATCCATTTAACGAGTACTACCACTACGGAGGAAATTATGCTCCACTGAACTAACAAAAGGGAAAAAAGAAAAAAAAAAAAAAAAAAAAAAAGAATGTTTATTTTGAAATAAGTTGCATGCTGCCTGATTAGGGGAATATCATGTTTTAATCAAGTTTTAAGATCACAAACAGCCTCTGAAACTTGGTCTAGAAGAATGAGAAGTGCCCACTCTGCAGTCTCCTAGTCCTCTGCTCTTAGACCAAAGTCTAAAACCAGGCAGGCACAACCTGAGAGATGCAGAATCCTTCATGCACCCCGGCAGCTCCCAAGAAGGGCTCCAACCCTCCTACCTGATTGCTCCGTTGCAGATTTTGGTGTGTCTTTTACTGTTGCTTTAGCAAACACTCCCACTGTAGGCAAACTGCTGTCAACAAGGCCAATGGCTTCATACCCCACGTCGGGACCCAAATCACTCCTAGGAATGATCAGAAAAACAAAATACAGTGGTGGGTAAAAACCTGGCACATAGACCAAGTGACAGCACCTCTTCTGCACACATTAGTACAGAAATTTAAATCCAACCATGAGAATGTGGGTCCCTACAGGAAGCTCTAGTTGCCTCCAGACTGGGAATGTGTAAGAATATATATATGTGTGTGTATACATTCACAAATGAACATATATATATATATTTGAATTAATAATAATAGTATATAATAATATGTTCTTAGTAATTATATGTTATTTTATGCTTGCATATATTAACATTAATAACTAACATTAATATTTAACTAACATTAATAATTAACATTATTAAACCCCAAATAGTGTCAGCCTAGCTGCACGTGAGAGCTTCAGAAGTACCAGGCCAGGACAAATGTTTTGGTCAGAGTTGTGTATTCCCTGTGCCTTCCTTTGAAGAAAATTAGTAGACAGGAACAGATCTAAATGTCAGGGGAGCAAAGGCTGCCTCCTCCATGCCATGAATTTCTTCACTGTCCTTAGGAGATGTGGTTCAGCTACCAGATGTTGTTGTTTCTTCAAAAACCCTTGTAGATTATTTTGCATCTGTACAACACAGGTCTAAACCTGCACTTACTTTGGCAACACAAACCTGGAAAGTAACTTGTAGTTACAAATCTGCTCCCTGCAAGGATATATAAGCTCCAGTCTTTTTGAAACCACAGTTTAATTCAGTGCAATCAACATAAAGCTAGAGTTAGAAGTTGTTTCCAAATAGGAAATCATTAAGGAACTCCAAATTACATAGCTAACAAATTACCGCAGGAAAATAGTGACAAGATCTGAAGTAAGAGTCCTTATTTCCTGAAATTAATCTCATGTCATTGTAATTTCCTGGGTGCATACAGATGACATGGAACAATCATATGCTTTTTCCTGTCTTAAACACTGAAGCAGGTATCTTCATCCTCCCTACTCAAAACAGGGTTCCTACCTTATTTATCATGGCCATCCAAAAATCACAGGGAAAAAAAACCACAAGAAACAGCTATCTTTCTATGGTACTTCCATGCTGACCTAAGCACAGCACTGCAAAGATTCACCTAACTAATAACCTTATTTTCTCAACAGTCTGCCACTGGAACGAGGAATCACGACACAGTCTAAGGCCATCAGTTTCGGAACAAAACAGTCAATGAACAAAAACTTAAAATACTTGGGGCCTACTTCTTTGGAAGATGCTGGACAGCTTCCAGCACCCGCATGTATCTCGCCACTCCAGCAAGCTACATGCCTGATCTCAAGACTCGAGTGTGAGCAGTGGGGATTTTTGTGAAAATCTTTTGCTTGCTTAATACCACATGATTTGGAGACAAAGCTAGGGCAGAAGCAAATCTTCCTCCAGGTCCAAATAAAAACATCTGATCAAACTTCTGGCACTGCTCAGTAGACTTTTCAGCCCTGATAATTAATTAATAGACATTTCAGAGACTGCATATAAGGAGGATTAAAGAAAAAGGCACATTATTTTAACATCTCTTTGTACTCGACCTTGTTGGATATGAACTAGGGTGTTTCTAGGAGTCAATGCAACCATGGTTTGAGGTCCAAGAAATTAAATCAAAGGTGTTCCCAGCCATGTTGCATCATACAAGACAGTCTGGCTATCTCTACATGGACGCTGCTACCTTCCTGGCCAGAATCTCAAACACACACTGGGCAGGCTGACACGAACACCAGTAACGTGCCAGCTAACCAGATTAGGCACCCAGCAGTAAGTAAGTCAGAG
Organism: Nothocercus julius; assembly: GCA_013398735.1. Lineage (NCBI taxonomy): Eukaryota > Metazoa > Chordata > Aves > Tinamiformes > Tinamidae > Nothocercus > Nothocercus julius. Next base: position 2,704,816 of record VZSV01000011.1, on the reverse strand, counting down.
CTCAGGAGTGATTCTGAACATCAAGAAAAAAAAGTAAGAGGAGTTGCTGCTATCTGCCAGCTTTTTTAGGACAGGAGGAAGTCTCACTTGGTGGGGGCTGGCAAACGTCCAGAGTTAACACCTGTCAACAGAACACGAGACTTAACTCACGGCCCTCCAACTGTTTGCACCTATATCACAGTCAGAGTAGCATGAGGAAAAAACACAATTAAGTTGGACACTTCCGTGTGTTTTTTTGTTTGTTTGTTTGCTTTGTTTTGTTTTTTTCCACCTCCGGAGGTTTAATAGTGAAGCAATAACACCTTTCTGGGTGCATTGATTGAGCATTCAGATAAAGGATGGCAAGCCATAAGTTACATTTTCTGAGGAGATTTTTGAGGAAAAAGTAGAAACACCTTCCCCATACTTAAACTCCTGCTAACTTTAAATTTCTGACCCATCTTGAACTAACAATTTCTTTCTAAGGATTCAGAAAAAGCTGAGTGGCTGCTCTTTACTGCTGCTTGCTCTGTTGAATGTGACACACTTGGGGAGTAACTGGGATTTGCAGGAAAGAAAAATACTTCCAAGTGTTTTAAAACTCTTGGATTAAAGTGTATTAAAGCTCAGATGTCCTCCTGTTCCCTGAGCTTCTGGGAACAAGAGCCGTGAAGTTATTTGCTGAAGTATTTCAGTACACTCAGGAAACAGAAACCTTTGCAAGGTGCATCTTGTCATAGCCTCTGCAACCTGGCCAAACGAGAAATGCCAAAAGAGAAAGTCTGCATTACCAGAACATGGACTGATGCCAGTAGGGCTTTGCAGCTCCTGTCATGTTTTCTCCAGCTAGTCTTCCACTTACAACAGCATGATCGTGGTGCTCCACACGTCTCCTGCCTAGTTTTATATCATAAAAACAGGCGGCATCCCCTGCCTTAAAGAGAAATGCAGTCAGTGAGGACTGAACATAGACACAGAAGGTTCAAATTAACACACTAACATGAAAGGCATCCGAATGAGGAAAACGGAGCGGAAAAATGAAAAGTTTTTCCTGACAAATCCTGCTTTTTCCCCCTGCCCAGGCTATGCAACTCCCATATTCTCAGCATTTCTCATTGGTCTTCTGAAAACTAAGACAGGATCAGGTATGTTTGTTCCAGAAGCTACAAAGTCTTGACTCCCACCAAAGGGACTCTTATGCAACAGAATGATCTGCGCTATCTTCAGACTGCCCCAACTCCTCTTACAGGACATAAACACTCAGAAACGTGCACAGGCGTCGCCACAGCAACAAACTGTGCTGTGCTGCATGAATGGGCTCCGCGGCTGCTAGCGCGATCTGCACTACGACTGCTCCCACGACTAGTTGTTTTGCCCCTGTTCACCTAATCGACACACACCAGCGCCCAATAAATCTGGGTATTCAGCTGTACATCAGCATAACAAGCCAGATGATCCTGCCTCTTGAGAGCCTCTGTTTCCGAGATACTCACCACCCAGATATTGGAGCGCGCCTGCAGCTCAGCATTCACCCTGAACCCACCAAAGTCAGAGTCCACCTCCAGGCCAGCAGACTTGGCTAATTCCACATTAGGCTCGAGCCCTACTGCAGCCACAATGTGATCAGTCTCCACCTGTTTGGGAATTTAGAATTATTATTTTAACTCTCTCTATCAGTGCCTCTGTAAACTCCACCCTCTCCCTGCTTTTACATTTACCTTTCGGCCATCCTTCAGTTTAATCACCAGCCGCTTGCCGCTGACAGAAACAGACTTCACCACTGCGTTAGGCATGACATTAACACCCTCTGGAAACAAAAACAGGACGTAACTGTTTGCTCAAGGGTAAACAGATTTCAGCTGGTGCCTGTGGTTCACATACAGATGCAGGCAAAGCAGTGGACGGACTAGGAACCATGTGAAAAACCACCTTATTTTTGCTGCCTGTGGCAATATAGTATTGAGTAAAGCAGAAAGAGAAAGAAATCCAGCTAACAAATTAGAGAGCGTTATGGAAATGACGCACAAAGTACCTGTCTCATAATGACATGGTCAAATCCACAAGACTGGATTGGCTGACTGGTTCCTTGAGCGCTAGGAATACCCAACATCTGTCACAGCCACACCCAGGAGTCCTATGAAGCAGCCTTCCAGAATGGAAAGAAGACTCACTCCCACCAAGTTCCTGGGCCTTAAACCTCCACGCCAGCTCTATTCCCCCTCCTCCTATACCCACCTCCACTTACCAATGCACAGAAATTTATTCTGCACTAAATACAGCAAAAGGAAAAAAGAATATCTCAGAATTTACTGACTTTATGAGTTAAACACTACAGCAATTCGTTTGGCAAAGGTGCATGCTCAAGACATGGGGCTATGCAATCCTCTCTAAATGACTCTAGGCTGAGCAGATTGGGCTAGAAGATGAAGAATTATCTGAGGCCAGAGTAACTCAGAAGAGGAGGCCTGGCAGAAGTTTTACACAACTTTGGTTCCAGATTACAGGGTTTGTTGAAGTAGCTTGAGAGCTCTATGGCAGCAGGGATTATTGCGCGTGTGGCCAACCAGAGGGATAATCTCACCAGACCACTGTGAACATTTGGCTTGACTTTCCCATGGAAACTCCTACGAACTGCTCTGTGCAACCCAAATTGCACATGGACAAGCCTGAGCTGTGACTAGTTCTGTTTTGCACTTGGGCCACCTTGCAAAGGACCCAGTTTTTTTGCTGACAAAACTTCAAAAGAAGTGGTGGCAAGACAGCTGCTGGCCTCAACACCACAGCTCTGGCACTCGCAGAGCAGGAGGACTGAAGAGCAGCTTCACCTCTTCTGACTTTCTCTGTGGTCCAGTTGCTCAGATACTCAGGCAAGACTTTGCCCATATTGCCGTTCTCTGGAAACAGCTGAATCACCTCCAGGCCTCTGGTTCGTGCTGAAAGGGAAGCAAAGAACAGGCTTCCTGTATCACACACAAAGAGCAGCAGCACAGACTTCACAACACAAGCAGATGCTTTAGTTTACTTTAAACAAGGAGTCTGAATACATTTTTCAGAAATTGAGAGTTCTACATTTACTTAGGAGTCACAAGGTAACTAGCCACAACATGCCTGCAAACTCTAGGGTAACATGCAGTTATGATGCAGTTATGAGGCAAGATGATTAGCACTGTGGAGACAACTTCCCTTCTTGGAAATCTGCAGAAATTCAAAAAGCTGCAGGCACTTGAGAATAAGTTTCCAATTGTTCCAGACTCTTTGAAATACTAATTTCAGTGTAGCTTTAGTATTGACAGAGCAAATATAACTTTCTCTACAGGGCAGAATGACTTTGCAACATGCGCTGGCCTGCAGAGCTTCCAGAGGGCCCAACTTCCAAAAAATCTCTTGGGTCAGGTGCTGCCTGACAGCTAATGAGAGAGAAAATGGAAATCCAGGTGGCCATATAGCCAACAAATGCATGTGCATGTGCATTGCATGTGCATTAAGGTTATTTCAGGCAAACTGCAAATCTGTGCAAAAACTCAGCAGTGGGGGAATGAAAGGGAAGTTTAGAATGTCAAGCTGCTTGCATTCAATGTTGCATCTGTCAAGGTGCCAGGCTGAAGGCAAGTTGCCGGAGGGTCCAAGCTTACCTCTTCTTCCCAGAGCACAGGCCAGCTCACTGCCAAGAAAACCGCCACCAATAATTGTGATGGACTTGACCTCTCTTGATATCTTCTCCAGATTTTTGAAGTCCTCAATCTGAAAGAAGATTTATTCCCTTTTCAGATATACTTGGACAACCGTGGCAGCAGAAAATTTGTCATTTTTTTTTCCTTTGAAAGAGGAGCAATGCTCTCCCTAAGTCATAAAGGGAAAAGTGTTTTTCTCCCTCCTCCAGCACTTCCTCTGACTTCCTAGTGTCTGTGCAAGCTTCTTTACTTTCATTATTCAACTATTGGCTGAAGATGCAGACCGGTTTTATTTTTGTGAACTAGGAAGATTCCAAGCAAACCCAGATTCCTCCGTTTTCCCCTAACTGTCAAAAGCAAATTAAAATGAAGTTACTAGACATGAATTTTTTTAACAGTACTTCAAGAAGGCGACCCAACCATCTCTACCGGATCCTAGGGAAAGGTCAGCACAGCAGGAGATTCCCACATGGCTTCCTTATTCTTGATTCATTCACTGAACTTGACTAAGAAGGTTGCATGTCCGTTCCAAACACCCTCATGTCAAGAAAAACTAAGATTGTCAACAGAAAGTATCTTTACAGTGAAAACTACAACTCCATTGACTACCTTCCGTGCCTTTCCTTTATTTTCCTCCAAGGCACAGGATTAAGGTGAAGAAAAGACAATGAAGAAGAAATGGATATTAGTTCATGAGAAAACTACCTAAGCTAATCCAAGAGCGAATGTGCACACTCAACTTCACGCTCAGGCAAAGTTTCAGAGAGCGAGAGCAACCTCTGTCCTGTCTTGGGACGAAGTTCAACGCGTTGCCCATGCCCTGCTGAACTGGGACAAACATTTAACCACGGCAGTGGCACCAAGCTAGGGCCCTGTTAGCTTCCAGTGATTGCTCATGGTCCTGAAGGCCAATTAACTGTCCAAACTGACTTGCAGTTGTGGAAGAAGCTGACAGAGCTTACATTTTTCTTGCTTTTAAAAGGCTTGGAAGATGCAGGAAAGCCATACAGAAGAGAAATTAAAAATCACACACTGTTACAACTTTTGGCCCTCCGGCAACGGGGAAAGTAGTGTTGCCTGGGGAAAAGGAAGAAATAAAAAAAACACACTCCTGCTTATTGGCTGAAGGACACTGCTGCCAAGGCAATGCTGTCCTGGACTGAAAGGAGAAGAGCTAACAAGTTAAAAATTGTAAAAGTGGTACCGGTTCCTTCAAGCTCAGCCCAGGCCCAGCAGCACCCGGAGATTACCTTGCGGAACAGTGTCAGCTTTTGTTGTACATCTTTTCCTGCTCTTTCAATTGCAGGTAGATTCCTTGGGGAACCACCTAAGGACAGGAAGAGTGTGATTAATGACACCGCTGACAATGTCACTGGCCATCAGACAATGTAGTCAAATGCTGCATCTGGACTCGGCCCCTCCCACAGATATACTATGCTCTCCCCCTTGTTGATCTCTGGATTTTTTTCCGTGAAAGATCATGTAAGAATGATCTGATCAGGGAGAGATCACTGGGTAACCCAGCAAATCACTGTGGGGCACAAAATCTAGAGTTATACCTCGCTCCACTGGTTGGAGACATTAAGCTCCAGTTTAACCGCAGTGAGCTGGGGCACTAAACCTACACACTGCAGCAATATTTTGCCCAGGCAAACCCTGGTTGTTCTCACCACAACTACAAGCAGGTTCTCAAGAGGCTGTGCTGTACGGGAGTTCCGTTATCAAGCTGATGAAGCAGCCCCCTTTTCTTCTGGGTTTTCACCAAGCAGAACTGTGAAGGTCCCAGAAGCAGGTGAGAAAGGTAAAACCTACAACCGGCATGTTTGTTTGTCTGCGTGACTGCCCTTCAGGTGACTCTCTGAAAAGTGTTTGAAATGTATTGCAGAGGCTTCCTCTTCAGGTAAACCCCACTAAAATCAGAGGCCTGCCACAAGACAGAGAACAAACAGCAGAAAACTTACCAGTGGCAATTAGACATTTGTCATAGGATATCTGGGTACCATCGTCGAGTTTCACTACATTGCCTCTAACATCCATATGCACAACCTGCAAAATAAAATAAGGAGAGCTCACGCTTCATGTACTGGAAGCCACTTCAGTTAAACTGCACCAGCTATTGAGTGGAGAAGCAGACACGGAAGTAACATTTTCCCACCTTTAAGTCAGTGTGTATTTTGGAGGGAGGGATGTAGATGGGAAGTGGGGAGAGGAAAGAGAGACTGGAAGTAGGCACCTTCTCTTGGCAACAATCATAGTTTATGCTGATCTTCCCAGGATCTGACTCCAAGGAATGAGCTCAGACACCTAATGTAGATCAGCAGTAACAGGACTCTGAAATGTTATTTTAGCAATATTTAGAAAAGGGAGGAAACCAAAGTATTATATGCCTCACACCAAACTCCTTTTCACCATCCTGCAGCTTCTGCACGATGCTCTTGCTCATGTTAGAGTCCACTACACATTACATATGACTCTCCTTATCTTACTCTCTCTGAATGGCATAGCCTAAGCTCCAGTGAATCTCATCTTTTCTCCTAGCTTCTGCACATGGGTATGTCCCAAACACAAATTTTAATCCCATCCTTTCATCTTCCTCGTTTTCCCTCAGATTGCTGCTATCCTGGATAACTTTTCCTACTTTCAAACTTCACCCATGCCTGCTTCTTACCTAGCTAGTGCTTCAAACACTTTAGCTCAATTATTTTCATATTCTCCTCAGCCAACCTTGCCACATCTTCTACAATTGTGTAGAATCAGCACAGACCATAAGCTCTACATGAAGAGCTGTAGGATGCTAGAACAGTAACTAGCACTGCACCCACCTTCTTGCCACACAGAACTGCTACTCCCCCATTTTCTACAAAAGGAAGATCGCAAGCAGGCACGTAGAATGATGGAGGTTGGAAATATATACTGTAAGGGGAAAAAAAAACTCTATTATCAAGCAAGTTCCACTTTTTCTGTGATATTAGTCATTTTGCAATTACCCCTTTAGTTCTCATCCCTTTTTAAATGCACCATTAGGGTCTTCAAACTGTTTAAGCTCGAGGGTTAAGATCAGTAATGCTGATCATGCTAAGAGTCACAAGAATCTGAACAGAGAACCTGCAGAGCTGTCACAAACTGTGAGGCTGCATCTTCACCTTTACTGTTAATTTATTTCACAGGATTTTGAATGTTGAGGGGCTATTTTTAAGGGAATTACAGCAAGATTTATATTGTATTTAGTACTAGGCTAACTCTAGTGTTTGAAGTAACACTTGCCTTGACAGTGCCCAACTCTGCCACAAATTTCAACCTGCTGCTTATTGCTCCTCAGCATGGTGAGCTAACACCTCTGGGAAGCCACACTCCATGCTGGAGTCCAAGAGACACCACAAGGTAGTCTGTTCTTCTAGTGCAAAACGCAACACGCATACGGGGCATGTACCTCCTCTCTTTGCCATTCCACTGTTTGAATCGCAGGGTCTCTGTCACCTGTGGATCATCTGAAAACCACAATTCTTTGGAAAGGGGTGGACGCATATAGGGCAAGGCAGGATCTTCAGACACAATCAGCACCTTTAATTGATCAGGAAACACATCAGCTTCACCAGCGCCAGGCAAATCTCAAAACACACCACAAAGGCTCTGAAGCAAGCATTGGTATTCAGCCATCCACACAGCTCTAGAACAGGGCATCTCTTACCCGGGCACCAGGGTCACGAGCCCGAATGGATCGGGCAGCAGCAAAAGCAGCAGTTCCTCCACCAATTAGCAGGAAAGGAACGTGAGATGGGACCTCAGGGCGAGCTCCTGGAGCTGCAGGTGACAGATTGGACAGTTTACTGCAAATACAGCAGGAAAAACTGCCCAACCGCAAAGAACAAGAGTATGTCATGAGCTGCCTTCCCCATGCAGACTTCAGCAGACTACCCTTCAAGATCTTCTCCACCCCTTTCCTTCCACTCCAAAATATTTCTGGAGAACCATGCAGATTCTTCACTTCCTGCATAAATCAAACTGTCAGATTTCCACAAATTAAGTTAGATCTGCACACACACAAGCCTAGCAGCAACTGCAGAGTTTTGGAATACCCAGGAGCACAGCCACCATCACATAGCTTTTGCTCGTCTATTACAGATCCTCTTTTCTGTAGTTTAAGAAAGGAGGAATCAAATACAACTGTCAGGACAGCCCATTAACAGGTTTCAAGACTCATTACATCTCTCTGAACAAGTGCTACTCTTCTAGCAGGCTTTCAAAAAGCTTGATTTTATAAAACAATCTACTATTTACACAGCTGCATGAAGTGGTTGTAAAGTCAAAGAGCTACAGAACTCATATCTGCTATTCAACATGCAATTTCAGAAGCTTCAGATAAGATCGGATATTCTCTATACAGTATACCTAGGAAGGCAAAAATATGCTTGGCTTTAAAGATTCAACATTCAGGTTTTACAGTAGGTGACAGTTTGCTAACAGGAGTGACATACCCAAAAGATTATTTGGAACATTAGCAGAAAAGACCTCAGAGTGTTCTACATGATCTGGGTGTCATTTAAACTGGAGAAAAAAAAATACAGGATTACTTGGAAAATATAAGTTGCCAAGTGTTTGACTTAGTTCAGTTTTTATTTACCTTTGAGGACATGAATCGACCGGGAGCAAGACCAAAACTCTGCACTGGCCATTCAGTGAACAGTCTATATGAAAGTAAAGGAGTTCATAAAACCACTCCAATAGTCCTATGATATATTTGTTCTTTAATTACATTCCAAGAGACCAACTTTTGAGCTTTTACCAGAATGCATTTCCTCCCACATGCAGATCTTGTTTCTAAGCAACATGCAGCTAAACTGAATCTAGGAATAAAACAGTTAGTTAAATATTACCATTGAGATCATTTCACCTCACCTGCTGTGCCCTGAGAGGCAGGGTCTGCATCTGAAACAGAAAAGACAATGACTTAGGCACAAATTAACAAGGATACATTTAGGAAACTTACAGTTCATGAATGACTCAAGGAAAGCAGAGGACTAAGGGGCTCACCACTATAAAGGGGAAAAGCTCCCCAAAACATGGACTTACTAAGACCCCTGCTTCAGTGTTTAACCCTCAGCTCCCTCTTCTCCAACCTCAGTCTCAATACAAAGGTTTTATCCCCCTCCCCAAACCAAAGCAATCAGCTTTCTGTCCTGTCTCCAGGATATTCTTTCTGTTGGTTTTACAAGACAATACACCATGTCTTCCAGGACCCAAAGCCAATATTTCTTATTCTGAAATATAATCCTTTGGCTCAACTGTCCAGACACTGCAACTTGGGATCCCATGTATTAAAACAGACTTGATGGGCAGCCTATGGGCCACACATTGCCTGAAAGACATCAACAAGAGCTGCACTAACTGCCTTGGTTTCTCTCTCCAGATGGAGTCCAAGCATGATATCCCTTCCTTACTCTTCCTCCATGCATGGAACAGGCAAGTGGCACAGCACAAAGGATTTGGCACTGACAGATCATGCTATTCCCTTGCAATCACAGTGTCTTTGCCAGATTGGGTAGGAGCTATGCCCAGAGCAGAGCTAACTCTTCTCTCCTTGTAACACGGAAGGCTTAAACAGCAGAAGGGAGCCTTGAAGGACCGCCTACGTTATCATTATGATCATCTGTAAAATAAGGTTTTGTTCTAGATCAAGGAAAGCTAGCACCACCTTCCATGCTGGGAGAACATGGGAATTCACCTAAAACATAACATACTGAGAAGCAAAAACACTCTCAAGGCAGAACTTAGGCTGATCTGTATTTTCACACCTGTTTTGCTCAGTTTGCTTCAGAGAACCAAGTTAGTAACTTAAAGAAAAAAAAAAAAAAGACTCAGACCTAAAACTTGCAGGCTAATACTCACCGGAAGAAGCTGATTCCTTTTCTTCGGATCGTGAAGTTATTGTTGTGACACGGCTAGTGAATCGCTCTTTGTTTTCTTTCAATGTTTTGTATGCCTGGAAGCAGAAAAGGAGATATTTACCGTGTGTGCGTTATGGCATCGAGGCAGCATTCTGCTCCTATCCCCGACAGGCTTTTGTCTAACCTGCTTGGATGGAAGCCATCTGCTTCTAATTAAAGCCAGTAGATCAAAATACACCCCATTGGAAAAGTGCCCACAGAGGCAGGTATATCTAGCTAGAAGAGGAACATACTCAGAAAGAGATCTCCTCTGTGCTGTGATGAAGCTCAGTTGTCTGGGTGCTTTCCACGAGCAATAAAGCTTCATGCAGCTGTTTCGTCTTTGGGCTGGAGACCCGTTTCAAGGGGAAACCACATGCAACAAAGGAAATGCCATCAAATGCCAAGGCTCTCTGCAAGGTTAAGCCATGGCAAATGGCACAGCACCAGGCTGCAGAAGAGGAAAGCAAACTCAAGGTAAAAAGCAACTCCCAGCTCTGGAAGCTTAGAGCAGCTGGACAGCACAAGTAAACAAGCCCATTAGCTTGCTCTAGGCTAGATGTTGCATGCATGACATTAGCAGTGGTGCCATCGCTAACATTAGCGGCGCTCTTAGGAAACGGAACTGTTGGCTGCTCTTATCAGCTTTTGGCTGGAAGAGATTCCTCTAAACGGTCACTTTCTTGTTTTGCTTTTGTTAAAGTTAGCCTTGACTACAAACTTGGTTGCCTATTTTGAGGCTACAGTTTAGAGGGACACAAAGAATGGGATATCTTTTAAATCAACATGTCAACATCCAAGAAAAAAAATGCAATATAGAGAGGCAAAAGATAATGAGGCAGCTGAAAGCAGGTCACAGTGAGCTACTTCCCTCCTCAATTAATAAAAGGGAAGCAAGCAAGTTTTTTTAGGCAACACTCAGCTGATAATCCAAACCCTATATGCACCACATTTCTGATCAATGCAAAGAAAGTTAAAAAGAAACAACTATCAGGACAGTCTGAAATACAACTGTTTATCCCATTGCTTTATTTTGAATTGTAAAAGAGTATTAAAACTGGAATGTCTCCAGTACAAAATAAAAGCCTCCTAAATTTAAAGGCAAGACGGGTAATGCTGCAGCTGACACTAAACCATTTACTGTAATGAAAGGGTTACGATATCCAAACTCTGACCAGAAGTTAATTCTTTTGAGGATTTGATATCTCTTTTATTCCCTAGATGTTTCCAGTTTTACTGATCTCCAAGATCAGGCATTTCATAACACCACAAATAGGACAAAGTCTCAGATGAGACCTGAGGAGCTGAATGCAGGGCATGAAGAAGAGCAGAGGCAGACAAAAGCCTATCAAGGGAAATGAAGCAACATTAAAAGTAACGAAAATTGAGGACTCATCAGTGCTGTGAAAAATCAGGATAAAATATTTGTAAAACCGTTAGGCTTAAACATATAAAACTTAAGTTAGCAAAACTAACGTTGTGTTTGCAAGAAGCAGAACCATCAGGTTTTTTTCAAAGGAAGCCTGAAGGGTAGCATACCGCAACTTAAATACAACCGCTTACAAAAAAATGGATACTACATACAAGCAAAACGTCAAAACTTCAGGAGAAATTTTTCCAAAGGGACAATGCCAAATTCTTTCTAATAAGACAGAGATTTATGTACTTTGCTAGACAGCAGAGTGCTGCTTCAATGCTCTTCTCTGAAGAGATCAAAATGCAGATAAGTACGCTTTCTTTTCTCTTAATATATTTAAATTTGGTTGATTATTGCCTTTCTTGTATGCCAAGATTGCTGATGTCGGAGAGATATGTTAAGTGGCTTGTGCTTCTCTGATGGTTAGAAAACAAAGACGTGCATGAGTTTTAGGATTTGCTTTGGTTTTAGATACAGTGAATATTAAAAAAAAAAAAAAAAAAAAAAAAAAAAAAAAAAAAAAAAACCTTCCAAGGAATTTCTCCTATTGAGAACTAGAGTGTTTAGGGAAACAAACAAACAAAAAACTTAAATTATTTGGCAATGTCCCTTTAGATGAAGTATTTGAGGCTACAGATCACAGGCAGTTTGGTTAGAGTAGATGGCTAACTTGGTGTTACATAGGGAAAGGTCCCCTCCACACAATCACAGGAGAAAATAAACACATTTATTGAAGCATCTTACATAAACTCCTGCCCCAGTGACTGTTCCTCCTACAATTAAGTACAACAGTAGGTTGCTGCCAGCTTTCCCAGGAACACCCGAAGACGTTAGTGATCTAGAAGGGGATCTGAGATGATGACACTGCAGAACTGTAAGTGAAGACAGGCAATGAGATAGAAAAGGGGGAAAGAACATTGAATGCTCTCAGAGACATGTAATTAAACAGACCTTGGGAAAAGAAGAGTGCATTTTCAGTTACCTCGCTTGTCAAAAAAAGCATACAAACAAAACCCCACCAATGCTACAAGCAGAAGCAAACACACTTCTGTTTTAGGACTCGGACTACGAAGGCCTCTTACTGTTTAAGCCATCTTTTGTATTTAGAATAAAAGGTCTGGCTCAGATGTGGCATTTGCTTTCCAGCATGGAGTGGAGGAAGAGATGGTAGCATGAACTCTCACAAAAGATTCAGTTTCCTAAGTAACATTTTCATTATAACTAATAACACAAGATTTTGCTTTTATACTTAGCCTTTCAGCAGCCAAGGAGAAAAGTTAAAAACAGCCTTTCAGACACAAGGCACATATGTGCCCATGGTGTCTGGCCCTTTCCTTAGATGTTTTTAGCCTGGCCACCTTGCCAGTTAATTAATCCTGCCAATTTTGGTGGATATCCACTCCGTTAAATTGTGGTTCCACTTCCCAAGGAAGCTTTTCACACTAGGAAACCTCCGCCTGCATGACAGAATAAAGTGTTCTCCTCTCTCAAGCCTGCAAATAATCTTAAAACATTTTCTTGACTAGTTTGCCTACATTTCTAGCTGCTGCAACTTGACAGGAGTCGGCAGATGGAAAAACTATGGAAGGACAACAGGGCACAGCAAAGATTATTTAAAAGGACTAGGAAGAGACTTTTCCTCAATGTATATTTTCTGAAATGCTATTTATTTCCCAGGAGCCTTGTGCATGTGAAGAGTTTTATTAGGATAAAAACAGGACTTGGAGTTTTTGATGAACATGATCCTCAAAGAGAGAGATTTTCAAAACAGAAATATTTGTAAGTCACATAAGCTTAGGACCTATCTACTTCCAAGTACGATTTTCTACTCTTGAATTCACCCTCTGGGAATTTGATTTACTCCCTAAGTCTAGCCAAAAACCTTTATGCTTTTAAAACTTTGAGCAGGATGTTAATGTATGTTCATCAGTACTGGATTTACAGAAGCTAAACACTGATGTTCTGAATTGAGATTTGGCAAACAATGGTTTGCATTGGTATTAAAGGCATGAACCATCAAACTTGCCCTCAACTACAGGCTGCTAGCACATACGAGACAACTCACAAAGTTGTGGTTAGTCATAGAGGTGTTTTTTAAAAAAAAGGCACCTTTAGAGTAAAAAGCTAAAAGGTAACTGAAATTACAGTAGAAAGTGATTGTAAAAGTTAATTTCCAGACAGGTTCAGTTAGCTCCCCTTGAAGTTTTCCAAAGCAAGAAACAGCTACAGAGGCATAAAGCTAAGTAACACTAGCTGGAAGACAGCAATTGCTTAACAGGAGAGATGTATCACAGCTTCTTGCCACAAACTGGCTTTCTACTTACATAGACACCCGCTCCTAATGTTGATAAGCCCACAATAAGGGCCAAAACAGAACTATCTCCTTTGCCCCCAGGCACACCAGAGCTAGCCATTTGTCTGCTCATCTGTAGTTTTATGGGGACATTCCAGCGCTGCAACAAGTTGCCTAAGGAATACAATTTGTTAGAGAAAACAAAACAAGAGAGCTGTGAATGCAAAGTCATGTTTTCAAAATGCAGAGATCAAGTCATTTCTAAGGCAAAAGGTAAATAAGCTACTTCTCTGAAAGCCCAATACCACATCTGAGTAACTGCAGTGAATTCTGCAGTTCTCTGCCAAACCAAATGGCTCCAGGCCACATACTTGCGCCATGCAGTTGTGGATACCAAAAATATATGCCCGGTCAAAAAGTAATTAAATAAATTAGTAGCAAGAGTGCCTAATAAAACACTGCAAGGATATGATGTGACTCCACTGCCAGGTGAGGAGGTCGTCACTGTCTTAGCAATGCAGATCACTGGGACAGTGCCTCTGAGCTATACTCATGCTGTGTGTTTGCTGTGCTTATAACCCCCCTCAAGTCTCTTCCGCCAGGGGTAGGGTCGGGGTCTAGATGCACTTTACCCCAAAGGATGTAAGCGACAGTTACATAACAACCATCGGATAAACAGCGGGTATGGCGACACCGGCAAAAAGTCCTTGTGCCGACACAGCTCATTCCAATCAGGCAGCGGGTTAAACCACTGACACAGAGGTTTCTGTCAACAGAATTGGTGTCCTGAACAAAAAGGGGCAGCAACAGTGGCCGGTTCGGAGGACAACCGCTCACAGAGTGGGGTATCATCCACCTCCACAGGCCAGCAACACTGTTTAACCACGGCCTTGGTGCACTGGGTATCTAAGTGCGGCTTGGTGGTAACACAGAACACTAGGCTGGGCCAAGGAGCCACTGGACGCCACCTCGTGCAGAGCTGGCGGCTGAAGGTCACCAAAGGGGTGGCAGCTCCGCACACGTGTCCCCTCCCGCGCCGGGAGCGGCTCCCGCTGCCGCCGCGACCGCGCTGCCTCCAGGAGCAAGTCGGTACGAGCGAGCAGACGCTTAAAAGCGGCCGAATGGAAATAACTGCACCCGAGAGCTCTGCCTGAGGCGACGGGTCCGCAGGGGAGTCCCCAAGGGCCCGACAAAGCCCGTAGCGCCCTGCGGCTGCCACAGCGGCTCCGGCTCAGCGAGCCCGCGGCCCCGGCGCTCCCGCCAGCGC
>VZSV01000011.1:2662797-2678935 GCA_013398735.1 Nothocercus julius | reverse complement strand
CTCTCCCCGCAGGCGGGCTGCCCTACGAGCTCACCGAAGGCGACATCATCTGTGTCTTCTCGCAGTAAGTGCCCTGATGCCCTGGGGGGCCCGGCCCAGCCCTGGAGTGCCACCCTGCCCCCCCCGCCCCGACCCATGCACTCCCTGCAGCTGCCCGGGCTGCTCACAGTGTGTTTCAGGTATGGAGAGGTGGTGAACATTAATCTGGTGCGGGACAAGAAGACGGGAAAGTCCAAGGGTTTCTGCTTCCTCTGTTACGAGGACCAGAGAAGCACGATTCTTGCCGTAGACAACTTTAATGGCATCAAGGTGAGCGCAGCAGAAGGAGGCACGGAGCAGCCTGGCTGAGGTGGCTGCCGGTGCACCACGTTACGGCCTGTCAGACGGCAGCCCCAACAGTGTGACTCTAGTACCCCGCACTGCGCTGTGGCTGTGCTAACCCTGATGCTCCTTCCCATAGATAAAAGGCAGGACCATCCGAGTAGACCATGTGGCTAACTACCGGCCCCCCAAGGACTCCGATGACTTGGATGAAGTCACCAAAACCCTCCGTGAAAAGGGCTGCGGAGTTAAAACGCCGCCTCACACGTCATCCGATTCGTTGTCAGAAGATGACAGCCGACCAGTAAAGAAGCAGAAAGGTTCAGTGTGTTCCAGCTGGGAATGCCTACCTGAATCCCGCTGTCTTGACAGAGCTTTGAGCACAGGGGAACAGCATCAGTGGGAGAAGGAGGGGCAGCCTGTGCTTGGAGGGCCCCATGCAAAAGTCCAGCTTGTAGTTTGAAATCTCCTAGGCAATATCTGACTGTCATATTTAGTCTTTCAGCTCCACCCTCTCAGAGGCTTCAGGCTGTAGTGTTACTCCAAGGAGCGGCAGTGCCCTTGGGGATAGGGAAAGGAAAGGCTAAAAAAGCTCCACTTAATCTTAGCACGGTGATGTTGTCAAGGGGGAGGGAAGACATTCTGGCATGGGCTAGTTGTGACGTGTGAGCCATCACGCAGAGCGAGCTTCCCTTCAGCTCTTGGGTTGTATCTGTGTCAGGCTCTTTGTCAAAATATATTCTAAATATATAATATATATTCTAAAATATAGAAGAAAACTAACTTGGGAGCTAGAGAGGTGGAGAGGCACAAAAATGAGACATGTAAAGGAGAGTGAAGAAGGAAAAGAAGCCTCAAGTCCAAAGAAGAAAATTTCCACAGAGTTGATAGGGACATTCTTGCACGTGTATTATTCAGAAGACAGAATATAAGGAAAGTGCCTGATGGGCTAAACCGTGTTTTAGTGGGGTTAGGAGGCAGTGAAACTTGGTGGGGAGGAAAACTAAAGATCACTGACCATATCTAAAGATGGGAGGATGGTTGAAAGATGCTGAGATGTCAGATAGTTTGAGGAGCTGAGATAATACGTGTAGGACTATCACTCCCTAAAGATAAACCTGTATTTCAGATAAAGAGACGAGCAGGCAAGAACAGCAGAAGCAGAGCGAGCGTGCTGCGAAGAGGCCTGTGTCTGCGGAGGAGTCACATCCAAGAATCAAAATTAAAAAGGAAAAAGAGGATCCTGCCTATGACCGCTATGCCAATGTGAGTCAGCAGTCCTGGAATGGGTCGGAGAGGAAACATGTGAGCAGGACACAGTGGGAGGAGGAAGAGCAGAGGCACCAGAGAGCTTTGGAGAGAAGAGGAGACAAAAGCTGCCAGGAACAGAGGGGACAAAGCAGTTCACGGAAGGAGAGAGGTGAGACCAGCAGAAAGGGTGAAGGCCACAGCAGCAGACGAGAAGAGCGTCTTGAGGGAACCAGATCCAGGGACCACCGGGAGAGCTCTGCCAGAGAGTCCCACTCCTGGCGCAGAGAGCCAAGTACCACTAGGGATTCCAGCCGTCGCTAGGCTGGGGGTGAGCAGCACCTGGAGCCGAGGCTGCTCCAGCCAAGCACCTGAACCTATCCAAGCCTTCATGAAGCCTCTGGGAGGATGCCACAGCTCGACTGCCAGTTTCCGCCAGTTCTAGCATTAGATTGAGGATCAACTTGAGGATCGTTTCTGGTGCAGTTATGGCTGTGAATTTGGCTGTTGCTTTGTTTGACCCTTGTGCGTTGTGGCACCTTGCAGTGTTAACGGTGGATGGCATCAAGCTGTTCACCGCCACTCGAAAGCCATCCCTGGGCTGCTGGCCTTCCCTAAGCAGCCCCATGCCAGCAGTCCTGGTGGGATTGATTTCCCTTTCCCTCCCCACATGGTGCTTGCTCCCACCCTTCTCACTGTGGTGAGATAGGGATGGGAATCTTGCAGGCTGCAGGAGCCAAAGGCAGGATGCACATCTGCCAGCTCCTGTGATGAATCTCAAGGGATGCACTCCTGTGTTGGGGCTATTTATTGTTTGTGGTGTTTTTTTTTTTTTTTTTTTTTTTTTTTTTAAAAAAAAGTCATTTAATAAAGCTGTTAGGTGAAAGGACTCCAAGCAGCAGTTCTGTGCCCTGGTAAAGGTCTGTCGTTTTTCTTAGCCTATGTTCAAGCTGACTTGACCCAAAAGGTGACTGGTATCAAATGCAGGGGTAGATGGAACACGGAGAGGGAGGGGAGGCAGATGAAAACAGGACTGAAGCTGCTCCTGCTGGGCCGTAGGAAGTCGGACGGTTCCCAGCGCTCACCTAGGGGCAGGACGAGGGGGCTGCCGCGCCAGGCGGCTGGAAGACGGGGGGCCTGGAGGGGAGCCCCGCGGCAGAGGGTGAAGCGCTCCCGGGGCCGGTGCAGGGAAGCGAGGGCCGCGCTGCTCGCGGCGGCTCCGTTACGGAAGCGAAGCCGGGACTGGGCTGGCGGCTGGGGGGACGGCTCCGGTTCCGGTTCCGGCGGGGCGGGGCGGAGCAGCGGTCCCGGCTGGGCGCGCCGCGGGCGCCCGCTCCGCCATGCAATGTCCGCGCTCAACTGGAAACCCTTCGTGTACGGCGGGCTCGCCTCCATCGTGGCCGAGTTCGGTGAGGCGCGGGGGGACGGGACGGGACGGGACGGGACGCGAGCGGCGGCGGCGGCGCTGACGGGCGCTCCCCCCGCAGGCACCTTCCCCGTGGACCTCACCAAGACGCGGCTGCAGGTGCAGGGCCGCGAGGGCCGCTACCGCGGCATGTTCCACGCGCTCTTCCGCATCTGCCGCGAGGAGGGCGGCCGCGCGCTCTACTCGGGGTAAGCGGCGGCGCGGGGGCGGCCCCGCGGGGCCCGGCGGCGGCGGCGGCGGCAGCTCGGTGTGTGCCCCGCAGGATCGCCCCCGCGCTGCTCAGACAGGCCTCCTACGGCACCATCAAGATCGGCATCTACCAGAGCCTGAAGCGCCTCTTCGTGGAGCGCCTGGAAGGTGGGTCCGTGGGGGCCCCTGCGCCTCAGGGCCTTCCGTGCCTGCCCAGCCGGAGCCGGCGCTCACAGATGGCATCCCCGGCCGAGCTCTCCCCTCCTCGCACCGCCTTTCCCTTTGGTAGCCTCAATCCGGGATCGGGTTGGAGCCAAAAAACCCTTTTGTGGAGCCAGGCGTGCCCTCAGGAACCGCAGTGTCCCGGTTGCGCTGCGCGGATCGAAGGCTGTGGTAGCAGCCCCTCTCCCTGCGAAGCCTCCGTTTTCTCGCGCTCTCTGCTTTGCAGAGAAATCACGGGGCACGAGCCCCGCGCTGCTGCTCCCGCCCTGCGGATGCAATGCCATAAATGCTCTTGACCCGCGCGCCGGGGAGACGAGCGCCGCTGCCACACACCCTGTCTCGACAGCGGGTGCTGCGAGGCAGCAGCGCTCACTAGAGCCGTGCAGATAAGATTTAACCCGCTGCTGTGGCGCGAGCCAGCGTCATCGTGCCGTTAGGGGCTGGGAAAGGGAGACAAGGGAGCCCCGGGCTGCTCGGCAGCGAGAGGAGCAGGAGCGCAGGAGGGATTTTTTTTCCCCTGGGGGTTACTCCACTTTTGAGTCCCTCCTCTCCCTGTGCTTGGCTCCATGGCTCATCTCCCGCTGCGTTTCCAGCCGTGAGTGCCGTGCTCTGAATGTTTGTCTCCTTGCAGGCCTGGGGCAGCCAGGGGCCTGGTCTCCTCGGGGAAGTGCTGTGGTCAGTACCAGCAAAGGGCCATGCCTTTTTCCGACATAACCATCACTCTAATACTGGGCCTGGAAGTCTTGGAGATCTCCCTCCTCCTTCCCAACCAGAACTGATTGCATCTAACTTTCTAACTAAGTCAAGAAGTGCTTAGTTGTTACTCTCTCTCTCCTCCATTTACTTTCCCCTGTCTGCCACAATCCAGGGACACCAAAATCGCAGATAGTTGTTGAAAATTGTCATGTTTGTCAATCTTTTCCTTGCCTGATCAGCTAGACGCATCGGTCAGGTCTGATTCACTCTGAAAGTGTTGCTGAGTGTTTCAGCTGCTGCTCTCTGCCACTTGCTGCCGAGAGTTGGTCGGTCTCTGCTCGTGCAACTTCTCTATGTGATTTGGGAGCTTCTTGCTTATTCCGTACGGTCTCAGCATGTTCTCTTAAGATCTGTAGGATCTGACCTTCTCTTCTTGCTTGCAGATGAAACATTGCTAATCAATGTGATCTGTGGAGTGGTTTCAGGGGTGATCTCCTCTGCACTTGCCAATCCAACCGATGTGCTAAAGGTAAGACGTGGATGTGGCCAGAAACAGCTGTCTGACGGCTGTGATTTGCCATGTTGAAGCTGCTGGTTTCCAATGAAGGTACATCTCTTCCAGCTGCAGTGAGATGGTCTTCAAGCCACTCCTGCATTAGTTCTGTCTATCTTTCAAGCCACTCCTGCATTAGTTCTGTCTATCTGGACCGTTTATGAATGTGAATGGAGGTCCAGAGCAGGAACCATTTAAAAAAATGCAACTCTTAAAGATTAGGAAACATTTAATGGTGCGAGTTGGAGGTTGTATTATTTTAAAAATGAGTAGAATGAGTGGTCTGGTAGCTGGGCACTCTGTGGACGTCAGCTCCTTTCTCTGCAGCCACCACGCTTAGCTTGGCTGATACCGTTCATACAGTTATGTGGAGCGGCCAAGGCTCAGTGGGAGCTGCTGGATCCCCTCCATTCCTGCCGGGCACAAGAAAACTTTGCTCTGAACAGAGAGAGTCTGGAGAGCTTTCCTCTGCTTTTCCCTGTGTAGATTTGCCTTTCCAGATCACGTTCGGAGCAGAAAGGTCTTACCTGTCACTTCTCTGTGTTGTCCGAATTTTGTGTTGCGCTTCCACCCCGCCACAGTCCCTGCTCCTCAGCTGCTGCTCTCGCCTGCTGCTCGGTTTCCAGTGAAAGGGCACATGGGGGGTGTTTCAGCTCCAAGCTGCTCCCTTCGACGAGGAGGTTCACTGAGCTGGTAGCTCTGCAGGCCCTGCTTCCATCCCGCTGACTCTCACATTTGTTTCAGATTCGAATGCAGGCTCAAGGCAGTTTATTCCAGAGTGGTATGATTGGCAGCTTCATTGATATCTACCAGCAGGAGGGTACCCGAGGCCTCTGGAGGGTGAGTTGCTGGAAACCATTATAGTAGCAGAAATAACAGCTCGTTTGTGCTCCCCATGTAGTGTCTCTGGGCCTTAATGCAGGTTTTGCAGAGAACTGTGGCCCCAAAGTAGTAACAAATTTCTGGTGCTGATCACTGGCCAAACAGCAATACATGCATGATGGAGACTGGAACTGCGACGCAGCAGCATCGGGGCTTGGGCCGGCAAGCCTGCTTCCCGGGAGGAAGCTGGTGTCTGCCTAGAGTTTGAAATAGATGAGTGTCCCCTGACTGGACCAGGATTTGGGTTTAAACAAGCATTACTGGGCTGGATCCTCACTGTGCTGTGCTCTGGGAGGATGCTCAGCCTGACATATCTTGGAGTCAATAAGTGGGACAATGTGTCTACCTCTGAATATGAGCAGCTGAGCACCTCTTCGCGTGGAGGAGGAGGAATACAAGACTCTTGGGCTTGAAGATGTATGAGAGCTACTAGTGTTCAGGCTTTACTGTTCAGATTTTAGCAGTGGTCAGGGAACTCCCTTAAAGGAAAACAGGTTTTGCAATAGTCTAATGCAATGAAAAAATTAAGCCACTGGTGTAACTGATAGGTACTGCAGGCAGGATGCGCTACACGGGCACATCAGTCTCAAGGTGGTTTCCACTGATCAAGCTAGTGGTGACACTCTGCCTAGAGGTTGTCCCTAACTCCGGTATTCCCTAACGCCGAGGCAAGGTTTTTTGCTATCCTGGCATCTCACCAGTTTTCTTGTGGGGATGAGTTGGGGTTAGAACTGGCTGTGCTGGGATTGTGTTAGACAGAAACCCAAAAGGACCTGTAGCAGCTTAGCAGGATGGGAATAGGAGAAGCTGTAAACCTGAAAAGTAGTTTTGCTGCTTAGTGTTGCTTTGCTTTTGTGTGATGAAAATGATGGATGTCATGGTGGGTTGACTCATGATCTGGCTGCACTGAAAAGTTTTTTCCTAGTTGCAGAGCTTCCCCAGGATAGTTTGGATTTCCTTGAATTGCTCAGATGGTGTTAGAGTTGCTGTGCAGTTAGTCCTAAATCGCAAGGTTTAGCAAAACAGAGTCTGGCTGCTGCTCTGTAGCAAGAAGGACCTAGAGCCACATGTGGCTCTATAGGTAACTGCTGCTTTTGCTCTTGGGTTGATCTTCTCTGATGTTGAGTTGATGCTGTTCAGCAGGGGAGGACCAGTGGATTGAAGCCTGCTTCCTGTGTTCTGTTGGCTGGGAGGAGAATAGCACCACGTGGTTGATCTAGGTAGAGTAACGCTCCTAGGGCAGAGGGTGAGGGAGTCCTCCTTTGCTTTCCAGTAAAGGGGGGGACAGCAAGCTGCTGTAGCTGAAAAGCTTTAGCTGCAGCACAGGGGCAGGAGGATGCAAAGGGGATTGTCAGCAAAGAGCCCTTGGGAGGCACCTGGGGAGAGGTGCCATGACTGACGTTTTTGCAGGGTGTTGTTCCAACAGCCCAGAGAGCCGCTATCGTGGTTGGAGTGGAACTGCCTGTCTACGACATCACTAAGAAACATTTAATTCTGTCGGGCCTGATGGGTGATACAATCTTTGCCCACTTTGTGTGAGTATTTGCCATGGCTGCTGCACTCTCCGAGCTTACCAGGGGTTGGGAAGCAAGTGTTTAGCAGGGGAGGAAGGTGGGATTTGTGGTGAAATATTTGCTTGTCTCCTCACTAGAACAAGGCATAGAGTCATAGAGCAAGTGCTGTGGAGCTGCAGAGGTCCAGCACTTGCAAGGGATGTGCTGAGTCAACTGGAGCAATTCAAAATGCCCAGTAAGCATCTCTAGGGAGACCTCCCTGTACAAGGCACCCAGTAGAAACCTGGTGAAGTAAAACTGGTTTCAGCTCACTGATGTTATGGAAATGCTGGTCCCAGCTCATGTTGCTCTACGTCTGTGCCCTGGTATGAACGAGTCAGGGAGATGTGAGCAGCAGGAGTGTCAGGTATGTGACTAACTGTAGCTCCAGTTGAGTTAGATCCTCATGTCTACAGAGGCTTTCAGTTTGCAGCCATTGCTGTCTCCCCTTCTAAGCTTGAATATTCAGAGCTGTTCCTCTCTAACGTTTTGATGCATATAGTTCTAGTTTTACCTGTGGACTTGCTGGTGCCATTGCCTCCAACCCCGTGGATGTGGTGCGGACACGGATGATGAACCAGCGAGCAATAGTGGGCAGCGTGGAGCTCTATAAGGGCACTCTGGATGGTCTTGTGAAGGTAAGGAGGTGACAGAAGTGGGCAAATCCCTGTCTTAGGAGCCAGATTCCAGCACCATGCACCATTGACCTTACCAATCAGATTCAACAACCACAGACCATGCTTGTCAGTAAGGGTTTCAGAAAAAACAGAGAAGGGCCTAGAGCCAATTTCCTAATTCCAAGTTCACCATCAGTTTGAGCATCCTTCTGACCAACCTTACCTTATGAGAGAAAACTTTTAGTGTTGCGGTTTTATGGACTTGGGCAAAGTGTCATTTGCAGCCTAGCGTGTTGGAGAAGAACCCCAACACCATCTCCAGTGGCCTGTCTGCTTGCTTCAGCAGCTTTAAAGGTCCATCATGTCACACATGATGCTGAGGAGGGAGCAGACCAGAGACAGCACAGCAGGGGACATGGAGCTGTTCTGTGTTAAGGACATTGCACTGTGAAGGGTGTTTGTCATGTATGTCACGTTGATTTCATCCTGAAACCATGAACTTGCTACCCTATCACAGTTGATTTTCCTGCAGCAGAGACCTTCCCTGGGCCTGCCACTATCCACAATATCTAACTATGCCTGAAAGGATGCCTCATAATTGATCTGTCTCTTCTCTCCTCCCAGACATGGAAGAGTGAGGGCTTCTTTGCACTCTATAAAGGTTTCTGGCCCAACTGGCTTCGGCTTGGTCCCTGGAACATCATTGTATCCTTCAGAGTGGCTACTGGGAGGTCAGGAGTATGGGGAATCAGGGGAAGTGAGCTCCTGGAGGTGCAGCGGTTTCTGGTCTGGCTTCTGTTTTGGGAGAGAGCCTGGGGAGCATTCTTCTGCTCCAGGATGGGTGCTGGTTTGCTCTGCAAGGTCAGTGCTGCTGTGTTGCTCCACTGGCTCCTTCTTGCCCTCTGAAAATATGTATATAATACAATAATTAGTGACAATAAGTCACAACTTAGAAAGTACATGCCTGGGGATAAAGCCACCTCTTTCTCACTGGTCTAGGCAGGCCTGGACCTTCCTGTTTGTGGGTCATTCCCTTCCCTCTCACCTCTCACAGCTTCCTCTTCCATCTGTTTAAGTCATTTTATGTGGCCTAAGAGAGGGGTTTCCCTGTCTTGGCCACCAGCTGTATGGCACTGATGTGTTCCTTGCCTTGCCTCTGGTTGCTGGCATGGCCTGACCAGGGGGGAAGGCCCAGTGCAGGCGCCCGATGGATTTGTCTGACCCACTTCCTTGACGCTCCTGACAGTTTTTTATCACCTATGAGCAGCTGAAGCGGCTTCCGTTCTGAGAGCTGGCTTTGTTCCGCGAGGACCATCTTCAAGACTTGTGGCAGAGCTTTGCTGCTGCCTCCCTATTCATTTCACCTCCATGTTCTGTTGTTTTGGTACAAATGCATCTGGACCCTCATCCCCCTGCAAACTGCATGGTCCCTGGAGCATGTTCTGGCTGGAGTGAAACTGGGAAGCTCAAGGCAGATGCTGCATGTTTTTTTTTTTTTTTTTTTTTCTTTTTTTTTTTTTTTTTTTTTTTTTTTTTTGACACAGAGAAAAATATTAACTGTACAAGTGTCCAGGCCTGAAGCAGTATCTTCTGTGAAGATCTATGCGTTCTGGTGGCCTTTGGATGCGGCGGTGGTTTGTTGTTTGACTCGTGCATTTCTCTGCCCTGCCTGTGGGCTGAGGCTGGAGGCTGGACAGGGTGTTGTCATGTTTTCCTGCAGACATGTAACCTCATTAAATTATTTATTGACCGGTGGCCTGAGTTTGTGTTTGTGCAGATTTACTGCAAGTGTATTTCCCAGAGCAGATGGTGTGTCTGCCTTTGGAGAGAACAGAAGCAATTTTATTTTCAGTGTAGTACATGTCCTTTTTTTTTTTCCCCCAAGTATACATTGTATTTTTTTCTTTTTTCTTTCTTTCTTTCTTTTTTTTTTTTAATAGACCAAAGTTTCATTATATTAGAGATATTTCTAAAACACAGGTTTGTTAACATCAGAAAATTATAGCACTGTACTGCCAGCTCAATTTTGCAAAACCTCAGTCTGCCTTATATGATTTACTTGCTTTATTTTTAAAGCAATTTAGAGCAATTTAAAAGTGAAATTAGATGCCCCATTACTTTAAAATAGTGTCTCTAGTGTGGCCAGTATGAAGCATAACAGCAAGCAAGATACTTATGACTATTGTTTTCTGCTCTTTTAAATGCATATGGATGTGAAAACAAACAGGTTTTATTGCTCCTAGTCTCTTTCCACTTTATGAGGCAGGTTGAGTTTGGTTGAGGGTCCCGTGTGCCATACAGTTGTGCTGTCCATCCAGGAGCGCTGTAAACTGAGATTCCATCCATGCAAGTTGAGCAAGAGGCATTAACCAAATTCAGCCTTGACAAATAAGATAATGGCTTTCTGTGGTTTTGGAAAGGCATCTTTGTATTGGATTAACTGAGTGCAAGGCAAAAGTGCAGAAGACAGATGACTCCAATAAACTATTTGGGGCTAGAAGGAATAGAAATGGGGGAAAAACGTGTTTGTAGATCTTGAGGTAAGCAGAAGTATTAATATAGGATTGGTGCTCATCATCTGGGAGGGACATTTTCAGAATTAAACTATACTTAAAAGCTGCCAGAAGCTGAAAGCAGTGATTTAAAACATGGAAAAGGTTCACATACTCTCCAGCTTTACTCTTAAAGAGAATTTAAGTAAATACTTCTGTATGGATGAATACAAGTCTGTATCAGACTATATTTTATGTAAGTCTGTATTTTAAATACATCTCAGTAAATTTTGGGGGCTTCAATGTTTCCCTAACTGCAGCTCTGAAACGATATCCTCTGTGAAGCTTCATGGGATGTAGCTGCTGTTGTAATGGTATGGAGTGGTCCTCCAGCAGCGCCTTGGTATTTGCAGTTGTCCTGTCGGTGTTCTTTAGGTGGGTGTAAAGAGCTGCTTGGAAATATGTAAGGAATATGCCCGTGGCCATGTCGCTGTTTGCACTTCTCAGCTGGAAAACACTGGAGACTCTTCTCCCCACTGTTGGATGAGCCCCACACCGATGGCTTTGGAGATGCTCCTTCAACATTTTGGAGCTGTCCCCAGCCACTGGAGTCATTGCTTATCTGAGCTGTTGATCTGGCTGTCATAAACGTTGCCCCATGTCCTTCTGTCGTGTTCTGTCAACAGTAACAGTAAATGTACCTTTGCTGGCGCTAACGACGCCTGCGGATGTGACGCCGAGCAGAGTGGCTTTGAGTGCTGCCATGCGTTAAAGGCCTTTGCCACCGCGCCAGATGTCTTCTGGAGATGCTCATAAAGCCCTTCATGCAGAAAGCATCTCGCCTTTGCAGCCCTGACTGGGGAGGAAAAACTGAGTCACGTTGGGTTTCTCAAATGGTGAAAGATTAGTATTTTGATAGGTGTCTAAAAAAAGAAACAGGCTGTAAACCTCAGTTGTAACTGCTTGTGTGGGAAGCTAGGGCTGTTAGAGATCTTGTATTTTCTAAGGAGGTTCTTCAGTTCAGGATGTCCTGCCAAGAAGCATCCTAAACATGGCTGAGTTACCTGTTCAAGCTTACATCTTTTTATGGGCTTTTCCTGGCTGTGCTAAGTAATGTGAGAGTCCAGCTGAGCAGCGCGTGTGCCCAATTCTGCTCAAGGTGTGTTGACACATATCCTCCTCCTGCCTTGGGAAGTGGGCTGTCTGAGCTCCCCAGGAGCAGAGCTGCCCCGCAGTCACTGGGGTGGGACGTGTTAATGCCTGTGGGCAT
The DNA here is from genome assembly GCA_013398735.1 of Nothocercus julius. Lineage (NCBI taxonomy): Eukaryota > Metazoa > Chordata > Aves > Tinamiformes > Tinamidae > Nothocercus > Nothocercus julius. The sequence goes on along the minus strand of VZSV01000011.1, from coordinate 2,667,466 downwards.
TACCCTCCACTGCCTTCAGCTGCTGTGCCATCTTGCAGGGTGCCCCGTGCTTGGGCACTGCGGCATTTTGTCCGTCAAAGTGCGCCAGTGTGGCTTTCCTTTGGATTAAAAGGCAAATGGAGTCGTATTTTTAAGCCCAAGGCTGAGCAATCTACCTCGGTAAGGGGACAAAGTTTTGTAACAAACTGAAACCGCCTTACCAAAAATTCTCCTGTGTTTCTGTTTAATTGCAGACAATTGAATTAAACTGCTTCATTCTACTTAAGAGATTTAAAGGATAAACCAAAATTAGAGTGTTGGAGTCTCAGGATAAATGTAAGTCTCATCACATCCTCACCACACACACACATGCAAAGGCTTTTAAATATGCTTGGTTCTTGGTACATTATATATAATATTATTATTATTATTTTTAATAAAATGGCAAAGCCTGCCAGGACTTGGGGACTGGTAGATAATCAAGGAATAAAAGAAGTGCTTGGAAAAAAAAAAAGTGAAGACTGGAGTATTAAAGCTGAATGTTTTCAGTTTTGACTTGGAAGAGCTCAGAGTGATTCCCCTGTTGGAGATTTCGGCTAGAGCAGTGGGGGAATCGGTCTCAAGCTAAAACACTGGCAGAAAAGGTTAAGGGACAAGCTGCTAACTAACAGGAGCAGAATCCAGGCTTCAAATCTTCTGAGAGGTTTTAAAACCAGGAAGGCAGAGCTGATCTATTCTACGTGGATTTCCAGAAGGATTTTGATCGAGCCCTGCATGAAAGCCATGAAAGAAACTAGGCTGATTCCCAAGGGTACCTTCCCTGGCATGCAGCTCTGCTTACGGTGGCTGCACTTGGTGTTTCTGCTGTGTCTTCGCTCCCCGCTGTGGAGTCGCACTCTTCCTTTTGGCCACGTGCTGTCCTCAACCCGCTGTTCCCCGCAGCCGCATCCACGCTCTGGGCCACATCCCGCGCTCGGCCCTGCTCTCCGCCTCTCCCTGGCAGCCTGCTCCTTCCAGGTTACTGTTTGACAGAGTGAGGCCTGAACCTTCCCTGTTTCCTAGCAGCTCTGATCTTTCCAGCTCATGAGGCAGCACCGTTGGCTTGTGGCACTCTGTTTCAAGGGCTCAGAGTGGTTTTCTTGGTCCCTACAGGCGAAGAGCACACAAGGTCTGGCAGTGACCTTGCAGAGCCCTTTGAGCCACCTACACGTCCCGGTAGGGCTGTCCAGTTGGTTCTCTATTTGCTTGTTCCTCTCTTCATGATAGGGGAAGACCTGGGTCAAAAGCAGGGCATTAATCCTTCCCGAGTCCACAGTGCTTGGCTGGGGATGCCCAGCTCCCTGCAGGCTACAGCAGCAGCACCCCTGGACAAGGAGGGAGCAGGGCATGATCCCAATGCCCACGTGAGGCTTTGAGCCAGTCGCATGAGTGAAGGTGATGCTGGAGAGGCTCATGGTGGAGGTCCTGCCGTGGCAGCTGTTGAAGCTGCCTGTGCAGGGGCTGTCAGGGTGGGGAGCCGGGGGGAGCGTGAGCAGGAGGTTTGATGGGGGAGCAGCCTCGGCATGGCCTTGTGCAGGCTTCCTGTCCAGGTGCTCACCGCTCGCCACCCTGCTCCAGGGTTGTCTGGAAACGTGGCTTGAGGGGAGGGACCTCTGTGGGCACGGCAGGCGCTGGGAGAGCCCCGCTGCCTTCCGGCAGGCAGCTGCAGAGCGGAGACGCTGCGCCCGGGGCTTTCGCGGCGCTGCCCGGAGCGCGAAGAGCCGTGTTTGCTGCTGCTTGCCGCCTGGGAGCTGAGCTGCGTGAGCTGCAAGAGCCGGGATGGCAGGGATACCTTAGGAACACGCCAGGCTCGCGCTGTCCGCAGGCCGGGCCCTGTGAGGGACAGCCATGGCCATTTCAGCCTTTGGACTTATCCTTGCTGTGCTGGCCTCGCTCATCATCTCTGCCAACGCACTAGTGGCCGTCGCCCTCCTTCGCCTCATCCAGAAGAGCAGATGCAATGGGCTCTACTTTGTTCTTAACCTGGCCGTCTCAGACACCATGGTTGGCTTCACGGTGATTGGTCTGGCCATAGATGAACTTTCCCAGCCCTTTTATCCCTCCCAGATCTTCTGCGTCCTGAGAATGGCTTTTGTGACCTTCTCCTCTGCTGCCTCCATCCTTTCCCTGACACTGGTTGCCTGTGACAGGCACTTGGCCATCAGGAAGCCTTTCCACTACTTCCAGCTGATGACGGGCCTGCGGGTCGGGGTGCGCTTGGTGGGACTCTGGCTGCTCTCTGCCATCATTGGTTTCCTCCCAGTTGCCGCTCCGAGCTTTCAGCACACCTCTACCAAGGACAAGTGCTCCTTCTTTGGAGTCTTCGAGCCAGGCTACTTGTTCATCATCTTCTGTGTCGGCTTCTTCCCAGCACTCTTTCTTTTCATATACCTTTACTGCGACATGCTGAAAATTGCAGCCACACACGTGCAGCACATCCGGGAGGTGGAGCACGCGGGGCTGGCGGGTCGCTACCGCCCAACGCGCACTACCAGCGACATGAAGGCCATGCGCACCGTGGCCGTGCTCACCAGCTGCTTCACGCTGTCCTGGTTGCCGTTCTTCATTGCCAGCATCGTGCAGACCGTGTGCCCCGAGTGCTTCCCCTACAAAGTCATTGAGAACTACCTGTGGTTGCTGGGACTGTGCAACTCCCTCCTGAACCCCCTGCTCTACTCTTACTGGCAGAAGGATGTGCGGCTGCAGTTTGCCCAGCTGGCTGCCAGTGTGAAGAGGAGAATCCTCCTTCACCTGGGGAATGGCCCTGGTTTCCACTGCAGAGGCACCAAGCCCCTCCCCACCGTGTCCTGCTTGCAGCTCCAGGACTCCCACGGTAAGGAGTCCTGCCCATCTCCTCCACCGCAGTTGTGAAGCCCAGATGGGGAGGGCCTCTCAGACAGGGTGGGCCAGACTTGGGGTTCTAATTCCCAGACATCGGCAAGACTAAACTGAAGCTTACCTGAAACCCTGTGTGGCCCCAGCATGGCCACTTGGCACCAGCTCCAAGGCACCCCAAATTGCAGGTGCCTGGGGCACACACTGACTATGACATCTGCTGGGACCAAACCCTCAGTACTTGGCTGCAAGGGCTGTAATCCCTTGAACCTCCCTGTCCGTCTTCCCAACCAAAGGTGGATGCCTCCTTTGCCCTCCTGCCTGCCTTTCCTCTGGCATCATCCACTCTGTTGTCTTCACCCCCTTTGGCAGGTGCAGCAGCCAGGCAGGCAGGGACCCATCCTAAATCTGCCCTGGACCACGAGCCCTCCCAAAAGTAAGCTGCCAGTCCTGCAGCCTGCTGCATGCCTGGGAGAGCTGCGGGACAGCAAGGGCTGAGCTGTTGCTGTTTGGCTTGGGTCGTAAAGCGAGTTAATGGGTGAACTGCCTGCAAGCGGAGCTGAACCGCAGGAACAAGGGAAAGGGCTGCCTCCATGGAACAGCTGCCGTGTCCCACTGCGGCTGTAGGGCTGGATTCTGGGCCTGTGAGGGGCACTACGCACCAACACATCTGATGGGAGTGCGTAGCACTTAGCGCCCGTCCCACCCGACTGTGGTGATGATGTTCAGGACACTGACCCTGCCAAAGGGTGTTGTGACTTTTAATTGCTTTTGGTGAGATCACGTCCATTTACCTCACGTGAAGGCAAGAAAAGTTCCATTAGAAGAGGTTTCTTAGATAAGACTAACTTGCCCTAATCTGAAAATGAGGGTGCCATGCCCAAAATGGCAGTTTTCCACCTCTGTCAATTGCCCCGTTGGCAGATATGAAGGCTCTGGGCCATATCCAGTCTGCAGCCAGAACCTGCCTTGGTCCCGAGGCCTTCCTCATCCCAGGGAAAGCAGCAAACGGATGATGCCCTGCAAGAACAAGGCGCCTCACAGCACTTGCCTCTTTGCCTGGGAAAGGCCTGAGATCAGATGCTACGTGGCAAGTCTTGTTCCTGACTCAACCTCCTGGTCACAAGCCCGAGATAAGGCCTCCGTAGCGCAGCACTGGCTCCGTGGACGAGCGGCACCGTTGGCTGCGCGGCCTGTGGCCAGCATGGCTTCCCCCATCACGGCTCAGCCCTTCCCCGTCACGGCAGGGAGCAGGATGAGGGAGAACACGCTCCTCCTCCATGCTGCGGTGAAGAACCTCACTGAGCATCCTGCACTGCTGCCTCCTCTCTCCATACACACCGGGAGCTGGTGTTTGCACACAGCGGGGTCGGAACTTGGGTTCTGACAGGTTCCTCAGCATCCCGCTCGGACAGCCCAGGCCAGCAGTCATTCCTGCCCGCGTCCCTCTCCTCTCTCGACCCCGAGCGCGGCCATGCCACCGCTGCAACACGGTGGCCACGCAGGGACTCGGCGGAACCCAGTGCGGAGCATCACCTGGAGCCCAGGAGCTTTGCTAGCGTGGAGGGATGGCAGGGGGAAGGGGCAGGAAAGAATGCTCCGGCCCGGAAGCCATGACAAGGGGGAGGCGATGGTGGGGAGCTTCTGCTGCTTGCTGCCGCATCAGCTCAATAAAGCACGTTCCTGCCAGCTCGGCTCGGTGTTCGTGGGGACGCCAGGGTCCCCGGGCTCCCGTGGACGCCCCTGTCGCGCGCGTCCACCCCTGCCGCCGTGTTCCGCGAGGCTCCTCCTGGGGGCTTCCGAGCCTGCTCCCCCC
>VZSV01000011.1:2594030-2662156 GCA_013398735.1 Nothocercus julius | reverse complement strand
GCTGTAGCAGCCGCGTCCGGGATGGTTTTGTGGGGGCGGGGAGAGGATGAGCTGTTTTGGGCGGTGATTTTGTGTTTTATTTGAGGTCTTCAGGTGCCTTTTTGCTTCGAGGTGGGGGAGTTGAGTTCGAAACGTGTGTGGGAGGAGGGTGCTGGTTTCCCGGACAGCATCTCCGGGAGGGTGTTGAAAAGGTGAGGGAGCTGCTTGCCTGGCTGTCCCTTGTGCAAGCCCGGCTCCCCAAGAGTCACCTCCAAGGGAATGGGCACTGGCAGCTCTTGGTTGTTCCCGGTTACGTTCCCGGTTACGTTCCCAGCTCTCCCAGTAGTTTCTGGCTCTACCCAGTTATGTTCCCGTCTCTTCTGGAGACCTAATGAACTCAGGGGGGCCCAGCCATGTACCACAGCTTTCATGTGCGTGCGCCTGGCCTGTGCTTTTAAGGTAGTGCTGTGCATAGCAAGTGCTGTTAATGTGAGCACGTCTCTACTGGGATCCAGACAAAAGGGAAAGAGGTTGCCCTCCAGCAGCCCAAATCTGTGAAAATGCTCCATCTGCAACAGATCCACACATATAGCTACTTTCCAGTTCTCCAGTGTTTCATTGCTCAGCTCCAGGAATTCGACGTGGTGTTTTTTGACCCTAATGAATGTTGCCCGAGCGTGTAACGTGCTACTCTCTTGCTGTGCTCTGAGGTAGGCATTTGCCCTGCAGATGTTGGTCTCTTATTGCTTCAGCCTTTCCTGTCCCTCCCTCTCTGGAGGTGAATAGTTATCTTTTTCTGTTCCTTAATGTTATACTTGAGGGTTTAGCAACTTCTAATTAAAAAGCCCCTGTGCTAAGCTGTTGAAAGCTCTGTCTGAGCCACTGTAAGGTCAGGTTTCTTAGTTTAAGGTCATGGTCTTGGTGTCAGTGACTTTAGCTCATGGAGGGGATGAAGCTCCAAGTAATTGCAAAGATAAGGTGTTGCTAAAGAGGCATCCCTTAATCTTCCAAAGATGGTGTGAGATTTCTGCCCTAATCCCCAACTTTTCTGCTGACATTCTTGCAATACCAGCGTGGTCAGCCCAAAGTGGCACTTCCTCACAACATCCAGCTGCTCTTCTGGCAGCCAAGGCCTCGCTGTTCTGGTGCTCATCATGGTTGTGTGGCCGTCTCCCAGCCCAAAGGCTGCATCTGCCCTTCTGAAAGGCCCTTGTTTGGGGAGCACTTGCCCTGTCCTCAAAAATGGAGCTTTTGAGCACACATCAGAGCATAGTGTGAGTGCTGGATGGCAGGATGGCCTCTGGGGAGAGCCCTTTTATCTCTGTCTCTACCAGGAGGGATCTGGGTGCTTGAATTAGAAACTGCCCGTGATTAAGCAGATTGCTTTTTGAGCCCTGAGACTTGCTGCTGTGCACCTTAGCTTCCAGAGTACAGCTGGGTGTGTTCCCTAAATCCACGGGTCAACATCAAGCAATTGTCAGACATCAAGCAATTGTCAGACATTGTGTTGAAGGAGAAGGTGATTTGGTTGAGTGGTTTAAGTATTTGAGATACTCTGTGCTGAGGAATATATAGCAAGCTGGCCTGGTGAGCAGGGCATACAGGCTTTGTGAGGGCTGGTACACTGCAGGAAAGCAAAGATTGTTGGCTCTTTTTGTATTTGTAAACATGTAGATGCACCCTGGTCTTTTTTTCTTTTTTTTTTTTTTGGTGAAGGTGGCGGTGTTCTTTGTGCAACACCAGAGCAAAATGCCCTGAGGTCTTTGCTTCAACACAACTCATGTGACTTGCTCAAATCTCTGTGCTTTTGCCTCTAAGTTGGCTGTGCTTGGCGAGCAGACCCTGTTTATTGGAAATATGGCAATATTGCCTTAGTATTATGTTAGTATGACCACATGAGATGTCATTGGATTCAGAGTGCGTGACCCTCTGTTTTTCTTACAGTGCCCTTCTAGAGTAATTAGCTTGTCTGAAGTTAATGTTTCTTTTGAGGGTGAGTTTCCAGAATTGAGGAAAGCAACCTGCATATCCCTTATCTTTAAGGATTACTGAAACTTGATCTTTCTGTGCAAAGGCAACTTATCTCAGGCATGCAAATAGATTTATTTAACTGCATGCCAGTGCTTAAAGCACTGATGTATGAAATCCCCTGTAAATTCAGATATACATACTGCTAATCACTTTTCCACCTGTTCTTCTTCCTCCTTCGCCACAGTTCAAGAATCAACCTATAAGTGTCAGTCAGTGGAGACTGATGGTGACACATGTGGCAGTGCTTTGCAAGCTCAAGTCTCAGCCTGTGTGTGCTCTTGATGCCTGGGCTTTCCCTGCCCACTTCTGGGGAAGGGAAGCAGGGTGCTAGTTTTACTGTCCTTGGGATCTGCCTTCCTTTTGTGCTCAGCACTGGAGCTCAGCAGCTTGCAGGGAGCTGAGCTCAAACAGAAGCCCTACGTGGGACTTGGACTGTTAAAAACTTAAATCTGGGAGCAGCAGGAAAACTGGCTGAAATACTTAAATATTATCAGCATCTTGCCATGTTTCTGTTACAGTACGCAGGTAAAGTGTATGTTTTGTCCAGTTTTCTTGAATGTGTGCTTGTCTCTGATGCTTTCGAGGTGGGCATTGTTGAAATATAGGATTATATGGGATTGGCAAGATAACTGTGAAAACATGACTGCTGCTTCAGCATGCTTGGGAATCTACACAAGGTGCTTATCTGCTAAACTGGTGATTATAAAGGTCTGACCATGACATTTAAGCTGGGAGTAGAGTAGAAAAGAATGCACAATACTTATTGGCGTTTCTAACCTGGGAGGTTAGCTCAGAAAGCAAATGTTTTGCCTGAAAATTCAACTTGAGCCTTGTTTTTCTTCTCTTCTTTCCATGCTGTCGTTTTTTCTTTTTATTCTGTATGATTGTTGCAGTTTGAGGTCTCATAGGTAGGTCAGTTTCTTCTGAAGTGCATTTCTTTAGACCTTAAAAGAAGTAAACAGAAATTTGGCATCCAGGTTTTCTAACATGCTTTCCTAAACATGCAAAAAATGGAGTAGTATTCAGGTTGAACAATCCTTATTTCAGATATTTGCCAATGTTGGCAAAAGGTGAAACCGTATTTATAGTAAAACCTGTGTCAGCTCAGCTGAGTTCCCCCCGATGCGAGTGAAAGAGAAGCTGTGGTATAAACTATATACACTGTTCAAATATGAGATTAAAAAATACTATTAGAAGGCAGGATATCTCTCACATTTTATTTTAAATTTCTTTGAGTTTTGGAGGTATGAATCTGTGTACATCTCTGTGTATTTTTGTTAGCTAGAGGGGCATCAGGAAATGCTCGAGAGTCCGAATGACAGCACTACAGAATTTTTGTAAGGTAGAGGCTAGAGCACATACCTGCAGACAGAGCTTGTGTTGTCCCTTAATTGAATGTTCATGAATCCATTGGGAAAGTTTGTCTTGCAAAAAATACTGCAAAAATCTCAAAGTGTAAACCCTGCTGAGGCACTGTTTTAGGTGGTTTTGCCGGAGGAACCCGTGTACAATAAGCTACACAAACTCACCTTCCATGTAGAAGTATTGCCAGCGTGTGCAGCTTGTGGTAATATGAATTATCTGTAAAAACAGATCTTTTCAATTAAAAATAAGATAATTTTTTTCCCCAGATTTTTAATGTAGATTAAAACTAAATGGCAAAGTTCTGTCTATGAGAACTTGTAGTTGGAAAATGAAGTACTGTCAAGGCCTTGGCATTGGGTGCAGTAAGGATAGATACTTGCCTTGATTTATGCCTGGAACATTCAGATCTTTTCTGTCTCTGTTCAGACCCTTTCTAAACCTGTGCAGTGAAAGCTACAGCCATATATAGCATCAGCCCAGACCCAAATCGATGACTGCCTGAAGTGCTAGGCAAGTCTATGCAGTATTAATGTTATTAAGTATTGGCAAGTGACTGCTGTAAGCCTTAAAATGCGAATAGGCACAACTCGTCATCTACTGCCAGCTGTAAAGATCCACAGAAACCTGCTGTTCTCAAGAACAGGAAGCCTTACTAACAGTTATTTCCTACTTATCTTCAAACATCCCTTTGTTTTGTGTTTTTTTTTCTTTTTTTTTTTTTTTNTTTTTTTTTTTTTTTCTTTAGAAATTAAGACATCTAGCCCAGTTAATGGGTTCTCTCCCTGCATTGTGGCAACTTTTGACAGAAAAATGTTATTCTTACAATCCTTGGAGAGACTGGCTAAAACTGGTGCCTATGTGGTTCTCTCGAATGGCTGACACTAGTCTGATGTTCACCAAAAGCCCTATTTTCTTTGCTCTTGGCTTTTACATGGCACTTCACTGTAATTTATTGGCTTTGCTTATTTCTGTTTTACCAAGCTGACTCTCCAGAGAGCTTCAGTACAACTCTGGCATCCACTCCTGTGCTGCTCCCTTCCTTCCCCAGTTGGCCACCTCAAAATAGCCAAGGATGCTTTGTTTAGGTCAGAGCAAAGGGAAAATGCTCAAATATGATAGCATGCCTCTGTTCCAGAGTACTCATGGCATGTGCTTTGCATGTAGTCACTAAGTTGTAGATGTAAAAGATTAGCTTTAAAACCAAGCAAGTCCAGTTTTTACCTTTTTGAAGATGTCTAGGCATAATAAAAGAGTATGTGCAATGAGAAGGGTGGCTCTAAAGCCATTCCTGTGTTGGGAATTGATAGATTTTGAAGAAAAATGCAGTGAATTGGAAAGAATTTTTATAGTCAGGGTACTGGTCTTCCTTTTCTCTTCACCTGGTGTGTTTGCAGCCTTGTACTGAAGCAATAGCATTTTAGCTCCTTAAACCTTTCCTTCCTGTGAGTCCTTGCACTAGGAGGTGTATTGGCCTCCTCAACATTATCATGGAAAGTACATCATTTGTCCTCAATGTAGTAGGTGGGGAAAAGACTATAGGAAAGTGAATCTTATTCTGGAAACCTGTGAGCACTCTAGTAATTTCTTTGTTTTTTTTTTTTTCTCTCCCATCATTTTTTTTCTCTCATCATTGCATGATGTAGCTATTTTAGGATTGTTCCATAGGACATGACAGTTACATTGTTTGAGTTGGAAGAAAAACAACAAATCCAAACCAAACAAATCCCCAAAACCCTCCAGCAGGAGCCAAATAAGGATTTTATCTCTAATTTGATATGGCTCCATTTAAAGAAAATAAAATAAAACAAAAAATTGCAGCAGCATAGCTTAAGCTGTGGCTCGATGACACAGTGAATCTAGGTCTGGCTTCCTAGACCTGGTGCTGTAATCATGCACTGTGTTCACAGCTGAGCATTAATCTGACACCGTGAATTTATACCAGCACAAAAATGCTGCTACATTCACGCCTAGGGATCAAATGTTGCATCTGTTAGAGAGCGTATCAGATTATGCTTAATGGAGTGTCCATAAATAATGATGATTTTTTTATTATTTTTTTTTTTATTTTTGGAAGTGGAATATCTGTGAAGTGGCTGGAGTAAGCCTGTGGCCTGTTGTCCCAGGACTGCAGGGTCTAGTTATCTTTACAGTGCTTTTGCCTAGTTGTACCCACATCTCTCGCAGCTCTTTGCATGGATGGTCAGCTCTTGGTGGTCAGAAATGAATTTGATGAAGTGATGTTGAGCTGGACACATTCTTGTCCTATAGATCGTTGTTGATGTCACTGGGCTTCACTTAACTCCAAAGCAACTCCTGAATTGTAACTTAGGTTTCAGCTACCCATGAGCACTTCATATGACTACCCATCTACCCTTCATAGAGGGGTACTCTACTCCGTAATCTGGGTTTAGGTAATTTGTGAGGGTATTTATATCATGTTTTGCCTGGGATAAATAGGTACTGCATCCTGTTATCATGTTCCTGAAAGCTTTCAGTGCCCACGGATGTTTCCGGACCACTGCCACCGGCAAAACTTCTCCATGCTGTCCCAGGCACCTCCTTTCCTCTTGCTCTGGTTATTTGTTGGACTCTGGTTTCTGGTTCAAGCTACTGGTTCCCTGTATTAGGAAGGAGGGTGCTTCATTTTAGTAATCAATCTGAAACCTTCTGCTTGTAAGGTTGGGAAAACTAGGAGGTGGTTATGGGCAAACATCATCTTGTTCATCCTCCTGAGTGTTTGCGGGATACTGTGTTTGTCTGTATGGATGTTTGTCTATATGGATGTGTGCTTAAGCTGTACAGTGTTTCCTTGTTTTCTTTGTTAAACATCTGGCATTTCTCCATGTGGTTTACTTAAAAATAGTGTTTGGACCTGAAAGGGATATCAAATTCATGAGCCAGGCTGTTGTACATTGAAATGACTGTAGAGACAAAGATCAGTAACAAAAATGTTGTTTATAACCTATTTGTTCTATGTGTTTTTAGGCAACGTGAGGGGCTAGGTGTACTGTAGAGAGGACAACTTGCGATTGCTCTTTCATATTTGGAGTTGACAGGAATCTGCCTCTAGAGAATACCTGTTGGGAGAAGAGGTGCCCCAATCCATAACATTATTGTAAAGACTGTTACCAAAACTGTAATGCTGACGTGCTTCTGCAATAACCTTCCCTTTGGCTGTTTTTCCTGACTCGGTGATGCATTTGCCATTTAGGCAGAACTTCTCTTTCAGAGGAACTTTCACAACTGTAAGATGGGATGTAGCAGTAGATCCATAACATGCTCTCATAGCATCCATATAGACAAAATGAAATGGGATGAACAGGAATCTTGTGAAGTTCAGCAAAAGGAAATGTCAAGTCCTGCAGCTGGGGAGAAGTAACCTGATGCACAAGGACACACTGGGAGCTGACTTGCTGAAAAGCAAGGTTGCAGAAAAGGTCTAGGGAGTTCTGTTGGACGGCATGTTGACCCTGAGCCAGCAATGTGCCCTTGTGGCAATGAAGGCCACTGGCATCCTGGGCTGTGTTAGGAAGAGTGTTGCCAGCAGGTCTAGAGAGGGCACAAACTGAAACACAGAAAATTCCTTTGGTTTTATTTTGTTAACTGCGAGGATGGGCAAACACAGGAACAGGTTGTCCAGAGAGACACTGGAATCTTCATTCTTGGAGATAACAACCTGCTCAAGCTAGCCTTGCTTTGCTCAGAGTGATGGACTGGGTCTCTGGAGATCCCTTCCAACCCCAAGTGTTATGTGATTCTGGGATGTGCTGCTAGAGAAGAGAATGACTGGCTTTTCCAATCCTTGTTGGTGTCCACACTGCTCTTAATTCATATCTGAATTTTTCAGTGGCCTTTTAATTCATTGGAGATAGCTTCAAGCATGCTAATGATACTTCCCAGTACTTTCGAGTCATGTTTTAAAAGACAGAAGTTAACCGATGTAGTGCAAAACACTGCAATGTGATCTAAATCTGTTCAGCTTTACCTCTTTATCAAAGAATCAGGAAACCAAAAGTACTTTGTTTCCGTCATATAATTTTTTTGGCCTTGTAGACTATAGTTTACTTTTCCTGGTAGACTGTTCAAATACTATTGTCAATGTCACGTGCTGTTTTCATTCATACTAAGCAAGAAATGTATAGCTATTCTAATACAAACCATGTCTTGAATTTGATATGTTCTTTTAATAGCTTGACTCTTTTGAGGTGCCTGACTCTAGGTTTATGATTTGCTTCCACCATGGTAGCAAGTCTGAGCTGGTAGTTCTGAGTTTGCCCTGCAGTGAGTTGTTACTGCTGCCTGTGACAGTTCCCTTAACCAGACGTGGGTTGATTTAGATGTTCCTCGAGCAGAGAAGGATTGGACTCTAAGCTGGGACGGTGCAGATAGCTTGGTGGTTGGTTGTAAAGAGAGCCTAGTGTGGTCAGATCTTCTCCTGCAGGCTCGTTGACACTAGTTGGCTGAATCCTACTCTGTGGCTTGTGAGTAAGAATCTTGCTTTTGGTTTTACATTATTCTTTCTTGTAACATCTGCCTTTTCAAGGTTAGGTGTAGCTCTAAAAATAAGTTGTTTTTTCAAGTCGCCTTTTTATTTCTTCTGACAATGTCACAACAGTTAGAAGTGCATTCCTTTTGATGGCTTGACTTGATCCTGTTCTCTGTGGTGTTCAGCAGGACTTCTGTCACCCTTGTCTTGCCCAGAGTATAGCAGCACACTAAGTCCCTGGCATGAGACTTAGTTATTCAGCCCTGGTGAAGCTGTATCTGGAGGACTGGGTCCAGTTCTGGGTTCCCCAGTGCAAGAGGGATGTGGAGCTACTGGAGCAAGTTCAGTGAAGGACTGCAGAGATGAATGAGGGCCTGGAATATCTCTCCTATGAGGAAAGGCTGAGCGAGCTGAACCTTCTCAGGCTGGAGAGGAGAATACTGAGGGGAGATCTTATCAGTGCATATTAACGTATGAAGGGAGGGGTGTCAAGAGAAGAGGATCAGACTCTTCAGTGGACCCTGGTGACAAAACACCAAACAATGGACACAGACTGAAAAAGGAATTTCTTTCTGAACATGAGGAAATACTTCTTTGCCGTGAGGCTGGCTGAGCCTTAGAACAGGTTGCCCAGAGGTGTTGTGGAGTCCTCGTCCCTGAGAGATATTCAGAAGCCCTCCAGAAAGGGTCCTGGGCAATGTGATCTAGGTAACACTGTGCAGGGTGTTTGAACTTGAGGATCTCTGAAGATCCCTTGCAACGTCAACTGTTCTGTGATTTTGTAATGTTTGTGAGTAGTGTTTTAGACTTACCTCAATGTGATATTAAGATCAGATGCGGCTCGGGAAAATAGCAGGAGTTCAACTTGTCCCAGCAGCCTGAAGGGCTTATTGTATCTGGTATTGGGCATTTTATTTTTTATGATTATTTTTTATTACTGTGGTCCTGAAGCATCACAAACTCATTTTAAGAAGGTCTCTGAATGTGTTCTCTCTTTTAGGCTTAAATCAGCTGCCCTTTGATCCTGCCAATAACAACAAACCTTTGCAGTTCAGTAATGCAACTGGCCCTCGGGTGTCAGAAAGCCCAGCTGAGAATGGAGGTGACCCAAGCAAGAAGAGAAAGAGAGCAAACATTCCTCCAGGTGAGCCACGCAGGCAGTGGTTAGCAGTAGGGAAGGGAACTTTAAGCATAGACTGAAACCAGCTTCTGTGCTAAGACATTAAAGCAGAATGTGCTCTATGGATAGACAAATTTCTGGTCAGCACATCCCTAAGGACAGGTCTTTTTCTTCTACAGGTGCTAACTCCGTTTTACAGTGTTCTTGGTTCCAAGCTTGCATGGCCTCAGATGAGTGCCTGTTGCTGTTCTTTCAAAAAAGAAAAGCAACTCTGCCTTGTTTATTTTTGCAAAACATTGCACTTATCCCAGGAGATTTGTCCTTTTCTCTTATTGAATAATACCTCAGTAATAAAGGCATGTCCATGATGAAAGATGGTAGCTATAAGGCAGCACAGCCTGAGTAACTGGAGACTTTAGAGTTTAAGATAATGTGATAAATAGATGATAGTAACTTTTGATGTTATAATGATAACGGGACTATGAGTCTGACAGAAGTTGCTGTCTAAGAAAGTTTCCATATATTTCTCAGAGTGATGGGGAAAGAAGCAGCCTGAATCCTGTATTTGCAGATTTATATTAGGTTTGAAAACTGCTCTTATCAATGTGACTGGGGAAAAATGGTATCTGCTCTTGTCATGGAGATGGTTTATTATATACCAAATGATATTCAACCAGATATTTTTGGTTCATTCTGCTTTGCCTTGGTGGCAGGAAAGGGACTCTGAAGGGAGCCTCCTTTTCCTCTCCGGGAAGGATGGGATGTCTTCCACTTCTGTGCTATCACAGGTATTTTAGCCTGAGAGCTCCTGCAATCTTCTTGGATGTACAGATAGTGTGATAGTGTAGTCACCTGGAATGTCACTTGCCCTGAAGTTGGCATCCAGGACTGTTTACACTAGGACAGGAATCCATTTGATTCTTTTCACTATAATGTGCAATTCACTTACATGCCTGGAGGTCCATAAATGTTTGAAGCACTGCTTGCATGTGCTCAGCACATGTGCAGCAGGCAGCCTGTTTCTCTTGCATTGAATTATCTCAGCGTGGATCTGTTTTTTTTTTAAGCATCAAAATCTGATGAAACAAAAATCAGATCAAAATCTGTCTGAAATGGTGACCCAAATTCCTTGAGCTGAGCCACGCAGCTGTAGCTGCACGGACCTGAAACTGTGCTGGCAGTCTTCCTTGCACCCTTATGGGTTGTATTAACACAGCCATCATCTGCCCAGCCTGTCATCCTGAAATCTTAATCTTATTTTCATTGGGACATCTCTTACTGGGTGCAGAAATGTGAGAGCAGGACCTTGCACGTCTTGAACATCCTACAGCTGTCTTATTTGTTGGACATACGGTAACGGACAGGGGCAGGTATGCTTGAGATAGGTAAGTTAATCACTCTTATGCTCAGTGTACTTCTTGTCCTTTTGCAGTGGAATGATCCTTGGTGTTACTGCATTGCTGCCTCCTCCTAGGGATTTTCTCTTTCATGTTGGTGCTTTTTCTTCTCCCTCTACTATTATTTTTTTTAATGGCAACCGCTAACTCTGTAATCTCCTTTATGTTCCTGTGGGTTCCCTATTTCTCTCATCTCGTGTGACACAGTAGCCTGTGTACTCTCTTGTTTGCAGGTGAATGTTGATAGCTAAAGTCCAGTGATGGCCCAGTTCTTCCACATTAGTTTAAGCTGATACAGTCCTGCAATTTTTCAGGCAAAGTGGGCAGGTCACAATAGCTGAGTGCTTGAAACATGACTGAGGGAGATGGTGTATGCCGGTAGGGAATGTGGAGGATTGGAGAATTTATGCAATCATAGAAGGGTTGAGGTTTGAAGGGGCCTCTAGAGATTGTTAATCTAACTCCCTTGCTCAAACAGGGCCACCTATGGTGTGTTGCCCAGGTTTGTGTCCAGGTGGCTTTTGAGAGACTCCACAGCCTCTCTGGGCAACCTGTTCCAGTGCTCAGAAGCTCAAAAGTGGGAGAAAAAAATGTCCAAAAGGATCTAAATTTGTATGTGTTCTTATGTTGAGACAAAATGATTGCTCTTCAGTGTGCTTCTTGGACTTACTGAAAAATCACCCTGCATGTACGTCATCCTTATGAAACCCATGTTGCAGTGTGATCTGTCTAGCTTGGTGTCATTTCCTCTAATTGGTGAAGGGATACTGTAATTAAGTATGTATTTCCTTCGCTCAGAGTTTAGGATGTGCTAGAGATCATGCTCATTCTGTAACCACCCATCTAATTGTATTGTAACACAACCCTTATGAACTAAGGGGTAACGATTATATTACAAAAACACATGTTGTGCTTGAGGTGAGATCACATCACCAAAAGCTAGAGAGCTGCCTTTTTCTTCCTTTTCTTTTTTTGTGATGTTGTGTGTTTTTCTTCTGTTCCTGCTTCCTTGACTTGACTGAGTTGCATGTTTGGAGTGTTTAGCATGTCGCATTGGCATTAATTTTAAAGAATATCCTGTTTTTCCCCAGTTAGTAGGATCTGTCAGATAATCAAAAAATAGTGCAGTTGGTATTTTAAAAGTCTGAATGTGATGTGGACATTTGGCTAATGACATAAATCTTGGCCATTGTGTAAAGTGCAGCAAGTCATTATTTTTTATTTTTTATTGCAAAGGGTGGTGATGGAAGGAGGGAGAAACAGAGCTAGGGCTTTGACATCGGCTTTGCTTATTTTAAGCTGAGCTTGTAACTTAGACAAGGAAGTTTTTTTTTTGTTTAGTTTTTGTTTTGTTTTTTTTTTTTCTTTTTCAGAGGTGGCCCAAGGGAGCTGTGTATGGGTTAGTTTGTAGGAGGCAAGTCAGTGCTGGTGCAGACTTGCCACCAGGGTAGAGGGGGCATTTGAGCAAAGTGAACTTATCTCTTTCCTCTTCTCTGAGGCTGAGAGTAGAAAAGGGAGCTAGATTTGTGTGTTTGGGCTCTTACCTCTAATTCCAAAGGCTTACAGACAGAAAGAATGAGAAAGTCTTGGTAGTGGAATGTTGAAGTACCAGCTAAAAGTATGGTGGATCCAGCTGTATCACTGGAGAAGTTTTGAGTTTAGGTATTAAGCCACATGTTTGTATAACATTCATAGTTTTACTTGGACTGGCAGGTAACTGCTAGTCTTTGGGTAAGTAAAAAGTGATACTGCTGTTTTTGGAAACAAAGTTATTCTTTGCTTCATTTCTCTTTTTGTCATGGAAGAAATGTCTTCAAATGCAGAGAATGCTTCCCCTGTCTAGAGCATGTTGGTCACCGCTGTTGAATTCAGTGCAAATCTGATGGTTCATATCCGCTGAATTTTTGTCCAAGTCCATAAATCTCTTGGAGGGAAATGGGGGACATTTCTTACCTTCAACTAGTGTTCCTTCAGGGCTTCTTAGAACTGTTCGTCGTAATGGAGGAATTGTCATTTAGATGTGCTTGGAAAGCAGTGTTTTCATAGACCTTGCTTCTCTCTGTGAAATGTCCTCTATGCAGCAGGAATGGCACTCCTGCTTTTTTTTTTTTTTTTTTTTTTTTTAAAAAAAAACAAACAAAAAAACCCACTGACCTATATGTCAGGATCAAATCTGTTTTTTGGTCGCTGATACAACAGCGCCTTGCTGGGCAACATATGCCCTGCAGAAGATGATGCTCTGAGATCTAACTTGCTCTTTTCCTCCCTTTTGCAGATGGTAGCAGAAATCTAAGCCTGGACTCCATTCCGATGGGCTTGCCGATGTCAGACCCAACTGCCTGGGCCACTGCGATGAACAACCTTGGGATGGCTCCTATGGGAATGACGGGTCAGCCTCTTCTGCCTGGTATGTGAATATGTCCAGACTGTTCCCTCATCTTCTTTTCAAATATGTCTTCAGGAAGGATCTATCTCAACTGTTATTGGTTATTATAACGATAAGGTTATTGTTATTTTTTTAACGCCTTAGGTATTTATCGACTGTATTTGAAATGCATTAAGGTTTGTCAGTGATTTATTTAGAAGTCAGTGGCTTAAAACTGATTTCAGAAGAAATGAGAATACATATTTATTGATCCAAAATGCATTTTTGTGGATTACCCACTAGATACTGTGCAGTGGGCCAGCAAGAGTAGGGATGGAGAGGCATTTGCAGAGCTCAGAATAGATGTGTTACTTGATATCATTGGTTTTCTAAGCTGAACTCTCTTGGAACTGCTTAGACTGTAGGATGTGGGGATAAAGAAAGAGCAAAGAGGCAGTAAAATGGGTAAGGTGGAAGTTATTGAAGGATTCTGCTTCAGAAAGAACCATCTTGCAGTATAGAGTGCATGTGCATGGATACACCAGCCTATCCAGGGTCTGTGAGGAAGTTCCTATGGTAAGAGAGCTGTGCTGTGCCTGGTTTCCCAGTGCAATGGCCTGGTGCATCAAAATCTTGAGGGGGGGGTGAAAAAAAACAGTTTCAGTGGCAATTGAGTATTAAGCTTTCAAAAGATGCCTGAGTAATCAGCTACTCACCTGGGGAGGGAATGTCTGTGTTGGCAGCACTCTGCAATCCTGTTCTCCTCTTACAGCATGGAGCAGGTGGTTTGCTGTTCAGCTGATGCTATATTTATCTAACAGCATCACTTGGCATATTTTCTTTGCAGCCTATACTCTTCTGTCCCTGAAGCCTTGTTTCCCATTTGTCTTTGCTGTATGAGATTTTCTTTTCATGTCTTTCTCCCATTTGCAGACCTCTGTTAAATAAAATCATAGAAATCATCTCCTCTGTGCTGGGACAGTACACAAGTTTGAAGCCAGTTTCTCGTTCCCAGCTATGAGAATAAAGAAGGCTTTTGGCATTCTGACTAGGACTGATTTGGATGCTTTGAGATCAGGCATTCGGCAAACAGCGCAGACACTGATACCGTTTTAGGAGCCGAATGATCTGACTGCAAAATGTTTTTTAAGTTCATAAACACTCCAAATATATTTATTCTAAAAGATGAGAGGTAATGGGAGCTTGATGTGCCTCGGGCTATCTTTGCTGAAAGGCATGTGGGATTAAAATTTCAGGTCTCAGTAAAGAAAGTCTAAAAGTGCTTAAGAGTGTACTAGCCTATTTTTTTTTCCCTCTGGATGAAGTAAAATGTATAGCTGTGGAAATGCTTTGGCAGGACTTTGCTATCAGACCAAGCAGACCACCTGCTTTTATTATGTTACCTTAAAACTCTGGCTCATCTTAAGGTTGATGTGCTACATCTTTCACTCTGTGAACATACTGCCAGCTACCACCATAAAGAAGGCTACCACAGCTTTCATCAAACAAGTACCTCCCAGGCCTGAGGTTTTCAAACTCTTTAGAGCCCCGAGGCCTTTCTTTTTTTCCTTCCTTCCTTTTTTGTTTGTTTGTTTTTACAAATGAAGATGGTCTCTTCTGCATTTGCTTCTTAATCTTCTCCAGTGCTGGCCTCTAGTCATTGGCTCTGCTGCTTGACCGAAAAAGCAGATCTCTAAGCAAGCTGGCAGCTTGCTGGCATTTGCATAGTGCCGGTTGAGCAGCAAACAGTAGGTCTAACTTGTCAAGCAGCCACAAATCCAAAGGCTCTGAGTCCTGTTTCTCCTTGTTTGCACACTTTGTACCTTTAATTATAATCTTGCTGGTTCTTTTGCTTTGAGACTGAATTTAGAGGGTTGCAAAGGCTGACCCATGGCCCCCCCGGCTCTAGGGCCAGGCCAAACAGCGACCATCATCCCAAAGATGGTGGGAAGAGGACAAAACAAGGTACGTTTCAGCAGTCTTGATGCCTGCTAGTGCCACTTCTCTGCAGGAACATGATGCATCCTCTTTCCCAAAGACAGAAGATTTAGCTCTCTTCATCTCTGATGTTTAATAGTACTGTCCTCTGTTCCTATTTCTTTTTTTCACTTCCTTTTCTCCCTGCCTTCTCCCAGGCACAACTGAGACCAAGCTCTTGGTCTTGAGCTTTGTCAAAGGGTGCTGAAATGACAACTGGGAACCCTGACTCTTACAGAGTCTCTTACAGGGCTGTCTTCAACTTGACCTTCGTTTGCATTTTGCAGCTCCAACTCCCCACCTCCATCTTCCACACTGTCTCAGCAGCAAGGGCTTTGGCCCTTCCTTGCAGCTCCTCTTATCAGGCAACAGTAGGCCATGTCAACCATGACTTTTGTAGGAGTGGCAAGGCTGGATTACAGAGAAAGACAGTGTCCTCAGGCCACATTTCCAAGTGTCGTGGCTTCATTTCCACTGCCTACAGGAAGTAAATCAGGGCTGCTTCCATTGCCTACAGCATGACAGGGCTGTTTGCCAGAAGCATCCATGAAAGAGAGAGGTAACAAGCATCCCGATGTTGTTCTGTCAGGACTTGGTCTTATGATTTTTTTTTCACTAGCTCCTCATATCTCCCTGAGTTTTTCCCATTTCACAGCCACCCACGAGGTAACCTCCATCTCAGACTTCAACTTCAGAAGATGTGACTTCAGCCTGCAGAGATCTAGGATGGGGTACTCTCTCGCAACTTGGTCTTTCCTAGGTAGAACCTGTGAGTTGAGACCCTGCTCAAAAAACTCCTGAGTATTTTTAATTTCAGAGGAAACTGCCACAGAAGAGACAGTAGTGCCCCAGGATAATAGTAATACAGGGATAGCATTGATCATTCTGCCTGAGTATAGCGCTTAACCTAAAAGTTGAGCCTTATAGCCCTTCTTTCCCCTGGAAGCCTGTATCCAGTGTAAAGTTCAGTCGCCTCATATACCATCGCTGTGTGAAATAGGACTGCCTGTCCAGGCTGCTGAGCACAGCTCTGTCTACAGACGGAAAGACTGATAAGACTGTTTTTTGTAGGATGCTATGGACTGAAGGTGTGCAGGTTTCTTTTGAGACAGGTGAAAAAACTATTTTGAATAGCTGAAAGCAATGCTGTTTGCTGTTTTCAGCGGTGTCATCTCTGAAACCTGCTAATGAAAGCTTGAAATTCAACAGCTTCCTTGTTGTATTTTGCAAGGCGGATGTCACAAGCTAGGTCGACCAGTGTAAGCTGTCCATGGATAAGCAGTAGTTAGAAACTAATGTACTTGGTAAGGCATTCATTTCACACAGATTTATCATAATCTAAAGGGATCTCGAGTCTCATCTGGTATAGTAATTTTTCCTAAAGGTTTCATAATACACACGTGCACTCTGATCAGCTGGGACCAATGCCAGCTTAATATCAAAGGAAAACGCTGCCTCTGCACATTTCCGTCAGTTCCATCTATATGTAATTTTCCCCTGTGCCTTGCAAAGTTCATTTTTATCTTTCTACATCTCAAGTAGGTAGTCCTGGTGGTAGCAATTGTCCTTACAGAAAATAAATGTAAAACTAGACTAAAATGCTACTTATTCAGGTATAGCCTGAATATAGCTAACTGAAAGCCTAGAGACAAGTTAAATAGGGTAAAGCCTATTACCACTCTAGCTGATATTTAATAAACGTTTTCCTGAGATGCTTCTGTATATCTCACCTAGGATTTCTCTGGTGCATGAGGTGGGGAGTTAAAATTCATACTTGTCTAGGTTTCAAGGTGATACTCTGAATCCTGTGTAAGAAGCTAAGTCTGTACTATTTGTTTTGACACTGCACTGAATTTGGTTTCACGCTGTTCACTTATGCCACCACAATAGAGCATTTATTGGGAAAGATTTTCTCTCTAGATGCAGGATAGTGGTATCTGTGAAGTAGGGAAGGAAGTTATTTGAACAGAGGAAACATTTTACTGAGATGATCAACAAGGAAATAGTTGCCAAAAAAAAAAAAGGTAGTTTAAAGTGGACAGATTTAAAGTTTGAGTGAGTTGAATCTTGATGCTCCCTCGCTATAGCTGTTCAGCTATTTTTTCTTAATACAGGGGCGAGTATGGTCTTGATGAACAATTTTTTTTTGTATGAATCCAAAATAACTGACTTGCTCATTGTCTTCCTCACTTAGATTTTGATCCTGCCCTTGGCATGATGACTGGAATCCCTCCGATCAACCCCATGATGCCAGGCCTGGGGATCGTCCCACCTCCCATCCCTCCGGACATGCCGGCTGTGAAGGAGATCATTCACTGCAAAAGCTGTACTCTCTTTCCACCTAACCCACGTAAGGGCCTGCTTATGTGTTGTCCTGTTTCTTCTTTGCACTCAAAGGGGATAAGGAATCTTTTCCTTGAGCTCTTCCTCCCTGTGTGTGTGTATGAATATATGTAATTTATAAATACATGTAAAAATCTATGTGCTAGAGAAGAGCTGTTATGTCTCCTGGGCTGTGCAGCTGTGGGGTGAGACACTGTAGATAGGTGACAGCAATAGGAAGGCCATTCTTGCCACTGAATGTTTCTAATTGCAACAAATAGTCTTTTTCAGCTGTAGGATATGAACTAGGAAAAAAATATTCTTGACCCTAGATATTTGGACTCCAGTCTTCTTGGGGTGGTACTTGCATACATAATTTAAGGCTTGAAAGATGGCAAGTTTTTGGAAGAAGGGATTACAGGATCGGCCCATGTGATCAGTGTTGAGAGATGGGAGCCTTTGGGTTGTCCTGAAAGTGAGGGAGGGAGAGCAGAGGCAACCTGAAAGGAGACAGAAAAATTTAAGGTAACATTCAAGACTCAACATCTGGGTATAGCAAGAAAGAATTGCCTTCAACTACCTGACTCACCCTTTTACTAGACTTTGGTTACAAAAGTCACATGGAAAAAATATCAGGGAAAGATGAAGGAGATAAAATGAACAATAAGCCAGAGATGTGATAGAGGTAAGTAGGAAATCGTTGCTGAGGTGTCCTTTGGTTTTTGTGTCTTCAGTTGTTGCTGTTATGCTGAGGCATGCACAGATTATATGCTTAATATCCTTTGTTTCTTTTGCGCTTTGTGATTTTTCAGGCTGGTACTTTTTGCTACTTGTATTAACTTCCACCAAAAACATTCTAAATCAACTTTCTTGTGCTCTCTGTCAGATCTTGCTTTACCACTACCCTTTCTGCCTCTAACATATATATTTTTGTGCTAACCAATTGCTTTTCCACTTTCTTGCAAGCTCTGTGTACTTTTCAAGTATTTCAGAGTGTTTTTTATCCAGATGGACTTGAACAGAGATGTTTTTTTTTCTTTCTGCTTTGAGATATAGGTTCAAAGTAAATCCAAGCTTCTGTCACATCCAAGTCCTGAGAACCTTTAAGATCAGTTCCTTTAATTTTTCAGAATTATTCCTTGTAAATAAATCTTTTTATTTACAAAATCTCTAGTGAAAACCTTGTTTTTTTTAAAAAGCTTTTCGTTATATTTAAACCAGATTAGTTCATGGCTTTTCCACTAGCTGTTCTGTAATGTCCTTAATTTCTTAATATGCACAAATCATCCCCTACTGCTCTCATGTAAAGCAGCACTGCTTGTTGGCTCAGAATTATCTGAGGAAATTTATCCATTTATCATTTGTGATGCCATTACTGATAATTTATCCAAATCCTTCCCTGAAGCAATATGTGATCCAAATCAATTCTGGTTTTAACTATGGTATTTGTTCTTCACTGCATGTCACAGTTGAACTACAAAGCTACCTTATTAATTTTTGTTCTCCCTGTCCATACACTTAACTGTTAAGACCTTGCTTGTTTTTCCTCCAACAACTATTCTGTTACCATGTGAAATGTAGTGACACATTTCCCTTTAGCAATTTTAAATGCTCTCATCTAAGTTCCTAGCTGAAGCAAGTACAATTGTTTCTTCATTTTTTTCTTTTTTTTTTTTTCTCCTTCCTCTTGCACAGGTTGGAATTTTCTGAATTTCTCGACTCTAAGCCTGTTTGTGTAGGTGAAGTGCTGAATTTATGGGCTCTCTAGGTCAAGGCTGCATTTTTGCAGTTCCTGGCTGGAGGGGAAACATTTTAAATTTGGACAGTTACTTTCCAAAAATTATCACTCTGGTCTCTGTGTTGCTTGTTGACAAGCTGCTAAAACCTCTCTGTTTCGGAATGTGTTGCTTTGCCTTCTGACTCATTTCCTGACCTGAAGCCCCTGGTGGTCAGCTCTCCTGCTGGACCCCTCTTGGAAGCCTCTGATCACTACAGCTTCTCTGAAGGGACAGAAAAGAAAAATCAGCATTAAATTGCTGCAGAAATGAGTCATGGTGGGACATCAGAGCCAATTGCAATGGTAACTTCTCTTATGTGCTTGGCAAAACCTTGGAACCTGTGTCTTATACTATACTTGCAGTTCTCTACACCTGGTTTGAGTTTTATTCTTCTGAAAAGTCCTGGTGTGGCAGTGTGGAGACCTTAAGACATCTGTCTCCCCCTTCTATGCTTCCAGAGAACAGGTGGCTTCAGGTCTCAGTGACTCTGTTTCAGGGAATTAACAGAAATATTTATAAATATATAGATCAATATAATATTTCTGTTAAATACTTTTATGTACATATGTATATTTTCTGCTCCTCTCGCCAGGTAGTAGGAAAAAAAAAGTATTAATCCTAATACTCTAGCCAGTTTTGCTTTCCAGGACGAGTAGTGGCTGGTTCAGAAAGCAAAGCATCTTTGAGCAAAGAGATTCAGTGTTATCTGCATGCTGGAGTACAGAACTCAAGAGCAGGTTACTAACCATGTTCCATGTTGGTCCTGTTAGTGTGTTGGTAAGTTGGTGTGAGCTTGGGGTAGGGAGCTGCAGCTGATGTCCTACAAAAATCTGTTTTCTAATGGCCAGTAGATGAGAAATCTTGAGTCTTTATTGTGCTTTCCATCTGGACTCCACTGACAGCCTTCCTTGGCAAAACAACTTTGAGGAACAGAATTCTCTTTTGTCTTTGGAGATTTATTTTAAGGGTAATTGGCTGTCATCACTGAAGCCTCTTTGTGGACTCCATCTGGATTGGTTGAAATCATTCTTAGACTTCATTGAACGTGTCACGTCAGCTTTCACCATTTCTTGGCTGGATAGAGAGCAATGTCCTGGCACTTTGTGGAGTGCTAATACTATATCCATCCTCCTGCCGGTGGTGCTCCCCTGGAAGCAGCCTGGAGACTTTCTTAGAAAACTTCATTCTGGGATCCCTTTTCGAGGATGGGAATTGGTAAATGCTGGAGTCCTGCTGCTAATATGGCATTCTTGGTTTAAGGCTTTTTTTTTTTTTTTTTTTTTTTTTTTTTTTTTTTTGGCCTACCTCTTTTCTACTGTTGCTGCTGCAGTTTTGGACCATCATTGGGAAGGGAGCAGCTCTGCTGTTAAGTGTTTTAGATGTTCAGACCCTTTGAACAAGAAGTTTTATCCCTTGAGGTCAGTTCAGTTTCTCAGCTTGTTACTCGTTCTTCATCCTTTTGACTCTTTAAGCATCCTGTGTTGACACTTACTGCCTGAGCTTTCTCCAAGTGGCATCCTTGTAAGGCAGAGATGGTTTGGCACATTGGGCTTTGTCATTATACTTGTCAGTATAATCCTGACAAGTTATACTGCCAGGAAGGCCCACTTGGAAGGAACCTGAGTTGGACCAAGTGGATTTACTTGTCTATTTTCTAGGTGTCCTCACCATGAACTTCTCTCTGACCACTTGTCAGTGATGCTAAAGGGATGGCAGGCTCCACAGTGATGTATGGAGGCATCTCATCTGACCAAATGTTTGAGGTTGCTTTTGAGGCAGATGAATCACTGCTGTCTGACTCTGGGGGGATTGCAGAGCAACTACCTTGGGTCAGCATTCGGTTATGATTCATCTGACCTATTCTAGACATTCACCTTCAAGATAAGCCCTACTTTAGAAGGAGCCTGTTCTCATCCCTCCTATATATGATAATAAATAGGAACTGTGTGAGCTGTGCTCAGAGTGGATAACACAGCGTGCGAAGTATTGGGTGTTGGGTCCACTTCACGTCTAGCCAATGCTGCCAAGGCTTACCACTCTTCCCTGGCTGTTTATACTTGGACAAATTCAGGGAGGGATCTTCAATATCCTGTTATAGTTGAGGCAACTTGTGCTTTCTGTGTAAATCTAAGAAACATCTGAGAAGCTAGTACCACAAGGCTGTATTTTTGAAGGATGCAGAAGGGCCTGTTAGACCTGGGCCCTTAATCTGTGCCTTAACCCCATTGCTGAATTAATTGTACTAATGCTCAGCTCTGCCTGCCCTGTGGAAAGGATGTGTGACCTCCATGGGAACAGTTTATTTTGCTATGATCCCCAAACAAAGTATCTATAAGGGGTTTGTCAGGTACCAGTAGATGGCACTTGAGTCTCACAATGTCCTGGGATCGAGAAATTCTGATGCTTCCCACTTAGGCATGAAAATAAAATTCTTGCAGTTCACGATCTGCCAATTTATCTCTCAGTAAATGTTTCCAGAAAAAAAAGATGTCTTAGGTACCATTGACTTGGCCTGGAATTTACGCTCAGAGATTGCTTTTCTTGGCCCAAGGTTTATGTATGTGAGGTTGACTGGACTCCCACATCCTTTCCTGTACCCTGCAGCCAAGTCCCTGTCTCTTCTTTCTCTCCCTCTCCTGTGTTTTTACTCTTGGTTTTGCCCCCTTCTCCGCTGTTGGGATTCCTAGCACTTCCTGATGGAAATTTCTGATCCTAGATCTCTTCCTCTCATAGAGTTGTTGCGGGTCATGAGAAAGCTGGGTTTGAGAAGAGATTTTACTTCTTGTTCTCCTTCTACCTCCGTTTGAATGACTGACTTCCCCCATCGGCTCCCTTCGGCTTATGTCTTGTCTGCAGCCCTGATCCAATGTACCCAAGTGGCTGTTTGTCACATGTTATCGTCACTTTGCCGTCCTTGCTTTTGGATCTCTTTGCTGCTGGGCTCTGCCTCTCTCTTGTCACCCAGTCACTCAGCCTCTCCTGTCAGTCCCCTGTCTCTTTCTCTTCTGTGTGCCAGGGACAGTTTATCTGCTTTCCTTGTCCCTTTCTACAGCTCCTCCTTCTCCTTGCTGTGTTACAGCTGGAGGATTTTTTTCTTCTCCAATTCCATTACTTTTATCCTGAGACTATAGGCAACTCCAACTCCTGTTCCCCTAGTGTCCATGTTTCCAAGGAGAACTGAGAAGATATATCGGTAGCAAAGTAGGGAGAGGGAATACATGTTAAGGTTAGGAAAGAACACTGGAATAGAAGTAAAAGTTCAGGTTTGGGGAAGCCTTACCCTTGCACTGAAGTTGATGTAAGATTTTTCAGGTATTAAGAAACACCAGGAAACAAGGCTGTAAGCTTTCTCAGCCTTCATATGTTGGGTTGCAAGGGTATTGCTGCGCTTGCCAATTTCCTTTTGCTCTTCAGAATTCTCTGGATACATTTTTCTAATTATTCTTTGTTAGGAGTAACCCTTTAAGCTGTGTTTGTATAGCAAAATAGAGGGTTTTAAGGTCTTAGGTACTTCTTGAATTATACAATAGGAACTTGGTGAGCACTTTCTTGCACTGAAGAAAATGCCTGGGAGGTTTTGGGCTCCCAAGATCTTTTGTTTGGTTGATAAATATACTGCTTCTGTATGGCACTCAGGCAATTCTTTTACTAATGGATAAAGTGAAACACGTTGTAGCTGAGTGTGTGTTTGAAGGAAGCAAGGAAGATGTGGGTGTCTCTGGGGCAGATGGATAGATGAATGTATGCTGGTAGACTCTCAAACCCAACCTGTTTTCTCTCCTACTGTTTTTAGATCTTCCTCCTCCAGCAACAAGAGAGAGGCCTCCTGGGTGTAAGACCGTGTTTGTGGGAGGACTGCCGGAAAATGGAACTGAACAGATTATCATGGAGGTCTTTGAACAATGTGGAGAAGTTATAGCTATTCGGAAGAGTAAGAAGAATTTCTGTCACATTCGCTTTGCTGAGGAGTTCATGGTGGATAAGGCACTTTATCTCTCTGGTAGGTATATCTCTGCCTTGGATGACAGGTTAAAATTCTGGGATAAAGATGTAATGATTTCTTTACAGTTGCAATCATAGGCTTTGTTGCCACTGGGAAATTTGTCTCCTGTTGCATCAGTGTTGCCTCTTTCTCAGCTATTAATGCATTTCCGTTTAAATATCTGAGAACAGCTCTTGATAGGAGAAAACCGCAATGATGTCACCTTTGTAGAATACTGGGATGAGGTGCAGTCGGGGTCCTTTACCCTCTTCTTTGGATAAATGTCCCATATTTTATGTTGATACAGTTGCACTCCAGTGCTTGTTCATTGGATGATATGCCTGACTTTCATTGGTATCTTTTCTGTGTTGGCAAGCAGAGTGCAAACACCTGGACTTATTGGGATAGTTTGGCCTCTGTCTGTGAAGTTTTAAGGTTTGCTTCGTGCATGATGGGGAAGACTGAATGGCTCACAAACTGAATGCTTGGCAGACTCTGCCTAGCCTGCCTGTGTGTTGTGCTCTTACATTTGCACAGAACAGCCCAAACTCTATCCAACTCTCTACCATTCTAGGAAAATATAGTAGTATTTTCTTCCATGCTAGAATTCCTACTGAATTAAATCTTGCAGTACATTAACAAACCATCATACTGTTGTTAAGACCTGTTCTCCCTACAAAGGGATAAGGTTATGAAGATAAGTGAGGGAAATATTCTTTATAAGTTTAAAAAAAAAAAAAAAAAAGTTTATCCATGTTTTGTTGGTTTTGAAGGATTGGAAGGATCAAGTGTTGTCTGGATACCATTGAATTGGGTTAGACTTACAATGCCCTCTTGTGTTCAGGAATTTCCTAGTTTCCTAGTTTTTGACCAGCACCATCGTGTAGTTGGCGCCTAAGGCATTGCCTTGTATAAGTTGCTTTTCCTTTTTGCGCATTGTTGTCGTGTCCCCCAGGTTATCGGATCAGGCTAGGCTCCAGCACGGACAAAAAGGATACTGGGCGCCTGCATGTGGATTTTGCCCAGGCTCGCGATGATCTCTACGAGTGGGAATGCAAGCAGCGGATGCTGGCGCGGGAGGAACGCCATCGCCGCAGGCTGGAGGAGGAGAGGTTCCGCCCTCCGTCCCCACCTCCCGTCGTCCATTACTCAGACCATGAATGCAGCATTGTCGCTGAGAAACTTAAAGGTCAGTAGTTTTGTAGGATGTGCTCACCCTTCTGATCAGAAGCTGAGGGAGACTTGTATTCTTAGTGGTCTTCTTGCTAAGCTGAAACGATGGTGCCATCCAGACCTTGTAGCTTCCTCGGTGCTTCCTAAGAATCCAGATTAGCCACCCTAAGCAAGTAGTTTTGTGGTGTCAGGGAAAGCATCTGAAAGCTGCTCAGGTAACCTTATACTTCCCCGATCAAAAGATGTCTTGTCTTGCTGCAGATGACACGAAGTTCTCAGAAGCTGTACAGACTTTGCTAACATGGATAGAGCGTGGAGAAGTGAACAGAAGAACTGCAAACAACTTCTACTCCATGATTCAGTCGGCCAACAGCCACATTCGCAGACTGGTGAATGAAAAAGCAACTCATGAGAAAGAGATGGAAGAAGCGAAGGAGAAATTCAAACTTGCTCTTTCAGGGATTCTAGTTCAGTGTGAGTAATATTTCCGCACTGAATGTGGGTTGCCTGTTGTTATAGGGGAGTATGCTTTAATTTTTGGAACGTGGAGACGCCATACAGAAAGGGTTCCTGGAAAAGCAATTGCTTTTGTGCCACTATAGCTAATTTATAAGCATATGTCATTAACTTGGCAGAAGTTTCCTATGGTATATTTTTATTGAAATGAGCGCCCATATCTGGGGGAAGAAGAGAATGAATTTTTAATTATTTTCTCTTTTAATTATAGTCTGTTAGTATTTCTGTCATCTTTTCAACACTCTGCACCTTTGTGCACAATCAAGGTAAGTTCCTGGTAATCTGGTGCCTCAGCGAAGTATGCAGGATTTATTCGTCAAAGGTAGGATGCAGTAGAGTTTTTCCCAATGCCCTATTCTGAGCAACCTCAGTCACAGCTTAAGTTACATTGAAAACTGTACACAGAATAAGGTTTTGAACCTGGGTATTTCAGATTGCAGAGCACTTTATTTAACCGTGAAGTCAAGTAAGAGGCATGGCTGTATTAGTTTCAGCATCTGGTTTGTAACAATTCCTCAAATCATTTGTTGTCTCTTACATGTTCAGTCTATAAATCTGTTTGCTTATTTATTTTCAAGATTTACACTGAGCTATTTGACCTGTTACTTATTTGATACTTGCTTTTGATTCTCCGTATTAATGATAAAATATATGGGCACATGGTCCAGAAGGAAATACACTAAGCACTGCAGAGTAAGTGGTAATAGACAGCATGTAACTCATCTCTGTAAAACACCTGCTGGTATCTCACCCTTTTGTAGTTTTATTAGTCTTAAGCAGCAGAGAGTCAATATTATTTCATAAGTGTTATGCCTACTACAACATCCTAAGGGGGATAAAACAGCTAGGTGTGCTTTCTGCCACTGGGTGAATTTCAGTCCCAGGAGAGGCATTCCATATTCCTGAGAATCTCTGCATATCTCCTAGAGAAAAAAATATTTTGGAAGAAATACATCTGTGGCACTGTTCTTTAGGACTGGAGCCATTGGGCAGAAGAACATCCTAAGTGCCAACTTCCAGAGTTTTATTTAATCATCCCAAATTAAAGAGCAGATGTTCCCTCTTGCACTCCTTGACGATGTTGCGCAGACTGTTTGAACATTTTTCACTGCACCAGGTGCTTTTTTTTCCCATTGGAGAGCAGATGCAATTTGTCCAGTTGGTCGTTACTCTGAGTGTTGGGCACTGGCCTGGTGAAGTCTACACTTTTCTTTCCAGGCAGAGTCCCTTTCCTGAGCATGGCTTCAGCACAGTACAGTGTTATAACAAAGGTTAGCCAAACCACCTGCCTGATTCCACTCTTTTACTCCTTTACTCCTCTTGTTCGCCCTCTCTGGATGATATTCTGGCCTGATTTGACTGCTGATTTGATACTACAGTCGAGCAGATAGTGGCCGTGTACCATTCTGCCTCCAAACAAAAGGCTTGGGACCATTTCACGAAAGCTCAGCGTAAGAACATCAGCGTGTGGTGCAAACAAGCAGAGGTTGGTAATTTTTTATTGTTAGATCCTCCAGCACAGTTGCTTTCATGTCAGGATATTGCTTTTAACTTTGCACAATGCTCACATGGATAGTAATGTCTTAATTCAACAGTGTAAGATGGGAATTACTCGCTCCTCTCTTGTGCCTCAGGTAATAAATTTGCTCTTAGTGTTTATGTGACTGATATATTGAGTTCTATATGCTGGTTTAAGTTGTGCACAACAATTCTTGATCTGTCTTTCTGCTGTTTTTAATATTAAAGTGAGAGAGATTTCTATTAAAGTGAGAGAGAAATGTGGGGAACAAAAATAGAACAGTATCACTGAGAAAATCCCTTTTTGTCACACTTTTAACAGACTTGAAGGATTGAAACAATTGCACCTGGACAGTCTTAGAAAGCTCGAGGGAGGATATCCTCATATTTATGTACTTACCTAATGCAGAAACATTTCAGATGAAATCCAGCATGTAAAGCTGAAGGGAAGGAATGTTACTCAAACTGCGGTTTACCACTAGGCAAAGATAGTTTTTAGTTCTTTACTTGATATTATCAAGTCCTGTTTGATTCAGGCACAGTGTCAGAGGGAAATAAAAAGCTAGGATGGAGAAAGCCTGTTTGGGGCATTGTGATGGTATGCCAGAGGTGGTTAATAGAGTCCAGAATGAAATACTTGCCCCTTCTGTCGCCCCTGTTTGACTGCATCTGGTAGTGGGCCCATCCAGATGTCTTCGGGCTGCCCTGAGCAAGACTGGAGGAGATTTCTGTGCTTTTTGGGAACATGAAAGTCTAGCAAGAGCAGCAGAAGAGCCCTGGGGGTGCCCTCGGTGCTCAGAGATCTTGGTGTCTCTGATGGAGTGTCACTAATGTGTTTAACCCCTAAAAAGGTTAATGCCCATAGTGACAGCAGAAGTGCTGTCACCCAGGGGTATGAATAGTTACAAAGGAAAAGTCAGGAAACTATTTTTCCTACTCATTAAAATAGGGTGGGCCTTGAATCAGTTATTTTCTCTGTTAATAAAGACTTCTTTTACAGAGTGGGAGCAATACCTGAAGTGTAAAAAAAAAAAAAAAAAAAAGAACTGCTATGAGAAATGCACTAATGCAAGGAGATACTTATGTATTTGGAGATATTCTTTGTTCAGTGGGGCAGTGCTGTAGTAGTGTGTAGTGTGTAGATGAGGTTGTCTTTCATGTATCAACAGTCAAGTAAAGCACATGCTTTCCTGTTTCAGCATTGCTTTAACCAGGTTTCCAGCCCAGTGGGTTGCCAGCATTTAGCCATCCCATGCTGGGAATACAAATTTGGAAGTAGAAAACTGCTCTTGGCTGATGGATTTGAGAAGAGTTGGGCTTTTGGCTCTGTTATCTCAAGTGCTTCTATCACAGATTGGTAAACAGGTAGAAGTCAGGTTTGCATGAGAGATCCTAGTCTGTTTGATAGTTTTGGACATTTATTTATTCTTTATCTTGGCTTCCTGACTTGAAAAACAACAATTGCCATTTTTGTGACTACCTGTTTTAGATAATGCTTGATACTTCTTGCACGTGACCATCCTATGGGAGAATTTGTGTGTCTTGTAGGTCAGGTAGGACCACAAGGTTTGGAAACAATTTGTGACTCCTGCCCTCAAGTGAAGACAGTGGCAAGAGAGCCCTGTCTTCTGAAGTGATTAATTTCTAGTGGAAAGGACTCAAATATATAAGCAGTAGAATTTCAAATGAAGAGCAAGGTTAGCTGTTTTACCACTATAGCTTGTTCCATTAATCTTCCAGTACGATGCCCAGCTTCTGCTTTTCAAATCCCTCTTCTGCAATGTCTACCCAAATCCCCAGAAAATGCTTGGAAGCTGCACCTTTTATTTAAGGTGCATTATTTGGAAGTAATGGATGAAAATAGCATAGCTCACTGTGACCACTTATAGGTTGGCTCTCTTTTGGAGAGAGGCTCTTTAAAGTAGAGTGCTAGCATTTATCCAGGCTGTGTTTTGAGTGACAAAGTTGCAAGTGATTCACAAAGAATAATATAACTTAGATATTATAGCAGGGAGTGTTGTAGCACTTAACCTAGGCACGTTGTTCTTTTAGTGGCTTCAGTTGAATGACTTTGTGCTGGCAGGGACAGTTAAAGAACCTGTTAGCTCAATTAAAGAATTGAGTTAGCAATTGAGTGGTTCCTGCAAGTAATAAAGAGTAGGAGTGGTGAGGAGAGGCATGTGTGTTAGATGTGGCTTTTAAAATGCATCGGTACCACTTTGTGCATGGCCTCTGTAAGGGTAAATTGGAAACTGAGTTGAAAGTGGGTATTGAAAGTGAATGTTTTTCTTGATATATGACAAAAAAAATTGTCGTGATGATTTAAAAAATGTTTTGGCTTGCAGGAAGGCATTAAAACTGACAGGAGTATGCAAAATGTATGCCGTAGGGAGGAGAAAGTATTGTATACACTTACTTGTTTGCATTGAGTGGCAGCATGAACCAAGATAAATGTAAATTCGTGGTACGAAGTGATCCTGTGCAGCCGTACAGACTAGGAACTAGCTGCCCAGGTAGCAAGTCTGCAAAAAGCTGCGTGAAGGTCCTGGAGAAGAACACAGCTGATGTGCAGCAGAGGTGGCCAACCTCATCCTGGGCTGCACTGGTCAGAACAGAGGTCAAGGGAAGTGGTTCTCCCATCTGCTTGGCCTGGATGAGACCCCATCTGGAATGCTGTGTTCAGTTTTGCCCCCCTAAAAAGATGTCAGTGAACTGGAGAGAGTCCAGTGGAAGGCTGTATTCCAGAGAACTGGAGTTATTTCACTTTGGGAACAGAAAACTGAAGGAACATTTAACAACAACTTTCCACTATCTGAAAGGGATTGCCAGGAGGACAGAGTGCCTTGCAGGAAACAAGTCTATTCTGGCAAAGGCAAGAATTGTCTTTCACTTTTAAGATAATTTAACATCAAAAGTAAATTTGAGTTAAGTTAGTGATACACAAATGTGTGTGGTGATGCACAAATGACTCCTGGAGAAACAGAAAGTGGGGTGGGTGTCACCTTCAACATAGCTACAACATGAAAAAGTTAGGTATCATTAAAGTTGGTTAATAGCCAACTGCTGGCAGTCTGGTAAAAAGCAGATGATGGAACTTGCCCAACTTTGGAAAGCCCTAAATGACCCTTTCCTCCTAGGAAGCTTGCAGCTGTGAATCTCCCCATGAGCTTGTGCTTCTGGGTCTTCCTTTCAAAAGTCCACTTAGTCAAACCTTCCTTTGGAGCTAAAGGACGAGCTCATGTTTTGTTTTATACCCAATAAACGAGTTGTTGGGAGAGCCTGATTTTTTTTTTTTTTTTTTTTTTTTTCTTATTTTACTTTGAGCCCTAGCATTCTTGTTTTCTTTTCTGCTTACCTGAGATTGCTTACCAGGACTGGGGTGGGAGCGCTCTCTCCATTTGGGGCTGTCTTTTGTTCCAAGGTAAGTTCTTCCAGCATGAAGAGGCTGTAAGACCAGTGGAGTGGTGTGTTTCAGGAGAACTTGCTATCTGGCTCAATATGCTCTTTGCTGCTGGATTAGGATTTTTTTTTAAATTTTATTTTTCCTTAAATGAAGGTGACCCAGAACATGCATTGTACTGATCCAGGAATTGGCAGAATTTAACTATTCTGTGGTCATGACATCAGATGAAAGTGTAAGGGCGCATCAGGAAATGGCTCTGTGTTGGAAAGTTTTTTGGGCTAGGCCAGGGTTTATTAGTAGTACTCTTGTCAACAATGGTTTAATGCAGTTTTGGCAAGCAGTGCAGGTACATGCAGTCACTGGGTGTGCTTTGCCAAAGAGCTGCAGCAGTTTGAGACCTGGTGAAACATCATGTGATGGGAGCTACCAGCTAGCTTGTTTCCTTGCTTAGGAAAATTCTTGCTTGAGCATCCAGCATTTTTGATGCTTTCTTATCTCTCATTCTGGGCTCCCCTGCAGATGCTGAGCAGCCCTGGCCTGCTTGGTCAGGGTAGTGATAAGCAGTCTCTTTTCCTGTGGTTGTTTCTGGGTTGTATAACGTAAGTGAAGTTCTGGATGTGGGATGAGGACACTTGGCAACCTGCACTAGCCTTCAGTAAGTATTTCTGGTCTCTCCATCTGCAGGAATGTTTGCTCATTGCCTTCTGAATACTTCTAGCCCTGGTGTGCAGAGAGAAGGAGGTGGGGGTTAGAGTTCCTTGCTTTGTAAACAAGGGATGATGTGTGGAGCAATGCCTCTGGGCCCAACATGAATTCACCTGAGCAGAGGATGGATGGGGGATCTTGAGAGGAGTAGGGGAGGTGGCCTGGCTGCTTTTCTATAAGGCGAAAGGACTGGGAAGAGCATAGACACATGACGCAGGACCTGATGTGGTTTGGCAGCCAAACCATTGTTTTGTTCTCATCCTCTTCCTCTCCCTCGGGGGCACCAAGGCCATGAGAGACAGTGGGGAAGACCCCAGCAGCGGGAGGGAGAGTCAGTGCGGTGCAAGCTTAGCATTGGTGGCAGGCACAGGGGCAGAAGGGAGAGAAGCTTCGGCACTTTCCGGGTTTGGTGTGAGCCTGGAGACGGCGGGACAGTCTCTGACCTCTACGCGTTTACTTGCAATTCCCTTTCCTAACTGGTGTGGCCTGGGTCTCAGGTGGGTTGTGTGTTGTAGCTGTGCAGCTGCACAGTGGAGGCATGGAGCAGTGAGGAGTGGGGTAGCACTGGGGAACAGCAATGCTGCAGGAGAGCAAAAGAGAAGAAAGAAATGCCAGGAAGACGCATGTTTTGATAAAGGCAGGTGCTACGTGTTTGAGAAGAGAGCATCAGTAGGAAGAAGTAATGAGCAGGAGAGCATGTAGGATCATGGAAGAGATCATGGTAGGAGATCATGGAAGAGTCAGTAATGACAGCAGTACTGGCAAATGAATTCATGGCAGACACAGTCTTTGATTTCATGGTTTATGCAAAAAAAAAAAAATCTCTCATTTCGCCTTTCTTGTATCACAGAGTTGCATTTTGTTTGCAGAGCTACATTTTAGCATCTCTTTATCCAACCAATGTGCTCCTTGTAATCTGTGTTTAAAAAGCCTCTGCTTTCTGAACTGTAGGAAATTCGTAACATTCATAATGATGAACTAATGGGTATTCGAAGAGAGGAGGAAATGGAAATGTCTGATGAGGAAATCGAAGATCCAGCAGAGATGAAAGAAACAGAAGAATCAGGTAAAATTTTCCTTGCTCTTTGCTGTCTATCGTTGTGTTCTTCCAATCCTCTGGTCCCTTTCTGAATTTACCAAGGCATTCTATAGCAGCAAGTCTTACCAGCTAATCTTTTTTGTTGCTGTTTGTTTGTTTTTATTTATTTGAATTTGTTATTGTCCAGTTTTTGACTCTGTACTTCTTTACATGTTATGAAGCAGAGAAAGCAGAGGACTTTTCTGCCAAATGTGTTATTTTACATATGTTTGTCTTGGCCCCATTTAACTCCTGCCGTCTCACTTACTCCTTTCACATATATTTTTATCTGTGGTTGTAAAGCTCCAAATTCCTGTCATTTTCTCATTGTTTTTTGTCTAATGAAAGTTTTGTCTACTGAAACTCCTGAAGTAAGTTACTTCCAGAGATGGTCTTGATATTCTAATATCTCCTCTATTATCCATCTCCCCTTGCCATATATCTCTGACTTCTACATTCTTGTTGTTCTTGCAGTTTAAGCTTGCCGTTTTTTTTTTTTTCCTCCCAGCTTAATACTGTTATTTTAAATCACTCTGAGTTTGTGGAGTCGGGGTCAAAAAATTCTGGCCTTAATGTGCCGCGGCCACCTCTTGCTCTCTTCCCTTCATGTTGTTCTCTCTGCTCCCCATGATGGAAACTGCTGTGGATTTTGCTTTGCAATATCACAGATTTGTTCTCTCTTGTTCTCTGAAGGAAGCTTGCTGCTAGGGATAAGCAGGGTTTCTGTGTAGAAAATTCCAGTGTTTTGAGACTTTTCCAAGATAAAGTTAAACCCTTCAAGCCCCAGCATCTTTGAGAAGTTATTTTAGAACATGCAAAATGTTTTCTCCTAATCGAGACAACTTGCATTACAAAAATGCTTTGATTCCTGTTTTGTGTACATATTACCCATGAAATAATGCTTTAATACACTTATTTGCTTCAAAGTCCTCAGAGAAACCCAGGAAAACAGGAGCCAGTATGTCTTCCTAGAGCAAAATCTTAACTTCTTCCTTTAGAAAGTATTTCAGTGGGATAATCAGGTTTTAAGGAAGCTTGATATTTTTAACTGAATACTTTTCCTTCAGAGTACTAATTTCCCATTCCTAATATTGACTTTTGAGTATGGTGGGATGGTTGTGATTGCCAGGAGGGCAGCACAGGGCTCCATGGTGGTCTTGAGCACTCCTGTGTTTTATACAGGTTCAAATGCTGTGTGTTGGATGTGCTAAAGCAAGAACTGTGCTGTCCCAATATTCTTCCTCCCTCTGCCTGTCTTTTTAGTGGATCAAGACTCAACCCATATCAACATACAACTGCTGCTTTTTTTTCCCCCTCCCTCCCTGAATCTCTAGCATCAACAGCACCACTGGCTTCCTCATACACGTTTATTACAGGGAAAACATCCTGACCTGTTTTCTTATTGAAGTTTTCTCTCTTATCTTGCATATCAGTTGTATCTTTAAAAACATGGAGTCTGTCTAGCACCTGCCTAATCGGGTTAGTGACCGCTCCACTAGAAAAGCCTTTACTTACTATAATTCAAGGGCCTCAGTGTATTTTTACTTCCTCCTGCATAGTTTTAGTTGTCTGAGTGTATTTTTAGCATATAA
This sequence comes from Nothocercus julius, assembly GCA_013398735.1. Classification (NCBI taxonomy): domain Eukaryota; kingdom Metazoa; phylum Chordata; class Aves; order Tinamiformes; family Tinamidae; genus Nothocercus; species Nothocercus julius. The sequence continues at coordinate 2,629,369 of VZSV01000011.1, read as the reverse complement.
GGGGGACATTTTGAACCCACTGAAGCTGCCTTTGTAGTAATAATGTGATAGAATCCCATTCATAAATTCAAGCCTTCTCTGACCACCAAACAAGTGGATAGGTGTTGATGTAATTTGATCTACTGGAGATGCCCTTCTGGCTGAGAAGGGCAGTAAAAGGCTGTCCTGAAGTCCCATCAGCTTTGCTGGTTTGGGAACCTACTTAGTCCTGGCTGCTTTTACTACAGAGAAATGGTCTTTGCTCAGAGGAGCTTGTGCTCTAAAGAGGTGCCACAGACAGTGGTTGGGAGAAATTCATGTCAGTGCCTTGGGTTTGTAGTGGGGATTTGGGAGTCTTCGAGTAGTCTGCCCACTGTTCCTTGGGGTAGAGCGCAGAGGGAAATCTTAATCACAGCTGTCTGACCTTTCATCCCTACCTGCCTTGTTCTCCAGCACTGGTGTCACAGGTGGAAGCCCTGAAAGAAGAAAATGACAGTCTGCGCTGGCAGCTGGATGCCTACCGGAATGAAGTGGAACTGCTAAAGCAAGAGCAGGGCAAAGCAAGCAGAGATGAAGACACAACTAAAGAGCAGCAGCTGAAGCTTCTCCAGCAGGCTTTGCAGGGAATGCAGCAGGTAGGTCATTGTCTGCTTCCTGGGAGGAAGGAAGTGGCAGAATTGCAGGATATAAGATTTTCCTTTCGGTAGGTGTCAGCTAGGTAAGATTTACTTTTATCCCACTGTAACCACCCCAAAGTACAAGTTCACTCCCAAAGCAGGCTGTCACACACAACCGCTGTTTGGGGTCTTCATGGACAGTAGGTTGGGCTTGAGAAATTTCTTCAGCTCACCTCTAAGACGAGGTTTCTGATTCACTACCCAGTCTTTCTCCTTAGCTTTGCTAGCCAAAGTTGTGCACAGCTTGTGGGTGTTGTGCACATCCTGCACTGCTAGGCTGATGCTCGGGATGCAGCAGCAGTCATCACAGCTCTGCTATGTGGAAATATGCAAATTGCAGCACAAGTTTTCCCATGTACTAGCTGTTTTGGAATATTTTCTTAAATTGTAAGACAGTTTGGTCCTAACGCGGCACAAGCGTTTGTAGAAGACCTGGTGGCAGCTTTGCCACGTCCCTTGTTTGTGTCTGTACTACTTCATGCCATTTGCTGACTGTTTTGTACAGCCATACAGTAAACCAGACTGCAGGAGAGGAACATCTTGCTTACTAAGGATCAGTGCTCAACTCATGCTTTATTTCAGGGGTACCCATGTTTTGGTGATTGTGGAATTACGGCCCCTTATTTTTTTTCAACCAAAACTGTGCGATTGTGGTGGTATTTGGTTTCATTGTTTGCTTACATAAAGTAAGGCAAAGAATATCCCAAGGTGGTTTGCAGAAAAGATTTCTTCCTTTGACATACATAACCTTTTAATTGTTTTGAATGTGATCTATGTGGTCTTCATGGCAGAGTAGTAATTCAATTTGTGTTCTTTAAAGACTGAGATGTGGAAGATGGGATGTGAACTGTATTTAACTCTTCTCTTCCAGCATCTTTTAAAAGTGCAAGATGAATATAAAAAGAGAGAAGCTGAGCTAGAAAAAGTGCGAGAAGACAAACTAAAAATAGAAACATTATTAGAAACCCTTAAGGAGCAGGTACGTGCAATCTCAGTGCATCCTTATTCTCTGTAGTAAATGCAGTCCTTGAATTTTGTAGCTCATCATGAGAGCAGTGAAAGACAGAAGAGTAGAAGATTCCCGGCCTTGACTTAGAAGCAGTGGTCCTTGGAAAGCAAGAAAAAATTACATGCTTAATTGAAGGATTTACATAAAGAGTAAACTTGCCAATTGCTTTATTGTTACAGTGAGATGGTACTGCTGGTAATTCTTGTTTTCTTGTACACTCCATTTTAAAATATAGAAAAAATCTTGGTTATCAAAAAGTGTTTTCAGATTTGCATTTTAAAGACGTATTTTGATCTGACATCCATAAAGCTTTAATGAATTTAAAATTTTTTTTAATACTGTTATACTTGTTTGCTTTAATGTTGGATATGTCAGGGAACTGACAAAAACATTTAGATTTTTTTAATATATATTTAATAGGTAATCTTTTCCTTTTCTTCCTCCATACGTAGCAAAGCCTAGCGGATGAAGAGGACAAGGAGAGAGATGCGATTGATGGTCAAGGCAATGTAAGTCCAAAAGTTTTCTGCTACTTCAGTTGAAACATCTTGCTGAGGGAAGTAATGATACCTCATGGTAAAATGAGTTATTCCTTAGTCTAATTTGTTGCGAAGGATGTAAGCATAGTACGTACAGACTATGTGTAATTGTACAAGCTCAAAGCATTCAGTTATCCATTGTTATCAACTTCTGGCTGGATGAATAGCAAATGTACAATGCTGATGGTATAGAAATGGCCTTTGGTAGGACAGATAACTTGTTGCACTGTTGTTTCAGCTAGCCTTCAAGTATAACCGTTCAATCTCCAAGAAAAATGTGCTTTTCCAATAAAACACTGCTGGCTGAATTGCAGTCCTTGTGTCTGTTTGAAGCTAACTCTGCTTTCTCAGAGTGCAGAACCTAGTTCTTCCTGCAGAAACAAGCTGTACTCTACTTAATCCAGGACTGTACAGTTTCAGTGCTGTGTAATTCAAAATCGTACTGTCATAAGAAGCAAAACAAGCCCAGAGGACCATTTCATTCTATCTTTGTAATTGGCCCAGCTCCAGTCCATTTCATTAGTGTCTGGAGGCTGTTTCTAATTATAGATGTCAATAGCTCTCAGATTACTGGAATTCAGGGTATAGCTTAGGAATTAGGAAAAAATAAATCATGCTTTTATTGCAAGGATCATTTCTCTGATTCACTGGTAGCCATGCATTTATTTGGAGGTTAGTAAATTAGCTTAAAATTTTTTTTAATACTGTACTGCGTGCTAAAGTAAAGGAGATTCAGGTCCCAAACTGTTTGCAATCAGTGGGCACTAGATTAATTAATTAATTGATTTAATTAATTAATTGCTGCACTCTAGACTCCTGAAAAATAAACATCTCCCAATTGATCACTGCTGAGCTGTCTTTATAAAGCTGGTAAAATGGAGAGAGCCTTGTAGAGCAGACACCATAGCAGGGAGCCAGGAACGGTGAGGTGCATGTGGTGGCATCTTACTGCACTTTTTAGGCTTTCATGGAGCGTGGTATTCACAGATGCTCTAAGAACAACACAAATATCCATTGTGCTTTGGCAGGGGCCTTTTGCAAAATAGAGTGCAGCGAATGCAGTGACTCATAGGAGCACAGAAACAAAAGCATAGACTCTGGACCCTCTTTTTTTTTTTTGTAGGAGAGCAGTTCATCCAGGATTTGTGCGTGCAGTCAGGAAAAGGAATGTCCAGCTGAGAAGACATTGAGCAATAGTCCTGTGAAATCTGAACGAGAAGCTCTATTAGTTGGTAAGACCATATTATATGAGGCAGCAGGCCCCCACTGGATAAGGTAGCTCAGATTTAGAAGCTGTAGCCAGAAGGAGGAGAAAGGATTGAGAAAGGTTCATTCAAGTGATGATCACATTTCAAGTGATGCTTAGGGCACCAATCCTTTGTAGCTCTGTACCACCACCCGTACCACCCTTCCTATCTCTTTTCCCATTTGTTATTTCTAGTAATGATGAAAAATAGTCCAATGCTGTGTGCTACAAACTTCACACAAAGTGTCAAAACAAGCAACCTAAATCAAAGAGCGAATGCTGTCGACCAGCCATTAGCCTGGTCATGCATATCCTGTCCCCAGAACTATATACACTGGGTCTAAAGTTAAACAGGTTTTTAGCCCAAGGCTTTGGCCCTAGACAGGTTTTCTGGAAGGATGAAAAGGGGCGACAGAAATTCTTGTGTTGTGGGAAAGAGACAGTTTCTTTGGTTCCTTGTCACTCAGCACAGTTCCCCTTAAACCAAAGGAAGAGGGATATTCTGAGAGTACCTATAAATCATTTACGGCTGTCCAGTGGATCTGTTTGTGCTGGATCATAGGCTGATGTCTGCATGGAGAGAGAGGAGGCTTTGGAGCAAGATCCTGGGATCCTGCAGGTGATGGTGAGAAATACAGAATGATGCTTGTGTTATTCTTTCCCCAGGAATAATTTCAACGTTTCTTCACGTACACCCGTTTGGAGCCAGCATAGAGTATATCTGTTCCTACCTGCAGCGGCTGGACACTAAGGTAGAGGCACTGATACTTCCATCTCTAAGAGCAAAATGGGTCAGGACATGGTCTTAACTGTGAAAGAATTTACTGGAAGGGAGCAAGAAGGAGGCTGAATTTTCCTTCCAGCTTCTGGCTTGGCCCTTACACAGTTTAATTTTAGCCTTGTTTGTGCTGTTTATTATTTCATAACATCTGCTCTGCCACTGTTTGTGTATCTTATTTCTAAACTGAACAGTCACCATGTCTTTTTTTTGCCTCCATGCACAGCCTTTTTTTTTCTCCCACATTTTCTCCTTATGTAGCCTTTTCTGTATCTGCTTTGATAATGTGAAGCTGTTTTTAGGAGGATGCTGTGCAAAGATCTTTATACTGCTTTAGCCTGCAGCCTAAGCATTGAATTGCAATCCCTGCCACAGAGGTCTGGGTTTGGGCTCTAGAGCAGACCAAGTGGAGGAATCAAACGCTTACTGGGAGGGGTCAGGAGGGCAATAGTAAAAAGAGCCCTTGTTCTTATTATTTAATACAGTAAGGAGCTACTTTCTGCAGTGCATCTGTGTACTGACGGCTTTTGACTGCTTACAAGAGTAGATAGGGAACTTGCAAAGGTTTGGGGAGATTTTGAAGGCTAATTACATCTACTCTTACTATTCTTTGGTTCCAAGAAGAGGAGATTTGTCTTTATAGGAATCATCTGTTACGACTGTAGTTTTTTCAGCCACTTTTGTTTATAGCTTACTGCTTTATTTTCCCCGTTCTAAGAAAGTGAGACTTGCTGGCCTGCTTTTTTGCAAACTGTTAGGACTCCAAGATCTTTAGTTTAAAGATGAATATAATATTTTCTTTTCATATTAGTTCTGAATTTTTCTAAGAGGCAAAGAGCTGCCTTCGTTTTTCTTTGGAGCTTTCTTATCTTTCATCTGACTTCTCACACTTCATCGCTGGCATCTGCAGTGTAGGAAGGCATTTCTACATCAGGCTTAGCAGCAAACCACCTCTGAAAAAAATCCATCCTCTGGTTGGTGTCTTAGGCAAGCCTGGCCTTACAAACCCATTACCATGCTGAGCTTGCGCAGTTTCTCTGTCTCTCTTAACAGGTCAGTCATTTCTACCTGTTGACAAAACAGGTAGAAACGTGTGGTCAGTCATTTCTACCCATTGACAAAACAGGTGATGACAAGTTTGCATCTGCCAAACCTAAATTTATTCTGCAAAGTTAGTGGTGATCTTCATTGCATGTTTTTGCACATGTCCTGGAAAGAGTATTGCTTCTTTGAGAAGGCCAGAGTCAGACATGAGTTTGGAAAGATGGCAGGAGAAACAACCCAAGATGATCTCCTTGAAAACCCAGTTACGCTTTGCTTTAGGGAGCATGCAGTGGAATCAGACTTGAAGTTCCAGAGTGGTCAAACTGAATCCACTGTGACAGAGAAATATGAAGGGCAGCAATAGGGAGCACTGCTGAGGCATGCAGGTGATGCAAACCCCAGCTCCACAACACCTGGAAAATCATGGTGGTGTAATCACAGAGCCACAGACTCCACAAATTGTAAAGAGAACAAAACCTGGAACCTGCAGCTGTGGTAGATCATCAGAACATGGACAAATGATGTGGAACTGCCTTGTCATCTTGGAAAACATGCTTACTTCTTTCCCTGAAGTATATCTTAGTGCTTTGTTTGAGCTGCAGGTGTATGAGGCTGTTGTGCAGAGATAGCTCTGTGTATCAAAGCAGCCTGAAATCCGCAGCACAGACCATGTTCACTTCTTGCGAGTGAAGTAAATAGCCAGTTTTCCTGTTGCAGTACAACAGTCGCAGGCAGCTGAACTGTAGGTGTGCACTGTCTCTGCAGTCTTGCCAAGTCCTGTTTGTGTCTGCAGCCAGCTCACCCTGAAGGCAGCAATATAGCACGTGCTGCACCCAACAATATCACTCTTAATATTTGGATGGATGTCTAGGGAAAGCCTACATATGCTCTAGTGATTAAATGTCTTGAGCTTGAATAGAGACAGTCATTGCAAGGCTTCTCTGGCCAAGAACCTGTTGATGTTCAACAAAAATTTCCCTTCCTTTTCACAGATCTGCACCACCGAAGTGGAAGTTCTCATGACCCGTCTCCAACACACCTTCAAACAGGAGCTGAGTGGGGTTGGGGCAAGCCTTGAAAAAAGATGGAAATTTTGTGGCTTTGATGAATTGAAAATGACCTGAGCTTCAGTCTGACTGATCTTAACACTGAAAACAACAGCAGAACATGTGCAACAAGAAAACCTGGGATGCCTCTTTCCTCTCTGTTCATGACGATTACCTTGCACGCGCCACAGACTCGGGTGGAATAATCTGCAAGTGAATTTGCAAGGGCAGAGGAGCACCTGGAAGAACCTTCAAGTGCTGGAGCTTCTCTGATCAGTTATTTTGTTAATGATCGAGTGCGGTCTGGTATATTTTGTGGACAAAGTTCATGTCTGCTATTTTTAAACACAGCGTATTGAGCTATATGTTTTGCCAACGTGTATGTTTTGTGTCCCCAAACTTCTCCTTCTCCTGTACCTTCTTTTTACTAGTAAGACAATAGACTGTTCTCTGAAGAAACAGCAGAGAGATGTTCACCGTTTTCCAGAACCACCAAAAGTGGAAAAACAGCCTTTTCTCTTTCTTCTAGACGTTTATACGATTAAAAACTGAGCTCTCTTTAAACAGAAAGAGATTTAGGTGACTCGGAGTCTCTCTGAGCCTAATGACCAGTCCTTTTCACGATATTTTTCTCTACTAATGTTTTAACAGTTAAGCTAACAAGAAGGCAATGTCACTAGGAGCAGCATGGGGTTGTGGCGGTACCTCTTTGGGTCTGCGCATTGCAGAAGCAGTCTATAGATAATCTTTTACACGGGAAGGGTATTTAATTTTCTACTGAGCTGTGTGGGGTAGAGGGCCTGCTTGAGATCTGTATTTTGCTAATGGCTTCTTCTGGCTTACTGTCAAATTTTTACACCCACTTTGCTTTCTAGAAGTGTCAGAGGCAGCACGGGCTTTTTGCCTCCTGAAGCTCCCAAAGGCTTTTCTTCGTTTCCTTGGTAAACTCCAGGGTCTCCAATCCTGTGCAGAAGGTTAGTAAGATCTAGGCTGAAATGCTTTTTAAAAACAGATAAAAAAAAAAAACAACAAAAAAATACCTCTGTCTTCAGAGGACTGTGAGTGTAGATGCCTCTTGGAGCTGGAGCAGCTAACAAGGGAGCTGGGCACAGAGTGTTCCAGTGCAGGTAGCAGGAAGGGGGAACCCAGCCAAACCTTTTGGTGTGGGACTGGCCTGCCTGCCAGCCGATGGCCTGCCAACTCCTGACATGGAAGGATTGCTACACTGGAAGCAGCTCTAAACCCTTTTAAAGAAATCCTCTGTGAATATTTATGTCACTGCAGCTGGACATTGTATTTTTAAGGAATAAACATTCTTTTTTTTTTTTCTCTTTAATGTTCAAGTCTTGTCCTTGCTGCTTTCTTTTTCTCATCCAAGTTGTGTTGCCTGCTGTTGGGAAGGAGGGTCATTCTGTTGCAAGGTGAAGCCAAGTTCTCCGAGAACGGGGAGCTTCACTGTCCTTGTGGCAGATCTCTGCTTTTCACTCTCTACCGCATGGCATGTCTAGATGTCAGACATCCTGCTCTGCACGTCCTAGTCTGCTCCTCCTCGAGAAGATCAGAGTCACTTTTGTCACCTTTCAGTCCTGCTCAGTTTTAGGTGCAAGGTTCTCCACTCTGGAAAGCTGCAAGTATTGACTCTTAGCGGTGTTGGGGTTCGTCTTTCTCCTTTGTCAGGCCCTGAGCCTGATTCCTCAAAAAAAATCCATCTCCTTTCAGGCAAGGGGGCAACTACAGCTGCTTGGAAGAAAAGCAAAGATCTGCTGGCAGAAGACTAATGTAGAAGAAAGGCCTAGAGTCTCTCTTAGCTGGAAGGAGCAAGACAGAGAATCGCTGGGCACAACATAGCTTCGCCCATACCAAAAGGCAGCCAGGCTACCAGCACTTGAACTGTTGAAAGCTTATAGGAAGACTTAGAAAGTACAAACTGCAACACACAGACATATGCACAGGACTAATGTACAAAATGTGGTCTAGAGAAAAGATAGGACCAGAATTGAGCTTAGGAAATATTGTTTGAGCAAGTACAAGTCCACAGGGAGCTAGAAAGCAAGCTGGCCTGACTTTACGTACCTGCAGTTGCTCCTGGCACAGAACTGAGGAGCCACAGAGAAAGCCATGCTGGTACAGCATGAGGATGAGAGAGCAAAGTTGTTGCACTGCTCAGGTCTCAGTGGTTGAGAAAGAGGATTTGAACCAGGCGGAAGGTGTGTAGCTCTTTCCTGCATGGTTTGCAGGAAAGGACTTTCAGGATTTGTGTAATCCTAGAAGAGAGTTCACAGGCATGCAGACTCCTCGCTGTATTGAAACACTTAAGACCTCAGCCATCAACAAGTGCAAACTTGTTTCTCCTGGGCCAATGGTTTGGGCAGCTTCTGCACCCCTGCCCTTCAAGTCTTTAACTTGTTCCATGGAAGGAGGGTACTTAATTACCTCCTGTTACCTAATCTTAAAATCCCTGTTACTCAGAAGAAGCAGATTTGAACCCTCATATGCTTGGACAGAGTCCTGAATTAGACCTTGTTGCCAGATGAGATGATCACTCTGCCAGCAGAGCCCAGTGTTTATTGCTGCCCATGGGAGCTGGACTTCAGAAGCCCTTCTCTGACTTTCTTTCAGGTCTAGAACACACCTCTAAGGTGAGACCTAGAGCTGTGTGTGGCAGCTGAGATGTGGGGAGAGGGTGGATTTTTTGCCATGGTAGAATGGTGTTCTCCCTTTGGATGCACAAGGGCTGTCGTCATACTGGTGACACAATGCCTGGTTGCATGGGGATGATATAGGGACAAGAGAAAGAAGAGTAGGGAATAGAGAGCAGCGTAGGAGCCATGCTCAGTGATTCTGCCTTGTGGAGCAACTGTATGATATTTATGCAAAAATCTGGAAGTAAGCACATTTCAGCAGTGTTCCCAAATATTCATCCAGCTAGTGGGTCAGGACAAACAGATACAAAGCACTTCCTCCACTTATTGCTGCTGATGTTTTATTAAGCAGATGCTGAATTCAAGGTCTGTGACTCTCCTTCTCTCTTCAAAGCAAATGGCATTTGCTAATTACGGCAGTAATGGGGTGGTCATCAAGAAAAACAACGCTGTGTGTTTAAGGGAAGCCAAGAGGTGGGTAGGGGCTCCGGCTGGATTTTACAAGTAGTGCTGCTTTACCAAGAAAGAGAAAAGAAGAAAAGGGGAAGGAGGGGAGGAAAAAAAAAAAAAAAGGAATAAAGAAAACAGGAATGGTGGCTGTCAGTGCACCCCCTGGGCACTGCACCTGCTCAGGATTGGAGATCTGGGTGTTTCAAAGATGCTGAGATGGAGCGGTCCCAAGGTCCTGCACAGAGTGCCGTAGTGAAAGCACTTGCACCCAAGCAGCAAATTTCCCTTCCAGATTTCACCTGCTGGAGTGTCTTGAGCTTTGGTAGATGGCTAAAATATTGATAGCTATAGGGCAGAGAAAGTAAAGGGACATTGGTGATTGAGCAACAGGCCTTTGCATTAGGGAACAAACATTGTCGGGCGTGGGAAGTGCTGTTCCTTTTCATCTAACCCTGCCCTCCATCTCCACGCCGCATTTCTGGCTCTCATTTCTCTTGGCAGGAAATTCATTTTCTCATCACCCCGCTTGTCCCCCAGTCAGCCGCAGCCTCTCTGCACCGCGTCTCGGTTCCTTATCCTCCCAGCACGCAGCAAGGCTCCTTCGCCCTTGGTACTGGGCAAGACGTGGCCAAGATGCTGCTTTCAAAACCATCGTCCTGAAGGAAGAGAAGGGTGCCCCGGCCATCACCGAGAAAGCAAGGAAGGTAAATATAATTCCTTTGCTCCTGAGCCAAGTTCTTCCCAGGAGACTTATGAACTTAAAAAAAACCTCCTGGTCTTCAAAAATAAGCACAGGAAGTTGGTGCAGAGCAGCTGCCGCGTCAGTGTGCTCGGTGAAAGCTGAGTGGCGAGCTGGCTGCTCTCGCAGGGTTTATGGTAGGGACCAGATAAGCAGCTGGGTCCTCGCTTCTTCCTGCTGTCCCTCTCTCTTTCTCCCTTCTCTAATCAGGTTTCCTCCTGCTCACTCTAAGGCATCCTCGGTGACTCTGCTCAGAGCAACCCTGCAGCTCTGGCAGTGGCAGCAGACGTGGCCTCCAGCAGCTTCAGTCGGAGCTGTGACCCTCTTGGGTGCGGACAGGTGATATCTTCTGGGCCACCCAGTTTGTGGGCTTTTCTGCCCCATTATCTGCTCTATCTGCTGGTGATGGAGCAGTTCACGGGCTGCCTGGACACCCTGTGTGAAGCCCATGAGTCCAGTTGTATTAGACAATCACCCTCATGGCAAATTTTAAGTGTTGGGTTGCAGTCAAAAAACCTAGCTCTGTTGCAGCTCTTTGTGTTTGCTACCTCCAGGCAGAGGCTTGTAGTTTGGCTTTGGCTGAATTCCATTATGATCTGCCCTTTTGTAATAGACTCGTAACTCTTTATTTATTTTATTTATCTATTTATTTTTAATTTACATAACTTTCTAAATCTCCTTTAAAAAATTGCAAGCCTGGTCAAATCAAACACTACCGCAAGCAAAATTCCTCCCCCAGGCAAAGGGGCAGAGGTGCTCGGCTCCTGCCACACAGAGGCCGGTGCAACAACTCGTGCAGACTTCCACAGCGCTCTCCGGGTGCTCTTTCACCCTGGATACTGGCTCTAGGATATTGGCAGCTCTAATTTTTTTTTTTGCTGGTACTTTGAAGCCCTCTTTGGGAAGCCTCCTTCTGTGTCCTGGACCGCAAGTCTTTGCTGGGTATGTGCTGATAACTTCCTATCTTCTGTTTCCTCCTGCTTTTTGCTCTTTGGACTGTGCCTGCGGTTGGCTGGGCACTGCTGGAGGCATCGCAGGGCTCGCTGGTGGGGACGGGCTTGTGGGCAGGTTCCTGGGCTCTCACAGCAGCAGGAGCAGGCGGCTGCCGTGACCTGTCCCAGAGCAGGCTCCGAGGTTAGTGCTGGACTGGGGGAGCCGGCGTGAATCTGTCCTTGGCCTTTCCGGGATGTTGGAAAGAGCGGGGAGAAGAAAAGGTGCAGGAGAGGCAAGCTCAATGCCATTACTGCCTCCGGGCTAATCAATTCTTCCTTGATGGAGATAGCGGAGCTGAGTGTTCAACCCCAGCCTGCCCAGGGCTATTTGCTGGTAGCTGAGAGGGAGTGCTTGAGCAGGGGGCTGCACGAGGTCTCTAGAGATCCCTTCCAACCTCAACCACTCTGTGATTCTGTGAATGGTGGTGTGCATGCTGCCCAGATGTTCCCAGGCTAAATAGTCACCAGGAATGAGCCTGAGTCAGAGCCATTCTGCAGCCACTCTTGGGAATTTGCCAGTTCTCAGTTGCTCTTTGTCCTTTAGGATCTAGAGCTGAAGACGGGGTGAATGAGAGCAGGTATGTGCCCGCCAAGCATTCTGCAAAGACTGAGCCGAACCTGGTAGCTCATCCCAATCCCTTCTGGCCAGAGCTGCTCGTTCTGCTTGTGCTGAGCTGCAGTCAGGAGGCCAGGAGTAGCATTTGGATGATTCTATGCGAAGATTGATTCCTGGTGCCGATTTTTGTTAATGTAAGTTCAAGCATGAGAAGGTCCCCACAAGATTCAGGCCCCCTCACTTGGTTGCTGCAAACCTCTGCAGCTCAGGGTTCAGTCTGCAGGTGCAGTGTGGGGATGCACCGGGACAGCGGGACAGTCCCTGGCTGTGTCTTTTAGCTAAGTGTCTCTTAGATGTGTGGAGAGAGGGAAAACAAAGCATGTTAGACACAAACTAGGGCTAAGTGCTGCTTATCTGTTTCTCTCACGTGAGTTTTTGTTGCACTTTGGAACTACGTTATCCATCTGGGTTCAGAAAGCAGACCGTTCTCTTTGCCTCCATCGTGACTTTGCTCACATGAAGTACAGTCCAGGGGCTGATGTGAGCCAGGAACTACATTCCAAGATGAGCACCATTTTATGTCCATGAGCTAGTTGAAGGCCTGCAGGTCTTGAGCTTCACATGGAAGCAGACGTGGCCAGAATTGGCCAGGAAATACTCTGGCAAGCAATGAAATGCCTTGAGGAGCCCTTGGGGTCTTAGGAGCCAGGGTGAAGATCCCTTGTGCTCTCTCCAATGCCTCCAAGCTCTTCACTTGGATGCTCAGGGTGAGACAGTGTGGCTGGGGACATCTGGAGACCGGCAGGCTCTTTAGAGAGGTAAAAGAGGGAGCAGGTGTCATCTGCACACTGGCAAGATGCTGCATAGCATTTTCAGCAGCTTTTCTCCCAGAATAAATGTGTCAGTGATGTGCTTCTGTGCTCTGACCTTTTTTTTTTTTTTTTTTTTTTTTCCCTTAAATTTATTTTGACATACTTTGCTTTTCAGAGGAACTGTATCTCAGCTCTTCTGTCAGGACACAGAACCAAAATGCAACCTGTGCCCCTGCACAACCTCTCAGAGTTGGAAAGAGCCAGTCTGCAAGAGCTTGCCCTCTACCAGCTGCAGGAAAAGCTGCTTGTTGGAGACCTCAGCCTGGCTAAAGGTAGATAATGGGAGAAAACAGCTCCTGGTGAGGGAGTCTGGCATCGGAGCCATTACTGAAGCTCATCCCCACTTGCCAGCTTCATAAAATGGATTGATATTTATGGGATGATATTTGTGACACCTACGTATGACTTTGGGTTCATTCTGATGTTTTCTTCCCTGCTTCGGTCAGAGCCTCTAAGGTCTCATCAGCCTCCTGAAGGAGGCCTTGTGTGAGCGTAGGAGTGTGAGAGTGTGACTTTGCCAGTTGCCTGCTTGGAAGTCTCCTAATCCAAAACAGATGCAACAGCACTTGGTGAGGTCTTCCAATGCAGCCATCTTAATGCTCTTGGGATTGGCTTTGTTTTGTGGATTAATGTTCAGCACAAAGTCCTGATGCTGAGATAGGTCTTATGTAAAGCTAGAAGATGTGCAACTGAAATTAACCATCAGATAAAAATAGAAGCTCCACAGGGACTGTGATCTTCTGTCTTGACCTATGTAGAAATACAGTCGTTTTCTGGGTTCCCATAGCTACCTCTGTCCCCTGTGATGACTGGGCTATGTGCTCAGACGTCTATGCATCTAACCCAGCAAGTACAGCTAGTGAGGGACTGACTGACTCCTTCCAAATTGTGGTGGTTACCCAAGAGTTGACAGGAGACCAGCTTCAAATGCCTCCACCCTGGGCCGTGTTTTTGTACCATGGCAGAGCAGAAGATGCCTCACTGCTTTTACAGCTGCGTGGTCTCAGCAGTGCTGGGGCAAAGAGACCCCAAGGGTCAGCAGCCCCACTGCATGCCCACAGCAAGGTGGAGCCTCCCAGCCTCTTCAGGGACCTGTCCCAGCACCGTGTCACCCTCCTGGAGGGGAAGGTGCTTTTCCAAAGCCCAACCTCAACCCCATGCTGGACAGTGAATAGATACCAAAAGGTAACTGCACTTACCTAGCAGAGGCGAGAAATGATTTTTTCCTGTCTTAATATTGCAGAGACTTTGCACAGTGAAATAGCTTTAAGAAGAGAAAGAGAACACTTTCCTTTAGCCCGTTCCCAGAATATCCCATCAACGGACGCTACAGCACCACCCCACCACAGGCCATATCACAGTCTCTGGAGGCTCTGGCCACATACTTACCTTTCTTTTTCATTTTTATTTCTCTTTTTATCTTTTTTTCTTTCCTTTTTTCCTTTCCCTTTTCCTGCGCTACATTTTGCTTTGCATTGGGCTCCTCTCTTTCTTCAGGACAAGCACAGGGTGGATACTGAAGAATCCTGGTCTTCATCCTTGTGTGCCTTTCTGCACCACTTTATCCGGATGTCTGAAGGAAGCAATTGCTGTCTGGTGAATTCCTCTCTTTTCATCCTTCTTCGTATCCTTTAAATCTCTACCTGCAATTGCTTTTTTTGAAATTGGCTGGGGTAAGATTCCAGCTGGGGGTTAGGTATTAAAATACTGCATCTGAAACATTGCATTCCCGGGTCAGTGTTTTATGAGAAGTTTGCAAAATTAGGAAATGCCTGAGTTTGGGCTGTGTGGTCTTTGCTTGGTCCATGCACTGACCTGGACTTGTTCCCCAACAGCTACCCATGTGAAATTCCTGCCTTCTTTAATATACACTTTTTGCATAGCTAGTACCTAAAGGAAAAAGTGTTCAGCACGTCTTTTAGCCTTTGCTTCTCCAGGGAAGGCCTGGTCTATCTGGAACAAAAGGTATCCAGCCTCCTTTTTTTTTTTTTTTTTTTTTTTTTTTTTCTGGACAGGCCTTTACACCATTTAGAAGAGAGTCACTGTGTTCTTCCTAAGTGCCTTGTGTCACCCTTCCTGGGTCTGTGGAGAAACTGCTGAGTTTTGCTGGCCTTTTGTTTCCTGATCTGGGTATTTTATGGCTCCAGGCTATATTCTGTCTTCTTGCTCTCTGGCCATTTGAATGGAAGAACACATATGATGCTGTGTAATAATTAACCTCTGTTGTTCTTTTATGGACATACTGTTCATATCAAATATAGTTGTTCTCTTCCAAGTCTTACTAAATAACCCAAACATTTATATAAGCTGTGTCTAAGAAGAGAATTCCTTAGAAGAGGGCACACAAGCTGGAATGGGATGATGGATCTTAGAAAGGTTTTAGGGTATGTGACAATGAATTTTCAGTTTATTGCTGTGGCAAGAAGTGCTGACTGCTGTCCTTGGCTGTGCAGACTAGGGAATACTTGGAAGTGGGATGTGACTCTGTAGGACCAGTGTGGGATTTTGGGGTGGTTTATATTTTGTCTAGCTTTACTTGTCTATGCTCTGTAAATCATTCACAAAATTTCTTCCAGGGCAGTACTTTTTTTTTTTTTTTTCAGTAGGGAGAGCAGATTGCTGAGCCTGAACTGAGTTCTCTTTCCAAGTCATTAAGTAATGTCTAAGACATCACCATTAACACAGGGTCATGTATAACAAACATGGAGACAAAATATAAAGGTGACCGAACAATTTTAAGCTACACTCCTGACCATCTAAGATTTTCCTGCTGGCTTTTTGTATGTGAGGACCCATCTGATGGCTACTCGTCTCAGCCAAGTTTTGCCTGCTGCCCACCATGGTCTTCCAGAGCATGTCCCATACACAGGCTACATTTGGTAACTAATCTAGCAGCAGGAGTTTCCTCCAGCTGGGTGTAGGAAGCCAAAAGATCAGCTGTGGTGCATTTTGATGCAATTGAGGAATGACACTTAATTTGCTGGGTCATTCATCCTAACTAGTGGTTGTTGCGCATCGCTGGATTACTCCTTCAGGTTTGCCTAGAAAGATGGTAGTAAGACATGGTTGGGGGACTGGAGAGGTTGCTGTGGGTGTGGTGGGGAGATGGGGTGGGATGTAGGTGATGGGGGGAGCGTGGTTGCCCTTGTCTCTCATGTCACATGTTAGGCTGAGGGGACCTGGAATCATTTCAAAAGAGGTATAAGAATGTGAGGATGTTGGAGAGCTATGGTATTGGGGGCTACCATTGGGCACAATGAGATCCTACTGTCTGAGTGTCGGGATGGAGAGGTCCCCTCTCCTCCTCAGGACCTCTGGATGATGGCTAAGGTCCTGCTTCAGGCACACAGCATCCCTTTGCCCAAGGGAGCTGCCAATGACTGCTGAGGATGCAGGTCAAATTTGTACTAAAGCAGATGTGTCACATAACGTTTGCTTTCTTTTCTCTCTGTAGTTAGCCCTAAAGGTAATAAATCTATCCGCCAGAAACTGGAGATCTTTTCCAAGGAGAAGAAAGGTGAGCAGCTTCCCTTTCACCAAGACTTTGGGGCCTTGATGGCAGTATTGGCGATATTTGATTGGGCTGAACCATCAGCTGCAGGTGCAACCTGTCTAAATTCAACGATACATCGTCCCAAGCTGTTTTGGTTTTAGCATGTGTGCATTGTAGTGCTATGTATACAGGCATTAGAGAGTGTATGGAGAGGATGCATATGTGTGTCTGAATGCACTGATATATTCATAGGGATGGACACATACATAGGTGTAAGTATTGATTTCTACCTGTGTATTCCTGCTGCTTTGGGCTCTGGTTTTATTGTCCCTTGAAGGTGTCAGCCACAAACCTGGGGAAGAGAAAAGCTTAGAGCACGGGCTGGTGGGAATTAACAGTCACTATTTTTCTTCATGCCATGGTTATCGATGCCATGATTATCAAAACTGTCACCTTCAGACAGACACAGCTGATGACGGTTACTTTAGCACATGCATTTTTGGCAGCTGGCCTATACTATTGCAGCTTCCTCTTGATTTTGCTGCTAGCACTACTCTCCCATTTGTCCTGTGCTTCTCCCTAGATGGCTCTCCTCAGACTTTTGGGATCCCCCTCTTCCAAGTCATTGATAATGATCGTGCGTACAAGCAACTGCAGGAAGAAGTGAAGAGCAGTCGGCGGCTCTGCTTGGAGGTGGAAGCCACAGTGATAAGATTCAGGGCTCGGATCCAGAAGAAGTCTCCGCTGGGCAAAAGCTGTGGGCTGGTGTTCTCTGAGGAGCAGCTTTCCCCCGCTTTTCTTGACCACAGCTCCTGGAGCCACCGAAGGGTACAATTAGAAAAAAGAACTAAACTGTGTGGCAATGATGCTATGATGGCACTGCAAGTTGGGAAAGACCCTGACTTCACCAATTAGCATCCGTTTATTTTTTTTTTTCCCAGGTTCTTGTCCCTCTGAATGTGAATTATTTGTGCTGAGTGCTGGGTTGGTCCCTCTCTGCTCTTTGGGAAGGCAGATGGACAGGGTTCACGCAATCAGGGGCCACTTCACCCAAAAGATGGACTATGAAGGGTGCAGCACTGTCTGCTGCTTCAGCTGTTATCAAGGCTGAGAGCTAAGGAAAGCCATGGTTGCCAAAAAGACCTGGCTATGGTGCCAGAAGTCATTGGAGTTGAGTATAGATTCATCCTCGTAAGCGTGGCTTTTCCTGCTCATCCATTGCATCAAGGCTTGGCAAACAGCACTGTGGACAGATGTGAATTCTCCATGGAAGAGTTGCCCCTTTGGCTAAATTCCCATCAGAAACTGTGGCCGCTGCTGATGGGCTGTGGCATCTGCCTGGCCTCCCAGCAGGCTGAGACCCTCATTACTGAGGCGACAACAGCTGTGTCTCTGAACAGCTGTTCTTCCATTACTGACTGCTTTTGCATCAAAGGAAGACATTGCAGCTGGTTGGCCTTGGCCACCTTCTTCTTGGTCTTAATCTTGTTTTCTGTGAGGGGAAGTGGGCAATAGCTCAGGTTTGGTGTGCGTCTGCTCTGGAGCAGAGACTGCTGCAGCCTCATCTCTTGGGATCTGTAGGCCTCTGTGTTTGCCCGTTCAGGGGTGATGCTTGACTTCTGCAGTCACAGCAATGAATGGTGTATGAAGATGTCGTGGGGTAGTTACCACCACCCTGCAAACTGCTTCTGTGCTTTATTTCAGGGGGCAATGTCTGTGGACTCCATCAGTGACCTGAGTGACAACACTTCCAAGCTGCTGGAGGCACTGCAGTTGTCCCATCCCCATGAGCTGGATCTGCGGAGAAGCCGGGGCAAGAAGATGATGTTGAGCCTCAATCCTATCACTTGGCAGGTCCCCAGGATTGTGGACAGATGTTGCCAACACATTGAAATGCATGGTAAAAAAGCATTTATCTCCAGGCAGACAGACAGTCCCAGAATAGAGATGCTGTAAGTGCTCAGCTGGGGCAATTTGGCCTCAATTTCTAGAGACCAGAGGAGGCAGCTGATATTTTGGGGCAGACTGCTGCCATCTCCTGTGCATCAAGGAGAGCTCTCTGAGCTAGATGCAACCTCCGGACAGAGAGGTAAATGTCAACAACGCATATCAGTGACCTACTCCCAGTGTGCTCGTAACTCTTCCATGAATTCAGTTTATAGCTTTAAGTGACTGTAAAGGTGAGTTCTCTTCCCTAACCTGCAGATTATTAATCCCAGGTAGATCTCATGGCTCCTAAACTTGGATTTTTATCCTTTCCGCATGAAGCGGAGAAGGACAGACTGCCCCACGTGCAGTAAAACAGACCTGTTTCTATGATGGCAACCTGCTTGGTGAGGACCAGCTGGGGCTGTGGAGAGTTGTGTGCATGTAGAGCATTAATCTCTGTTTTCCAGGTCTCCAGACAGTGGGCATCTTCCGGGTTGGGAGTTCCAAGAAAAGAGTTCAGCAGGTAAAGTGAGACACTTAATGCACTTTCTGCAGTGGTACTGCTTTCAGAGGACAGGGGAATGAGTAAAGCAGACATTGGCATGCAGGGGTCTAAAATACTATGGACACGTCCTAAAGTACTGACGTCTGTAAACTGCTGCTCAGAGAGTACAAGGAGACACTGTGGTCCAGCTGACAGCCACTGGAGCCTTCTCCCAGCTTTGTTCTGCTTTATGTCTCCAAGCTGCCTTTAGCAGATAAGCCTATGTCCCCTGGTGGCCATTTTAGAGCTTCCTGTGGGCACCATTTGCCAGGCAGGAGCTCCTGGTCTCCTGTCCTCGTGGCGGCAGCAGCAGGCTGTCGGGCTCTGGCAGGTTTGCTTTCTCTGGGCATCCCTGCATTGGATCAGTGCAGCCAGCCAGCCAGAGAGGTAGCCAGCCAGCTCGGGGACTGATCACAGCTCATATAAAGAGGAATAACTGCCTATTGCTTTTATTCTTCCCATTTTCTCCATCTTCAAGCTGAGGGAAGAATTTGACCAAGGATTGGAAGTCTTCTTGGACGAGCACCAAAGCGTTCATGACGTGGCTGCTCTGCTCAAAGAGTTTCTTCGTGACATGCCGGATTCCTTGATTCCCAGAGAGCTCTATGAAGCCTTTCTCAGCACAGCATGTAAGTACTGTGGATGTGCTAGCTAACTCCCTTCGTTCTTGGTTCTTCTACTCACTGTCCTTGGTTTTGTAAGGAAAAAAAGATCTGTGAAGCAATTTAATTGTTGTGCAATTGCCTGGTTCAGTCCGTAGCCTCAGCATAAATCAGACTGTGCCACGGGAGAGCTCAGCCCAGCTGCGCTGTCCTTTGCCTGTTGGCATTATCTCTAATGGCATCCTTGGAAATGCTCTGCTCAGGTCCTCCTACCCTTCTCGGTTCAGGTGACTAAGCTTTTAGGCTCCACAGCTCCCATCCTCCATCTTTCTTGGTTCCCTTCATCATCTCTTTGATTCCCTTTTTCCATCTTTATCGCCTCAGATTTGATTCCTCAGATCCTTGAATTCCTGCTTCCACATAAAACTGAGCAGCTGAATACCAATGGGTTTGCGTCAGGTGCTGTGCAACATCAGGGAGCAGGACAGGGTATGTGTGGAGGGGACAGCTATGTCTTGGGAGAATATATGAGGAATTTTCTGTTCACCAGCCCAAGTACTAAGCAGAGCACTCCTATACTGCAAATCAGCTGTACAATCAAGTCCATCCTTGTTGAAATCACCTGCAGAGCAAAGGTGTGGGGCTACAGGCATATCTGCCAGTTGTCATGGGTATGTACTGCTGACTTCCTTCAGGGTAAATATATCCTGAGACTGGGGCATGTCTTAGCATGGGGTCTTCTTAGTGAGATCAGAAAAGCCTGGAGAGTGATGAAGATGAAAGGCTGGCTGCAGTGTCTGTCTTTTCTATTTTGCAGTGCTGTACTTTGCACAACAAGCAGTAATGGTCTGTGTCTCAGCAGGTGACAGGGAGACACCTGGGTCCAAGGGAAAAAACAGCAAATAGACTCCCAAATAAAAAGCAGGCTAGTACAGCATCTTAGCTGGAGGGAGCTATGCTGTTCCTGTTTTATACCTCTGCTTTTCTTTACTTTTATTTAAAGTCTTAGATGTAGAATTTTATATATGTACTCTATTTGATGTGAATTTGCTGATTGATTATTCTGCAAATCTTCAATAATTTGAGCTGCCAGCTCCTTCAGGGTTCTGTAAGACCCATCTACAGAACAGCTTTAGAGCATATCTGGGAAGCTATGGACCAGTCCTGGCCATCCCTGACAAAGGGGAGAGTCTGCGATGAAGAATGAGCTCATGAAGCACAAGAATAAACAGTCTGATGGAAAAGAGTCAGCATGGCTTCTATGAAGGAAATCCTACCATCCTGCCCTGCTAGATGCTGTGAGGGCAGTAACATGGGGATAAAAGGGCTCCAGTAGTCAGTGTATTTTCAAAAAGCATTTGACAAGTGTCCCATGACAGGTTATTAAAAAAAATAAACACAAACTAATACAGGATAGGGGAGAAGTTCATTCTGTGGTCATCAAATCTTGGAGCACTCACACCTTGCGAGTTGTGTACTGTTTTGGATGCCCCATCTCTAGGGAGAGGAAGGAAATGAAAGCAACTGAAATGACTGAGAGGTGGAAAGATTGCCTTGCAAGAGAATGTGAGACTCTTCAGTCTGGAGAGGAGGAGGTTGAGGAGGATGTGCTTGGGATTTACAGAATCATAAAGGTCTAGATCAGAGATGAATGCAGAAGTCTTATTCATCCAGCTCCACAGTACAAGATGTAGGTGCACTTGATGAAATGAGTAAGAGATCAGAAAACAACTGAGCTGGGATGACCCCTCTGAGGTCCTCAGTCCAGCAGCTCTGGGGCTGCAGCTTTGCATGCATGCTTGCCCCCCGCTTAGCCTCTCCTCTTAATTATGGTGAAGGCAGTTGCTTCTGAGGGCCTCAGTGTCTGTTGTCTGAGTTAAGGAAACAGGCAATGCCAGAGAGCTTGAGGATGGACTCAGAGCTCTGCTTGAAACAACCCTAAAGACTTAGGTATGAATGGCCTAGCTCCAAAGTCCTTGGTCAACACACCAGGAGCAGGTAAGAGTCAATGACAGGGCTGAAAGTGGAGTACACAGGTGTATTTGAAGATCAGTTCATGTGTACCTTGGGCAAGTTATGTCCTAGGCTGTGATAGATGAACGTTTCTCAAAAGTGTCATGGTTTGCGAGTTCTCTGGACACATGCGGGTTACAGGGCTGCAGAGCAGCAAACACAATCATGACCCAGCCCTTTCTGGATTCTCCCACATACATAGGTTGACATACTGGCCAGAATCACATGCTTTCAGCTAAAGGGTAGGACACAGTCCACCTCCCTCCATATCTCATGGATTTAAAATACAGGCAAGATGTATCCAAGGCTGTCCAGATGGAAATGTGTAACAAGCAAGACGGGAATGGCACTGAACAGCAGGTTGCTTTCTGTTTAGACATGGAGGGCCCAGCGCAGCTTGCCACGCTCCAGTTGCTGCTCTTCCTGCTGCCCCCATGCCACAGTGACACACTGCACCGGCTTCTGCAGTTCCTCAGCAAGGTGGCCCAGCACGCTGAGAGCTCCCAGGGCCCTGATGGCCAAGAGGTAAGGCTGGCCTGAAAACATCCACTGCATAAAGAAGGAGTTGTTTCACTTTGTCAAAAGCAAAGAGGAGAAAAAAGAAATGCTCTAGGGCAAATCTCAATGGAATGAAAAAAAAAATCAAAGAAAAAAGTCATTTAATTTATTTTAATTTTATTTTATTTTAGCACTTTTAGTATGTTCTTCAAAAGTACTTGCACAGTTTGGAGCTACTTCCAGCAATTTCATGTGTGAGATGCAGCTCCATTTGTCTAATAAACCAAGAGGGCAAATGCCCCCAAACTCAAGATGAAAGAAGAGCAGGGATTGAAAATATGGCCTCTGCCTGTTGTGCTGCTAAATTAATTAGAGGGTCCAGATTAGCCTCTGCTGAAGGCTGCCTGAGGCATTATTCTCACTTAAATTTTCTGGACCTGGACAAAGCAACTGCAGAAAAAGCAGTTTGGCATAAGAAAGACTCTTCCTTAAACCAGAAGTCTTCTGCATAGACCAGAGCCCTTGGGTGCTAGGCCTTGTCCTAGCAGTGAATGCCTCCAAAGGAGCCAAGCAAAATTATTCAGGGCTTAGATTGTGTTTTTACAGTAACCTGGACAGGCAACATTTTAAAATGTTGAAGAAGAAAAAGGAGAAAAATAGAGATTAAAAAAAAAGCAAATTTGTTGCTAAGTCCCCTCCTCTATGCTGAGTCCTTTCTGTTGCTCTCAGTCCAGCTAAGTGATTTTG
The DNA here is from genome assembly GCA_013398735.1 of Nothocercus julius. Taxonomy (NCBI): domain Eukaryota; kingdom Metazoa; phylum Chordata; class Aves; order Tinamiformes; family Tinamidae; genus Nothocercus; species Nothocercus julius. The sequence continues at coordinate 2,606,974 of VZSV01000011.1, read as the reverse complement.
TGGGTCGCAATAACCCCAGAGGCAGCACAAAGGGCCTTTTTTGGGCCTAATTTTGTTTTTCCACTTCCAACTTTCCTAAAGAATTCCTTATCGTATACTGAGGTTCATTTTGATTTATCCAGACAGTTAGAGCTCTGAGCTTCTGCATGCCGCAAAGGTTTTGTCCCATTTTATAAGATGATGTAGAAATACTGGTTGTTACCTTCTGATAGGGGTTATGAAAGCGAGTTAGAGAGCAAGGGAGGCCCTGATGCAAGGAAAGGGAGTGATTGTGCTCCAGCACCACAAACCTTCCATGCTGGCCCTGTGGCCAGACTGGATCCAGATCAACATCCCTTACTTAGTAGCTTTGTCCAGGCTGGAGGATCCAGGGATTTTTCATGCTATCACATCTATAATCTGCAATTCCTGTTTGTGCTTACTTGCTAGATTCCTGGGAATAAAATGACAGTCTCAAACTTGGCCACAATCTTTGGCCCCAACATCCTGCAGAAAGAGAAGCCTGGAGAGAGGGACTCTGGCGTCATGAACTTTGAAGACAGCAGTGCCGTCATATTGGTGCTCCAGAGGCTGATTGAGCACTACCAGGCCTTGTTCATGGTAGGAGAGGTTTTCTCATAACAGGCCTTTCCAGCCTCTTCTTCCCCTCTGAAGCCTTTTCTAAAGGCATCATGAAGAGGAACGGATTCATAGCCCCACGTAGCCGCCCCTCAGGTCAACTGGAAATATTTATTGGGATAGCTTGTTTTTGGCCCATAAATGCTGGGTCATGCCATAAACATGTCCTTTCTCCTTCTCTCACATTTTCCATCCTCTCCATCTGACCAAGGATGGAAACAGCTGGCCAACAGCAACTGCAGGAGCAGTTGACCTCAGTTCCATTTCTACCCTAGTGTCCCCATAAGATGAGGGAGGAGGGAAGGGGGAAAGATGGGAGACCCTAGGAGAGGAAGGGAGCTGAAAGGTGACGGTGTGGGGAGCAGGCAGTGCAGGCCTCGATGGGGGGGGAAGAGGAAGTATTAGCGGGGAGAGGCCCTGGGTGAGAGTGTAGCGGAGAATGGGATTACTTCAGGGAACGGGGACGGGACTCCAGCACTGTGGCCCTGTTGTAGCCTCGATGGCCTCAAACAGCGAAACCTGACTGAACAACGTGTCTGGTTTGGAGCAGAGGACAACAGCTCTTCTCTCTTAATCACCCACTTTCCCACTGTCTTCTGCAAGCCCGTGTGGTGCTCCAGGGCTGGTGAGAGCGGGTCTGTTGAGCCCGCGTAGGCATGTCGCTCTGAAGAAGAGCTTCCCGAAGCAATCCTGGAGCACGCGTTGGGCAGCCAAGACTGCTGGTCTCCGCCCGGGGAACTCCGGCTCAGGCAGGTTGTTCAGGTGGACTTTAAGCCTCCGCTCTAGCACTTTTTCCTCTGCTCTTATCCAGAGCAGGTAGGCATGATAGACTAGGACCTCTCCACCCGGACTCGGTGCTTCTCCCCATCTTTCTGGTGATACTGATGGGAGTCCAGGACCAGTGCAGTGGTGGACACTTGCACTGGATGTGTCTTGGTGTAGACTGTATGGTGAGGGCTGCAGACAAGCGTAAGTGGCCCTGCAGCACTGGGTGTGCGCGGAGGCCTGTAACCTGAAAGCGGCGCTTTGTGTGGGCTCGGCACTCTGAAGCAGACCCCAAGGGATGTGATGCGGTTGGGTGCTACGCTGTAGTGCTTCTGCAGAGGCTGTTCTCCTTGGTAGCAACCTAACTGAGACTGTGTTGCTCTTTCCAAACTCCAGAAGGAGCATCCTGGAAATGCAGAGTATTCACTGAGCACTTATGGCCTTGGTTTTGGGAGGGAACCTGGGAAATTCCAGAGAAATATCAGAAATGGCCATTTCCCTGTAGATCTATGGGAATGTGACATCTCAGGCCCCTGAAAAGCTTTGTACCAGTTCCTCCACTTCAATGGGGAGACAAAGAGCTGAGGGTTGGTGTGGGAAAAGCATGGGATGGAATCCTGTACAGACTCCCTGGGAGATGTGGGGCATGACACCAATAAAATGCTTCTGAGTATTGATTTGGAAGCCTTTTGGCCCTGCTTATTTGTCTTTGTTCTCTTTGCTTGTTTTCTCTTGGAGAGGAGGTGCCATGTTAGCTGTGTATCTTTCCTAGGTCTCTCCAGAAATGCAACAGGACATCTTAAGGAGACTCTTTGAGACAGACCCCGATGTCATTGATTACCTCTTGCGCAGGAAGTTCAATACTGTGCTGTAAGTTCTCAATACAATCATGAACTCCCCACTTAAAATCCTTCATTTTCTGTGCTAAAGCTGAAATATCCCAGATCCTCTCTGCTCCTTGGAGCTCCCCATTCTTTGTGGTTCTCACCACCCTGTGTCACACTCTCTCCTTCCTCCAAATCTGCCTTGCACAAGAATTCTTCATTTGCACACCTCTTTCTGTGTGTGCATCTAAACAACCCTTGTCCTGCTGTCCTCCCAGTCCTCTCCAGTGCCCCAACTTCTCAGTCATACACCATTACCTGCTCTACTTTCAGTTCCATTACCAGCCTCCAAATTTTCTTTTCTCTGCACTCTTTTGCACTTTCTGCTCCTTTTTCTGTGCATCTGAATAGGCATGGGATTGTGCAACTGCCAACTGCCAGCTCCTGTACACATGCTTTTTGGCTGCAAGACAAGACAGTCCCATGGGGGCCCAGAATTTGAGCTCATGCCTTTCCCTGCAGGTCCAGAAGGCGGGTAAGAGGGACTTGCATCCCACAACCTGGTGTGGAGAGCTACCACTCAAAGCACGTCACAGAGGAGATGTTTTGATCCCTGTAACCAGTAGTGCCATGTGCTCATGGTACTCTTTCACAGTCTTATAGTGTAGAGCATCCAGTGAGAAATTATTTCTGGGACCATGGACTGTGTGAGTGGTATCTCTGCTACTGCTCCCTGCTGCAGGACAGTGCCTGAAGAGGAGAGTCCCCTTCCATCCTTTTGGCACTTTTTGGTGCTTTCCTCAGCTTGGTACTCCAGCCAGATGCAGGTTGCATGTCTCAGCCTAGAGAACCACTTTTTTCCCCACCTCTTCTGGAAAGTGTTACAAGTACAAAAGGAAAAATGAGGCATTGAGTGAATTACACCTCTTTAAAATGCAAATCAGTAATCATGTCTGATATCAAAACACTGCAGTTCTACCTCTTATAAAGGTGTGACTAGCGAATCTAACATACTACAAGACTTGATGTTTTGACAATGACTTTAACCAAAGCATAAGATGTCTATAAAGCAGGGAGACAGGTGAGTTTTGTTGTAACAAAGCAATCTCCACCTGAAAGACCACAGTCATCTATTTAATCTCATGCTCCTTTTGCGGGGCGAGGAAGGAATAATTTCTCATTACATAAAAACATCTTGTGTGTTTAAAGATCAGTTCTGTTTTTTTACCTTTGAATGGTTGACACTTTTTTAAGAAACAATTTATTTATTAAACAGTTACTGTCAGTACAAGTTATTTTTTATGAAAGAGACAAGCAAAAAGAAGAGGTATCAAATACCCAAGCAAATACTGGGTCTTTTTTTTTGATTTCCATTCAAGTATAATATTTTCATTAGAACAATTTCCTCATGAATGATATTGTATTAGGTCCAGCAGTGCTTCCTCTTGCCCTCTTTACAGTATTTTCTGTAATGACAGAGAAGAGATCAGTTAATCAAATCAAACACTTTATACCTATACATACAAGAATTTGGCTTCCTGCTTATATGTTAATACATCTGGATGACAGCAAAATTTCTGTTAGTCTTTAGGTACTTTGCTGTTGAAGAAGCATGAGTAATACTGGATAATATCAGTCTAAGCTCAAAGATACATCATTAATATTTTATTATTCAGATTAAGAGACTTGAGGAAAATGTTTTCTATCATACTTTAGTAAAACTAATTCATACTGATTTTAATACCAAAGTGTTTCTTGTATTGAACACAGACCTACAGCTTTGTTTTGATGTGAGTGTTAAATGAGCTGCAGTGTTTGTATAACTTGATACAAAAGTAATATTTATAATAATTAATTGCTATGTAGCTTGATTATCATTATAAGTAGAATACTGTCTTCTTATATAGTATCAAATAAGATTTATCTTTTTGTGGAACTCGAGTCGGTCAAACCATTATAATGAATAACATAAAGTATATGCAGTCTTTGCTTTTCATAAAAAAGTAACAGGAAAATGTTAGCACTTTGTCTATTTAAAGAAATGGCCTTGGTTATTACATGCTGCTAGATTTAGCTCTTTCGTGTTCAATATTATATTGTTTTAATGAGTTACTGAAGTTAGTCTTTACACATATATTTACTCACCTAAGTGTCTTGATTTCACATTTTCTGTACACTAAGCAGACTATCCTTCTAAAGCTATGGCTTATTTTTTCTTTCATTTTGTAAAAATATACTTTTTTCTTTTTTTTTTTTACTTACCATAAAGTAGCTTAAAAATTTGGAATCAGCTTTGACTCCTTTATACTCCCCCGCCACTTTTTTTCTGAGATCAGATTAGAGGGGATGGTCCTTTTGTGGCCTCCCATTTAATATCATGCGTCAGTTGTTTTTGTTGGAAATCTCATTTGATGGCGGTTCAGAAACTCATTATTGAAGGGGAGCTTTTTAAAGAATGAAGAGTGCAGCAGCACCAAAGTCCTTCCTGTAGAATAAGAACATTTGGTAGACTTTTCATAATAGTATAAGAGGACGCAACCTCATTCTCCACTTTCAATACACCTGATTTTCTTTGAAAGTCAAAGTCTGAAAAAGAAGTCTGAGCTGGAAGGGGCAGGACCACTAAAGCAGAGTAACTATAGTCTAGAAGGGCTCATATGGAAACTTCAGGATTCAAGGCATGTACTGTGTATGTAAGTGTTTCATAGTCTTCTCCCAAGTGGATGAAAGTAATGAAAAAGCAATCTAGCTCAGGGTTCACAGGACAGTTCTCAAAACTTAAATATTCTTAACAGTTATGAAAATAATACTTTATAAAAGTTTAAATACACTATCAATAAAACATTTGATGTTCTTAGAAGTTAATTTGGTACCATTATGACTCCTGAGTTGATGTGAAATAGTCTCAGTCCTAACCTTGTCTGCAGATGCTATTTTTCCCATTCAGATTATATGTCTTTCTAAATTACAGTGAAATGTATCAGATACCTTGAAACATAATTAAATATATGGGACACATCAGTACTCTGAAGGCAAATTTGTAATATCTCATTTTCTACGTTATCTTTCACTTCACTGTTTTAATATAGTATGTGCATGAAAAGACAAATTGTCTTTGGGGGTCCTCTTGTGGTAACAGTTAACTACTACACTTAAAATCCTTGTAAATTTAGGAAAACTTGCCATCAAACATAATTTTCTGCAGTATGTGAAACTACGGAAAATGCAAATCAATCTTAGGTGATCTTTGAAAATCACTGGGGGGAAAAAAATTAGGTAAATGTATAGCTATGCCAACCATGCAAGGTATGCATGTTTAGTATGTATGGTATATAAGTATGGTATAGATGGCATACATGGTATATACCATACCATGTATGGTATGTATGCATATAAATTATACTGGATAAAATTTAGCATTGAGATGTTATCTATTGCTGAAAATAAAACAGAAAGCAAGACTAAAAGACCATCATTACAGTTTGATAACTTCCTTGGCTTTTTACTTTTTTCACATACTATTGATCTGTTGCCACAGTGCAAGATTACTGTATTTTTTTATGTAACAATTTAGTTGAAAAATACAAAACTTTCAGATTATATGTGCTTGTAATAGGAAGCTAAATATTACAATCTGCCAGGATTATGAATTTTCTACAGTGCTTTGTACTCACCACCATAGTCAATACGAATAAAGTTAAGGTCATATAAACATATTACCATATACAGTCTTTGAAATATAGACCTACAGCAGTGTGACATCACTGGGAGTTCTGCTACGGATTAGGAGGAGTCATGTGCTTTGTCCAGATTAGTCTTTGTTAAAAGTGCAGTGTGTTTGAGAGCAGCAACAATGAATCTTCATAAGTCTTGGTATCAGCTTCAGTATTGAAGCAGCCTTCTTTTATGCACAACAGAATGAACGCCCTGCTAAAATCAGTACCTTTGTTCAGTTCAGTATCATGGCTCAATCATCTTAATATAGGATATTTTAATCCAAAATTAATCCAAAATATAGGACATCTAATCCATTATTTGTCTATAAACACCTGCCATTCTAAGTGCATTTTTTGTAAGTGAAATATTTGCATCATGTGCATGTGATTTGAATGTAACTCTGGTCAAGTTCCATTTCTTTCAGTTTTTTAAAAATAGGTGAAAGAATAGATATGAGTGTAGTGAGGAAGTTTCCATATATTCTTCAAAACAAAATCATACTGCAGGACATAATTAGAATTAGCTGTAATATTTCTTTAATTGCAAAATAAAGTATAAAAGTTCATTGTCAAAATGTTTTTTTCTATAAAATTTTCCACTCCTTTTTTCTTTACTGAAAACAGCTGAAAAATAATATCTTGTTATAAGAACTGTTGTTTGTTGAGAAATGAGGTGCTCCAACGTTTCCATTTTTTTGGAAAGGGTAAATGGCATGGTCAGAAATTGGTTACTATATGGTTACTATAATTACTTTTTTTTTTTTGATTGCTTTAATTATCTGGGATGGTTTGCAGTCAATGAGTATGAACAGTCTTACACAAATATTAATCAAGGGTTAATGGCCATGAGGAAAATATGCTTGCATTCTGTATTATGGAATTAAATATGAAATAAAAGGGAAATCCCTATTAAGTGTACAAATACTTTTATGTACAAGATCAAACAGAAATTTAGACTGACTAAGCTCATAAGCTCTATCTTGGACACTGCTGCTGATGAAAACTGCCCCTTAATAAACAGGAGCTGGCTAAAAGCTTCAAAAATTCTTGCAATATGGAATTCATCTAATTAAATGTAAATGTCTAGAATATAGGCATCTTCCTCTGAATTGTTAGCTAAGATTCCCTTGCTTGATACTGAAATGTAAGGCAGCATTCTTGTCAGTCCAAATCAAATAAATTACAGCTATTTTGACTCCAGAACTTCTGGGTATGATTCTTAATTATCAACCAAAGTCATCCTAGGTGTGTTAAGTTTTAATGCTTTGATCATCTCTTTTTTGCATAGCAAAAATAATGCTTAGTTCAGGGTGATCAGAGATTCATTAAGGTTTGCAGAGTTTCTAGAGACGTAAGCTATTACGTAGAGTTGGACGTGATGATCTTAAAAGTTTTTTTCAACCGCTATGATTCTCTGTAAGGGCTGCGTGTTCTTACTACGACTCACTTTACTTAAATGAGGATTTGTGTACAGATTAGCCTATCTATTATTACCAGTCAATCCATCACATGTTTATGCTCACAAATGCTGCCCCACACCATGAAGAGTGTACCTCTCTTGCATTACAACATCAGTTGTACTCCATGTTTACTAGCATTTTTTTCTGTATTCATTCATTCAGTTTCAAGACCTGCATACTACAGAGGTCTTTTACTTTCATTTCAAATACCTTTTGGTTAATGATTTATATATATATATACATATATATATAAATAATTAAAAAACGCTGAAGAATTTATACCTGCAGTTTCATATGAATGAGAGCATCACCTATGAACATGGACTATCTATAGCCCCAATATACTTCGGCAGAAGATATAACACGTGGGCTTAATGTACTAATAAATTAATTTGTAGAGTTACAAGAGGAATGAACAGAGTGCTCCTCATGAGTGGGAGATGAAATCGCATCGTTAAACAGCAAAACTCTATATGCATGCTTTCATGTTCACCATTAATTTTAAAAAAGAGAAAAGAAAATACTACTGACAGTTGTGAACCAGGATATGTAGAGATTGTTCTCTAAGAATACAGAAATTACTGTAATTTTTAAGACCCATTATTCTATTGGAAAACAGAACATGCAGCAAATCAGAACATCACCACCTAGACAATTACTTCACATGTGAACTGAATAGCATGACAGTTGGTTTTCTTGGATGACAGAACTTAGCTAGAACTTGATAGTTTATATATGGCATTTTCAAAATACGCATTTTTATAAGATTATATTTTTATAAATAACTGGATTTAATAATCTTCTGAAGCTTAGTTTCTAATATTTACTTCTTAGACTCTTCTTCCTAAAACTGGGAATCTCTTGAGTTGCAGATGCAAAGTACGCTTAAATCCCTCAGGTGTCCTTATGTATTCAAGTATGGACTGTAGAAACTGAAAACCATGCCTGGAGATATATCTAAACTACAGAAGAATCCATGACAAAATGAACCTTGGATGCATATTTATTGCTTATGTACTACCTAAAGAACTAATTAAATTTATATAGAAAGGGATGAAATAATGACTGATAAAGAAAGAAGCGTAAGGAAGGATTTTTCATTATTTTTATTATTTTTTAATCATTTGTTGGTTTTTGCAACATTTGCTTTCTCTTTTTGTACTAATTATGATATTACTAGTGAACACTACCTCTCACAGAACTTTATCAGATTTTCCAAATAAAATTCTCATTATTTGTGTAAAGAGCTAAATGAACTCAGACTACACAATGTGATTTCTTGTACATATATGATAATACATGCAAATATTCTCGGTTTTAGTTCAGCTTCTCTTTACAAGTTCTGGGAATACCTACGTTTCTACACCCTCAGTTGGATATATGTCATTTCTGGGTATTAGTTTAGTTAAGGATAGGCTAATAAAACTACAATACTTTGGTAACACTCAACCTTCAGCTATTATTGATTAATCATAAAGCAAACATGTCTAGGAAGTTTTTCATCTTTATATCTCTACTGATTGTAACTGCTTCTTCCAGTTGCTGACCTAGTTACTGTAACATTACCATTTCACTGGCAGACTACTGAAAGGCACTTTACTAAATCAACCTTTCAAACATCTAGCTACAGCTATGAGCTCAGAGGACAACAGTCTAACCCATTTGGTCTAATTGAAATAACTCACAGTCTTGTATGTCGCAAATGTAAGCGAATTATTTTTTTTCACAAACATGGGAAATAAGAAACACGTATTATGGCTATTTGGCTTAGATGGTAATGCAGGAATGAATTTTGGGTGAAGCCTGAGTATCATCTAGATCACGTTCTGTAGGGGGAAAGGAGTCTTCCAGGAGAGGCTCTTGTCTGAAGCACATGGAAAACCATCAGAAAAAAAGAATTTGAAAGGTTGAACTCTGTGAACTGTAGCCCCAAATGAGAGTGTAAGGAAAATTGTATAAAATTCCACTAAGAGACTTTGCTTGTCACCAGATGACCATTTTAAAAACAGTGTTTCATGAGTTAAGTCTTATTTGGAATCCTTCACCAAGGCTTAAGATAAACAGCACTGCCTGGAAAAAAAGGAGAAAAAAAAAAAAAAGTCTGTCATTCCTGTCATTCTTGCCCCTTGAACTATATGAAGGGTTTTTTATGTATCTAGAGCAATCTCTTGATGCTTGAAAAGCCTTTGATTGTTGTTGTACTGAAAGGCCTGTGTTGATGACTAGACTTTAAATGCTTAACTTCTCAGTGTATTTAGGCAGAGCCAGTATTTCATGGTAAAGGTAAATAGACAAAAACAGGGTTCATTTGAGGTAAAAAATCCTACGGAAACAGTATTAGTTAAAGCAGGGCTGATGAGCAAGGTTATGAATGACAATCGCTGTTGTCTATACAGCTCTGATATCTCCGAGAAGTTCCATTTACCTTAGTTTATTACACTTCAACCTTCCTAACGGAGGAAAGATTTCTCTTAAATTTTCAACAAATATTTAAGAAAGACCTCAAGTGAAGGGCATAGTGAATAGAAGGCTAAGATTTTCTCAAATTATTCTGATGATGGAAACAGGTATTCCCAATCCAGTGTGCCTGAAATACCCTCCAGCTAGCAGATTGCCCTGCAAACACAAAGTAGTGTTGATTTGAATAGGAACTAAAAGCACTGAGCATCTGTAGGCTAAAGACAAGCACAGAAACAGGAGAATTGAGATTGTTGAGGACTATTGGACAATTCTGTTGATTAAAAACGCACTTTAGTTGAATTATAATTCCATGTCATGTAAATGATTACCAGTGTTACATAAAAGAAAGAAAGAAAAAATTATATTGTACATATAAAAGACTTGTACAGAATTAAGAGATCTATTTTCATGGTGTTACTATTTTTGAAGTATAAGTCTACATAAAAACTAATTGAATTTGTGAACCTCACATTTCAGAAGGGTTATTACTTAGGAGCAGTTCAAAGTAAAATAGTAAAAACTAAGAAATTTGGAAAAATAAAAGGAAAGGTTAAGAATCAGTCAGCAGGAAAAAAATAAACAGATCTCTAAAAATTTGTAAATATGTCACATTAAGTAGACAAGGATTAAAACATTCCCTAGTCAGGATAAAGTAAAAGTGATAAAGTAATCGATGACAAGGAAAATTTAAGTTAATCATTATGGAAGATTATACAGTATGGCAGTTCTTAGTCTAGATAAGTAAAGTAGTGAAATCATCACTGGAAGTCAGCGCAAACCCTTCCATTCTGTCTGCTCAGTAGTAGTTTGCCTGCATGACAGCAACCTAATTTATTAACAAGAAAATAATTATGACTTGTAACGAATGCCGAAAACTTCAGACTGCTTTGTTTTAGAGCTGGGCACAATCTCTCTAGGCTGATTGTTGTATTAACTTTGACCTGAAACATTTAAATGGTCCCAGCGAAATCTCCTTTTCTCATCCTTTAGAAGGCTTCTATTTTTCATATTTGTGAAGAAAAACATGAAAAACAGGTGCAACAAAAATAGCATTGACAATGAATCTACAGGAAAAAAAAAGTGACATAGATGTATGTTTTCGCTTGTAATCATAGTAGGCTGTATAGGATACTTAAAATAATAGCATTATAGGTGCCACTCATAATAAAAGTAGAAATACTTTGGGTAATAATAGTGGACAGGGAAGGAATCTGGATTTTTGGACAGGGAAGGAATAATTAAGCAGTGAAGTAAAGCTGAAATACTACAAAGGTATGAGAGATTAAGGCCACCATCAACAGTACCAACTTGTTTTAAGTGGAGTGAAATCTTCCATTATTGCTACCACTTGTTCCAATACAGATCATCATAGATGAAAATCACCATTTGTTCAGTTTCTGCTGTGATCTGATTTGTTTTTCAACTTAGCAGAGTTATTCTCCCAAACAACCTTATAAAAACAAAGCTCTCTTGGTAACAAAAGTACTCCTAAAATGAACAGTTTGAGGAGGAGATGTCAATTTTACTTAAATTTCTTCACGATGACTTAGGATTCCCTAAATTCTAATCTCTCAAGTGCTTTAATTTATACACAGATTTGGTGTCATTGCTCCCTTTTCCTTTCAGTTCTCCGGGACACTGTGCCAACAGCAAGCAAGTCAGTCCTGGGACAGCCTGTTTAATGAGAACAGCAGGTTGTCAAGCTAAGTCATTAGATTGAATTGATCCTTCATTGTCCTCAAGAATTTTCTGAAAAGAGTATCCAGATCTGCTGAAAGAGAATCGAACTCCTCCTCTTCAAGATACATTGCCTAGCAATCACACTGTTGAATTTACCTCAGTAATATATCTGCATAAATGTCACACTAAACTGGTGAGCATATAATATAGAAGATTTAAGCAATTCTAAATTCTTCATGCTAAAAGAAAAAAGTAATTTTCTAGTAATTTACAGGAAACATTGCATACCCTTTTATAGTGTAAGCGCACATTAGAGCTTCTCACCCAGCAAACAGAAACTTGTGTTTGTAAGGTTTGAAACTAAGAACCAATAGGAGGTATGAAATCATTGGCTTACTGATTTTAAGAGTTTTGAGAATTCATCAGGAGGTGCACGATCTTGCCCCATTACTTATACATTAACATCACACATTTCTTTCAGAGAAATTACAGCTATGATAATATACTGTGATTGTGATTTTTGGTGGGATGGATAGCAAGAGAACCTTTTTTGCTTCTCTTGGTATTTATAATTCATACAAAAAAGTACATGAGAAGAATTGCTAATGTTTGTGCAGGTCTAATGACAGACTGAACCAGCAGCCTTGGTTCCAATGTACTTCCAGCTGTGACTGCAGCATCACAGTTACAGCAGTTCTTCAAGACAGTTGGGACAAAAGGGACAAATTGGACTAAGCTTTTATATTTTTTTTAACCTGTAAACTAATAGCTTACAGAGCAACTTGGCTTTTTTGCAAACTGAGTTTGTTGAACAAAAGCTCAACTCTCCTAGGGAGGTCAAGTGAACAGCGGCGGCCTTCCAGGCCTAGCAGGCCGTCCCATTATTTCGCAGTACACCTCAATAGCCACACCGCCGGGAAGCACAAAATCCGTGGTAGACAAGTGTCAAGAGCTTCAGGTTTTATTCCTGGGTGCTAATAATGAGTGCAGCACCAGAAGCAGCACAAGAGACGCTCCTCATGAGAGGGGCAGGGGTGACCCCAGGCCAGTTCCCCGCTGCGCCCACCTCTCCCTGCCTCCTCCCGCAGGGCACGCACGGGAGCGGAGCTGGGCACCCCTGCCGGCCGCCCCCCTGCCCTCAGCCCACCATTCTCCGTCCCTGCAGGCCTGCACAAGAGCATGGCCCCAGAGAGCCACCATTCAGCCCTGCTTCGTTCGTTCTTTCTTTACTGCATTCAGGAGGCCCTATCCCTCCCCCGCCGCTCCGCCGCGCTCCCGCCTCTCCCCTCACGCTTCCCCCGCCTCGCGCTTTAGACCAACGGCCTCCCTTCCCCCCCTCCCCGAGTCACAAGGCTCTGGCAAAGTCGGCCCGCCCCCACGCGCTTCTGATTGGCTGGCAGGCGACGCTCAGCCCGCACTCT
>VZSV01000011.1:2540293-2593630 GCA_013398735.1 Nothocercus julius | reverse complement strand
GCATCCACCTCCCGCGCTTCCCCCTCCTGCGCCCGGAGCCAGAGAAAGGGAAGGGAGGAGGCGTCGGGCCTGGGTCTCCCGCGCCGAGCCGCCGCCGCACAACATGGAGGAGCTGGTGGTGGAGGTGCGGGGCTCCAACGGGGCCTTCTACAAGGTACCGGGCGCTCGTGGCCGGGTCGGGCCGGGCCTCGGGGGAGGGAGTGAGGCCTGGGACGGGAGGAGGAGGCGGTGGCGGCTCCTCCTCCCCGCTCCGAGGGAAAGCGGGGGCCCCGGGGCAGGAGGAAGAGGAGGAGGGAAATGGGGGTAGGCCCGGAGGCCGCGGCGCCTTCGCCGCGCCCGAGGAGCGGGCCCGGGGCCCTTGGAAGGGGGAGCGGGGCCCTCAGCGGCCGCCAGGCCCGGGGAGCCTGGGCCTGGGCAAGGAGGAGGAGGAGGAGAGAGGGAAGGCGAGGGAGGCTCCGGCACTGAGAAGGCCGCGGGCCTTCGCCTATTGTGGGAAGGGGAGGCCTGGCGCTGGCGGCGGCGAGTAGGGCCCGGGCCTCGCTCTGCTCGGCGCAGAGCCCGGGCCTCGCTCCGCTCGGCGCCGCAGCGGGGATCAGAGCCGCCGATGGGCTTTAATTGTTAAATCCTCGGCTTTCGTCGCCGCTTAAGGAAAGTCGCCTTCGCTCTCCAGGCTTCCCGGAGAGCGGCCCTGCCGGCGGAGAGCCTTTAAGTCGGGGGAGGGAGGGCAGAAGGGCAGCTCGTTAATGCACCTTGGCGATGAAATGCTACTGTGAATTGCTGCTCTTAATGCCGTGTCTGGGGTACTGGCTGCTGACATTAAAGAAGGCATTGCTTGACCAAAACCACATGTGCTGCGTTTTTTAAATACATATAATTACCAAATATACGTCTTACTGAAACTACTTAATACCTTCCGTGTTTGTTTTCAAAACCTCGTGCTGGTGCTGAATAAAGCCATTATTGAGCCTTAAACACATATTTAATGTCTTTATTAATACTGTGTAGTATTGCTATTGCTTTGCATGAGATGGAGTTTACTAATCAGTGTATGAGTAGAGTTTGCCTCGTGGTTCTAGTCTATTTACTGAAAAATGCACACCGCTTGGGTCGGGGCCCACAATCGTTGAAGGGAATGGACTTTTACACCTATTTTCAAAATACAGAAAGTCTACTATTAATTGCATGCTCCTAGTACTTTAAAAATTGGGCCTAGCTATCGTGCAACATCCAATATTTATGTTATCAATGAAGGAACAGGTAGAGTTTCAGTCAGATGTTAGTGTGGTAGGGCAGGTTGGTATCCAGGTAATACAGTTTTGACAGCTTTGAGTGCTTTTAAGTTAAAAGGTCTCTAAAAGGAATATTTTAAAATGTGTAATAATATCTTTGTCTTGGTTTAAAAATGAGAGGTGTGTACGAAACAAGCTTATAAGTATGGTAAACAGCTCATCCAGTGGCTTTACTGTGTTGCAGACAGAATCTGTGTATAGCTTCCTGGAATTAAATTATTTAGCAATTCCAAAAATAATTTTTAAGTTTTTAACTGTATTGTGTTTGCTCTGAGAGGAACACAAGGCATAAATATGTTGCATGGGAAATAACTTAATGAAGCTTTTATCAAATTAATGCTAGTATTTATACACATCATGAAAAATAGATGATGATGAAAATGATATTTTACATTCTCTAGTGACATTAGACACCTGGGAGAGCTGAAAGGTGATGTGGCTTTTTTTTATTTTACTTTTTTTTTGGGGGGGGGGGGCGGAGGAGGACACATTCATTTTTTCATGATGTGGTGTCCTGTTCCCCATTCTCCATAGGTAGTCCTCTTTCTTTCTGGTTGTAGTTTAGATGACAATTTCAGATGAGCATATACACTGTTGGGAGATTATTTACTAAGCACAACTTAGTGTATCCAAGTTATAACAACAACAAAAAAAATCCAGTTTGTTTATGTTTGCCTTCTAGCTTTTTAGAAATTCAAACGTAGGACTTCTGTTGGAGTCTCTCTTAAGGTAATAGAATTTAATCAAGGGGACTTAAATATGGCACACAGACTTACTGGTATCCAGCTGTTACCTGTCTACATGGAGCATCACACTCAACATAAATGCAGAAACAATATTTACACTTAAAAAAAAAAAAAAGGAAAGAAGTTAGTGTCACATAATATTATTTAATAAAAAATCAGTCATCTTCCTCTTCCCTGAATTACCTGATTTTTTCCTCTTTATGATAATGTTCAAGTGTTACTCTATTATTACATAATAAATCTATATGTGTTCTTGTGAGTTTTATGCTATCTTGCAGAAAGATTTGATTTGTAAAATGATTTGGTTGATGCAGCATAATGTGAACTGTGTTACGGTGCCAAGTACGGGTTTTAATTGCAAGATGATATCTTATGGTTTACTGATGGTAACAGTGATAACTTCTTTTGGTTTTGAATAGTTCTGGAGTTCTTCATTAGAATGTGTAAATGTATTTTGAAAGCCCTATCTTGATTATTAAGACATGGAAAGGAGGACTATGAGGCTAGATTCATGAAAGTTCTAAGTTGTACGAGTAGGCGCGTAGTTCAGGTTTTCATACCTCCTCTGTCTTTGAGGTTCTCTGTAAGTTCAGATCTCTAAACAGCTCATTTTTTGAGACACATTTTATGGGGTCATATTCTACACAAAAGACCGGAGATAATCTTGATATCTCAGCATTTTTAGTAAACATTCAGGTGTAGGAGTTTTGTGTACTTGACCAGTATTAAATTTGAATTCTCTGAGTTTGAAAGTATTCTGGAGTCTGTTGCTTTGATCACTCTATTAGACTAGTTCTTTCTTAACAGATTTAGAATACTACTTGATGAATACTTTTTATTTTCATGAAGTTTTTCTCCTTGGTCAATATGATTCATTCCATGGAAAGTGTGGCACAGTCAATGAGCATGATTCAGAGTAACCTTGAGGTAATTAATAATCTAGTGCCTAGAGATGCTCTCTCAGGCCTTGATAATGCATTTGTTTGGTTCAGAATCCTTTGAACAAAAAGATGAAATCTCACTTTCTCTTTCCTTTTAGGAAAAAAGAGTCCAGCAAACAGAGCTGTGAATTCTTAGGGGAAGGAACCTCTCTTTTGAGGTCACAGTTAGGAAAATAAAACTTGAAGATCTGGGCATGTAACTCAGTCGTAGCTATTACTGTCTATCTTTCCACATTTTCTCTTGTTGATAAGTATAGATTTAATAGATTGAGTTTTGAAATTCTTATTTAATTCCCAGAAGATTTGTAGAAAGGCCTCTGTCTACAGGATTATCTCTAGATGTTATCCTCATTAATGGTAGACATGGTTTGGGAGTGATTTCTGCCATCTATCCTTTGCTGAAGATAGAAAGCATCCTGATTGAGGTGCAGAGTTTTGGAATAAAAGATCTCTGTTATCTGTAATCAAATATTGTTACTTCTTGCTCTACAATCTTGTTAAACTCTCTCATGTCCTTTTTTTTTTTTTTCCCTAATCCTAGTAGATTTAGTATTTTGTCATTTTTCCTTATTTTTTTGATAAATATTTTTATTGAATTTATAATTAACAAAGTCATTTATCTTTCTTAATTCTTTAGTTCTTTAAGTCTTCCTGGTAACAACTATTCCCTTGGCCTCCTGTTGTGTTCCATAACAATTTCTTTGTTTCCACTGTTCCACACTGAGTTACCTCAGCAAATATCACCCATCTCTGCATTCACAACCCTGGATCCACCCTGAGGATGATAGTCGCTACCTTTTTTGTTTATTCAGTTGTCCCTTCTGTGACTGTTCTTGCCGTATTCAGTTTGTTTGATTTGCCTTTCTTGAATTGAGTTAGCTAAGAAGTGCCTTTTTTATTTTATTCCCCTCACCCTTTCAATGAATATAAAATATTATGCAGTCAGTAAATGCATATTTATATCAGTCTAGAATTTTTCATCTTAAAGAGTATTTTTCCTCCATTTTCACTTCTTATGGTTCATTATCTGTTATTAAAATGGTTGACAGTGCTCACATCTGATTTAAGATTTAAAATATTCATGGCTCATGGTGTCTTTATTTGTTCCTCTGAAAAGTCTGCTGTTTCTGTAAACACAAAAATAAAGAGTATGTTCTCGGTCTTTTTTGGTATCTAATAATTCATGAGGTTTAGACTAAATATCTTCAGAATCTAAACTGTTTTTAGAAGGTGAATGTTTAAGTGCCATAACATGTCTTTTTTTTAACTAGTTATGTCTGAAGCATGGAGATAAATGCTAATGATTTATGTGATGGAATGTCAAATACTGTGTTGAAATTTTATCACCACCAGAATTTTTCACATTAGTAAAGGGCAAGCAACTCTAGCCATTATAGAATGCACTTATGTTCACAGAAGCAAAAGCAAAATTTTTCATTATTTTGTTTACTTTCATTTATCACTTATTATTGCTATTAAAAAAAGAAAAGATTTCTTAAGTTATTTTTCTTTCTTGTCAAATCTTTCTGTTTTTCACCTGCATGATGTTCATGATCGCCTATGTTCTGTCCATTCTTGAGTGTCTATTTTGAAGCTACAGTTGGGCATCTTTATGTTTTAATTTTCATACCTAGCTTGTACACTTTGTTTTCCAAAAGTCTGAATTCTTACAATACCCTTAAGTATTTAATGCAGAATCAGTACCATTTCTCTACTTTTACTGACATTCGATATTGTATTTCAGTGAACTTCATTTACAGTGTTAAAGGTCGGTCGTCTTGTTAGCATTGTGTATACTTTCACAAGTGTCACAGAGTAACAGGAAAGAATTTGGATAAATTTAATTTTGCCTATCCAAAGGCATTCATAATTATTAAAAATGTTTTTACAAGTACACAGTAAGCTGAATATACTTGGACCATAAAGCACTATCTACTACATATTTAAATACTTACAGTCGAGGGAGATTGCCATAACAATATATATTGCAAAAACTGATGTGATCTAGGTGTCTTGAACTTTTTTTTTTCCAGTGTTGCATCACTAAANCTTTCATTTATCACTTATTATTGCTATTAAAAAAAGAAAAGATTTCTTAAGTTATTTTTCTTTCTTGTCAAATCTTTCTGTTTTTCACCTGCATGGGAGCAAAACAAACAAAACCCCACAGCTTTCTTTGTATAGGTTTGATTAGTCAAACAAATATTTAAATTACTATTTTATTTTGTTTGACAAATTGTTTTTGAGCATATATTCCGTTATGGAGGTAGGCAGAACTTTTATATTTTGCATAAACTTTTGATTTTTTTTTTTTTAAGGCCTCATTCCTTCTGTAAGGTCAGCAAGGCTGGAAAATAAAGAACAAATAAAGTATTAATTTTTTTGTAGTCAGGCTAGAGTGGAAAAAAAAAACTTGCATTCAATTCTGTCTTTGATTCTTCAGAACTCAGTGCAAACTAAAGAAATGGTGTCAGTTTTGTTATTTTCAGTAGTGCTATCTGTGTTGAGGTCTCCTGTATATGGTCAACACTTCTCTTTAGTGTTTCTGCTTCAGATTTTTTTTTTTAAAGTCAGAGAAAAGTTTGTCCATAGTCGAATATTCTTTCAATTAGCTGTGTGTCCAAGTTTTACTTTTCCCAGATAACATGAGCACTAGGCTGTTCAAAGGTCTTGGGATAGTCCTCAGCTTGGTAACTTACGTTGGTTTGTCATACCTCCTAGTTTGTGAATGGAAGGTGCTAGCATTAATATCACTTGTTGCTTAGATCGCTGTAGTCACTAGGACTCTGCTCAAAATAACCCTAATGCAAACTGCTATGATTATAGGCAAAAACATTGTTTTAGGGAGTTTACAGTCATATGCTAGAAGCTATCATATCTAGATAAGAGATGTAGTCTTTATCTTTGCTGCTCCCTAATCTATTTTTCTGTCAATTCATGATTTTTAAGGAGTACTATTTAGTGTCTTGTCATGTTTGTTATACAGGGGCTTCTTCCCCAGGTGTTTTTCATAGAGGATGAAGTAATTGTTGCTATACTATGAATGTGAGAAAATTAAATATTGGCAAATTTTTGAGGATAGTTTTTTACTTGTACTTATTTTCCTTAAGGCTGTTCAGTGCTCTTCGTCATTTCTGTTGGATTTGCTTTGTAAAATAACCTCAGCTTTTGCCTACCTAAGTGTTACTAATAATACTAAATTCTGGCCTTTTCCATTCTGTAGTGTGAAGGAGTCATGCCAAATATTTGATAGTGATTACAGTATTTTTCAGGTTTTAAAGGCATCCATTTCTGCTACATCTATAAGAATAGGTTCTTCAGAGCTGCACATGACAAACATTGGAAGAAATGTGGGAAGAGCCTTTGAAGGTGATGTGTGTAATTTTGCAAAATGAGTCAGGACTACCATAGTATCTGTCAAGTGCATATCCTATTCTGGAATTTTCTTGTGGAACAATGAACAATATAAAACCTTAGATAAATCCCTCAGTATTCAGAATGATCCTCTGCCTTTTTATACTAGTAGTACTTAAAAAAAAAAAAAAAAAAAAAAGTGTTTCTGAATGGATATCACCATAATATGATTGCAGTTTTACATCTGTTTTGTACCATGTCATAAAACATACCACCTGTGCTTGTAATCTTCTTGGAAGGGCTATATTATAAGAATGTAAGCGCTATCAGAGAATGTTTTGAACATATTAATGCTGTGTAAAGGAATTTCTTAATAAGATTTCTGGTAGCTTTTTACTTGCTTATACAGTACTGAGGGAGATGAGCAACCCGTAAAATAAATCTTTGCTATTGTAGTTGTGACTTCTCTTCAAGGTAGTATTAGTTATTTTCAGATGATTAACTAGCATTAAATTTCTTTCAAATAGTGGATATCTCCAGGTAATAATATGTATATGTCTATACCAGTTAATTTTATTAGAATCAACTGTGCTCAGTGTTGGTCATCAGGTAGTGCTCTTGCTTGATACTAAGATACTGCTGTAACTCGGGAAGTATTCCCAAGTATTTTCTAAAAGAGAAGTATAGGAAGAATTTGTGTTTTTACCATTTAGACTTACATAGCAGAAATTCTTAAGTTCTTCTTCCTTCTTCTTCTAGGAATCTTGAAATGGGAGTAGAATTAAATGTTTCACAGTTTGTTATCTATTCTTCAGAAGTGTTAGCAAAATTATTTTCAATATATTGCATTTCTTGCTCTCCTAAGAGTTATCTCCTTTGGTAGAACAAACTTCTGTAAGCTGTGTGGTTCATGAGCTTTTACCTACATCTGCCTTGTACACACCCAAATGTTAGTGGAATACTGACATTTCTTCAAAACTTCTTCCAATGTTTATATCTGCTTTAGCAGTTTGGAAAAATGCTTAAAAAAAAAAGTCTTCCCTGATTGCTCCATGATCTTATGTGAGGCCATGAAAAATACTTTCATTGATAAGAAAATTCAGTAAATCACCATGCTGTTTAAACAGAGTGTTAAGAGTTTGTTGCTGTTTTTATATGAGGAAGTTAAGGCATAAAACTTAAGATTTATTGAAGGTATTTGAACTGAGTAGCCTAAGCTGGCAAAAGCCTTCCCAGGGCTGTTGAATGTTTGTGCTACGCTGTGCTTCATGTGTGCATGGGACACTTGGAGTAACAGCTGTCCATTCCCTAGCAGAAAAATAAAGAAAGGCTGCAGTGCATTTCATTTAAGGTCATGCATGAAGGAAGAGGGAATGAAGTGCATGAAGAAAATGTGGGAAGGTTGTGCTGAAATTGGTATGGGTGAATTTTACTGCTCTGGTATTCAAACCTGTGTTGAGATAGAAGAGGCATGATGTTCCTTTTGAAAAAGAAGAAAAAAAAGAAATCCTGAGATGAGATGGTTTAATTTCTATACCACATTTCCTTCAAAAATCCTGGATAAACTCTACATATTCCAGCATTTTGAACTGTAGTTGTAGAACTCATCAGAACCTTCTTGTTTGTTACTTGTCCTTCTTGTCTTATTTGTTACTTTAAAAACAAATAGAAACAAGGCATGTATGGCTCCAGTGTTCTGTATGTGTATCACTATGCCTGCAGTCATGTACTCGAGACGGTTCTCAGTTTTCTCTTGTACGCATTTTATGACTACCGCAAAATTTAAAAGGCTGACTTGCAACCATACTTAAATTTTTTTCATCATCTCTGTGAAAGGAGTTACACTAGTTGAAAATTATCTTTTAAAACATCTACACGTAGACCATAACACTTTTCTTTTTTTCTCTTTTTACACAGGCATTTGTAAAGGATGTACATGAAGATTCTATAACAGTTTCCTTTGAAAACAAGTAAGTATATTGCTGATGTTATATCTGAAAATGGTTTAACTGTACAACCTTGTGTATGATTTACCTAAATGTGACTTGGAGATCTTGGAGAATAATGTCTTTTAGATACTCCAGTCTTGTTGCTGGCTTTGTTTTAGAATTATGCTCAAGATATTTGTGAAGTTGTGAAGCTTCTGTGTAAATGCTTTTGAGTTGTTTAATTTTATTTTGAAAACTGGAAGTAATAGTTTGATTTCTTCCTGGGAATACGGAGATGTTGGTCTTGATCATAAGTTGTTTCCACAAGTCAAGACTTTAAAGGTACCGTAAAGTAACTTTCTGTCTCACAATGCCTGTTATATAGAAAAGTATAAATAGAAGAATTCTAAGCTAGAAATGGAGCATTAATCCTTTCCCATTGTTTAGCAGCATAAAATTTAACCTTCCAATATACTGTGTTTAGCTTAGGCTATGTTTCCTTCAGGGAGGAAACAATACACTGTTATATATTTTATTTTTCATATATATCTGTATGGTTGCAGCATCATCACTTGTATTTTGGAATTTGATTGCTCATGTCTTTAAAAACATCTGGGTTCTTTAAGACAGTGCAAGTGACATCAGGGATTCATTTAAGATGCTTAATGATTTTTAAAAATATTAATTATACATCGAATTGCATTGATTTACCTTTTAATAGATAGGCACAAAAGCTTTACAGAACTTTTTGTGAGTGTTTAGGCCATTCAGTGTATTTTTGTTGTTGTTTTTTATTTATTTATTTTTTAGCTGGCAACCAGAGAGACAAATACCATTCCATGATGTGAGGTTTCCACCACCTGCAGGCTATAATAAAGATATAAATGAAAGTGATGAAGTAGAGGTATGTATGCTACATTAACAATGTTTATTTTAGAAAATGAGAGAATTCAAGGTGGAAAATGTGAACTAAATCAGCTGGAGGTTTCCCCGCGTCTTATGCTGCCCCCTTTTGATTCTAAGCACTTCATAAAATATAATGTGAACATATCATCTAAGAGATTTCAACAGTTAAACTATAGAGCTGTTTTGGAGCTCCAGTGATATTCATGATCTCCAAAATGTCACAATTGTGTTTGCAAATCCTTTGATTACCTGATTACAGTTTCTTTGTGCAACAGCTGAATTAATCTGGAAACAGTTGCAATGTTAGCCTGGACTGTAGCTCTTTAGCTGTAACTTAATAATGCTTATATGTTAATAAAACTTCAGGCTGAGTGAGTAGGATCACATTGTTTTTGTTTATACAATAGTAGTGTGTATGCACTTTAAAAGGAAGGGAACGGCCTGTAAATGTTTAGCTTCCACACTGTTTGAGTTTATTTTGATTTGTCAAATGAAACCATGACAAATCATTTTAGTTAAGGCTTGCCCAATGTTACGTACGTGTTATAGTGGTTTAACTGGTTATCTCCTCCTGCCTCCTCCCGGCAAAACCTCTTGAGAGTTGCACACAATTCAGAGCTGTTAAGTATTAACAGCTATAAAATCAGAGTAAACTTTTTTTTGTATGAAGACGACTGGCGCTTGGGTGGAATATTACTTATTTATACAGTCTTGCATATGTAGTTGTATATCCTATCTGTATTGGCAACAACCACTTCAGCTGTTTCATGGCTCCCATTGGTATATAAAATTTAAGTCCTACATACTGTGCCTTAGAGCAGACTTAGTGATCATATGAAGTTGTTACAGCTTTTGTGTCTTACAAGATACTACTGTTACATAATACATTTATTTTGTTTAGGTTTATTCCAGGGCAAATGAAAAAGAACCCTGCTGCTGGTGGTTGGCTAAAGTGAGAATGATAAAGGGTGAGGTAGGAATATACATATATCTATATCTATATACACAACTTCCATACTTATGCAGTAATTTTCTATGTTATGCAACGACTTTTTAAGCTGTCTCCCTTGACTTTAAAATAACTTATTGATTAGTACTGCCTTAATTAGTGTTAACCTCAACTGAAAAAAAAAAAAAATCAAATTTGTCTTTTACAATTAACAGAAATGCATTTCACTTTGCAGTGTAATTCTTACTCTTGTCATAAAATATGTAGCTTGGATGATTTTATTATTTTTATATCAGTTTTACGTAATAGAATATGCAGCCTGTGATGCTACGTACAATGAAATTGTCACAATTGAGCGTTTGAGATCTGTGAACCCCAACAAACCTGCAACAAAAGATACTTTTCATAAAATCAAACTGGAAGTTCCAGAAGATTTAAGGCAAATGTAAGTACCAGCATTTCTTGTTCATAATTTGTTTCTAAAATATAGATAACTTCTTAAACTTGAGATGGTAAGGAATAAAAAGCTTTTTGCTACTTGAAATGAATTTTTAAGAATTTATATGAATGTATAAAATATGAATGCTGACATGATGATAGTTCAGAAATGGCCATGATGATGTTTTTCAGACCTACAGGAAGAAATACTTTCTCCACAGATTCAAGTTGTGTGGTATAGGTGAACATTTTTATTCTTACGGCTGAGAATAAGTTTACCTGCATCCATTTTTTTGCCAAGTTTATTGAAAGGCAAAAAAACCCCACTGCCATATATTAGAGTTTATGAGGTCTTTTAAAGATGGTTATGGAAATAGTTGTAACATTAGCCAAACATAGTAGTATGACTAAGGAATGGCTACTTGAAGATTTTCTACAACAACGATGTGTTACAAATACAGCTTTAACACATAGGCTATACTATCCTTTTTTAGGTTCAGATGATGATTCTATATGTGTAGATGTAGCACTTAGGGACATGGTTTAACAGGTATGGTATTGATGGGTTTACGGTTGGACCAACCGTAATGATTTCCAGCCATAATGATTCTGATTTCCTGATGCTTTCTTGAGATGCGTATTATTGACCTAATGTAGAATAAAGATAACAGCTTCAGAATTTAATACTATAGTACATAAATTCACTAAGTGACTATATGGAAGAAGCCTATAGAAGCAGAGTACGTGAGATGAACATCAAGTCATTAGAATGCTGTAGTGGTTACAGTGAAAATAAGTAGGACTAATTCTTGGTATGCTCGATATTTGGATGGATATAATGATTGCAGCTTTTTATTTAAAGTTTTGCTCCACTGGAGTGTTATTCATAGATATACATGTAGATAAATTTCTAAAAATGTTTCGTGTGGGGGAAAAAAAATCAAGATAAATTAATAAGCCATAACAGAGAATTTAAAAATTTTCCTGATTTTTTTTTTTTTCCCCCCTTAAAGGAATATTTTTTGGATGTGAACCATTAATGCAGCAAGTATTTTTAACTTCATAGCATGTTTATTCTTAGGTGTGCCAAAGAATCTGCACATAAGGATTTCAAAAAGGCAGTGGGAGCATTTTCTGTAACGTACGATTCTGAAAACCACCAGCTTATTATTTTGGTAAGTACATGTGTTTAAGTATACCAGTTGTAGTAGTTTATTTGAAACATTAATTTGTAAAACACTGTGTTTTCTTTATTAATAATTTAGTCAATCAATGATGTAACAACAAAGCGGGCAAATATGCTGATTGATATGCACTTTCGAAGCCTTCGTACCAAGTTATCGCTGATTTTGAGAAATGAAGAAGCTAGCAAACAGCTGGAGGTATGTTGTTTGTTTTCCCTGAAGAAAACTGAATGCAAAAACTCTTGGACATTTTTTAGTTAGTAGGACTTATATTGGGATGAAAATCATTATGTAATGGCACTATTTTTGATGTTAGAGAGACAGATGGAGTCATAGCTCTAACAAAAGATTTCACTATTGAAGGGCCTCTTGTCATAAAGATTCACTTCTATTCAACCTTGTTTTAGTCAGAAGGATTTTGTGGGCAATTAAATATCAAACAGGTATACACACCCTTAGTTCATACTTATTTCATAGTTTGAAAAACTGTTGTACTGACAATGCTGTGTATCTCTTAGCTTTCAGTTCTTGTTTTTGCATGTAATTACGATTGGCTATCCCATGATGTTGAGGTGGACTAGAATTGGCTCTTGAAAAAGTAGTGGAAGTCTGTACCCATGTGGAACCATTTAAAAAAATAAAAAGCAGTAGCATATGGAAGCAATGCATAAGATAACATAAAAGCAGTGAAAATTCTCAGTAGAAATATAGAAAGGGGTGAGACTATTGATAGGGTGTATGGATGGAGTAGTGTATCTGCAGATATACTGATATTCTTTTGATACTCCTGTGATTGAAGAGTAGGTGTTGACTAATAAGAAGCTTGACTCATGCTGCCGCATGGAGGAAAAAAAAAAAAAAAAAAAAAAAAAAAGAGTAGGCTAGGAAATAACTCTATCTTCATACAGTAGAATTAATGTTTCTTTATCTACAAATAAGGAAAAATGTCAATATATCTGCAGTCTTCTTTCTAGATTTAGTGACTAGAACTAGAGGTACCGCTAGAACTATTTTAACCCAAGATTTTATATTAACCTGTTATCAGCTTCCGCTCTTTTTTTTTGTCTTCACCCTCTGTCCAGTGGTATATAATGTAGTAGCTATTTAAAGTAATAGTAGGTGCACTCTCAAATGATTACAAGAAGTTCCTTTTTTAGTCTCTTGATTTTTTTGAATTTCTGAGGTGTAATCCAAATTTCTTTAGGCCATATTTTTTTGAAGACGCAGAAGAGACCAGTTTCTTTCATTACTGGTCTTTCTTGAGCACCTCATTTTAGCTCTTCGGTTATTCATTATTCTTTGGCTTCCTCAAGAACTGACAGTTGTGTGGGCAGTTTACCTCTTGAAGTGCAATGTATTTTGGAGGTGGGAAGAACAACAACAACTTTTAAGATCTAATTCACTTTACCTTCCCCCACAAATGCATACACCAGCAACTTGATTCCTCCCCCCCACAACTAGTCTTGGATTTTTGCTCCCACCATAAGCCTGAAGCTTCTTTCTAGGCAGATTCTGCCTAGAAAAAAAAATATTGAACTTCAGGTGTAGCTAAAAGCTAAGGTTGTTGTGAGATAAATATATGAGGTTATAATTTCCAGTATGATGAAAATTGGCAGATAATGATTTTTTTGTTGTTGTTTGTCTTTAATGCTTTTATTAAATCTGCCAATTTCAGCCAAACTGGAAAAAAAATAGATTTCATATAGTGGAATTCATATTTGTGCTTTCTTCTGAATGTGTCTGATAGATGCATTCAAATGTCTATTTGTTGACCAATATATTTAGTTAATGCTTTGGGTTTTAATGTATTATTATTAACAGTTCATTGTTTCCATCAAGTAAACTCCTAACTATGCATGTCTCTAATACTTCGTTACTGTTAGTTTTTCCTTTCCTGTTTTCTCAGCTATAATCACTATGCCAGCTTCTTTTAAGGTCCATTTTTTTTATGTATCTTGTACCTTCTTTCTTTACTGTGTACTGGCTTCTTGACGTGCACAGCCATCTTAGTGTAGTTTCTAGAGCATCAAGCAAAATAACATTTTTTTTTCTTCTTGGCTTTTTCCAGTAGGTGTGACTTAGTTCTTAGCTTGACATTCTTAAGTGCTCAAATTTACAAATACTTATTTTTTTATTCTAGCTTGTATTTTGTTCTGTCTGAGTGGAATTAAATCACAGCTTCTACCTATACATTAATATATTGTATTATTCCTTGTGCTTATGAGGTCTGTTCACACTAATAATCTGAGCCATATAGGATTCACAGAGGCTTTTCATATCAATTTAGGTTTATTTATTGCCCTTTTTTGCACAGTCCGGCTCCAGAATGTTTTTGTAAGATCTTTCTCAAAAGCATCCTTCTATTCCTGGCTGTCTTCTGCATGTTTTTTTTTTTTTTTTTTTTTTTTTTTTCTGCCTCAGAAGATTTTTAGAAATAGATCTGAAAGATCAGATCAGAAAGACTTTTTGCTTGTTATCTTATTCCTCATTGCAATCTTGCAAGTCATCTTGTGTTTTTGGTAGATTTTAGTATCTTTATGCAAAGGTTATCAGAGTCACAAAACCAGTATTTAATCTGAGGGTATATATATAGTCTCTGGGCATTATTACTGCCCTGTTGAAGCAGGGAATTTTGTCTTTAACAGTATATGACTCTTTCAGAGCTTCAGACTGACCCTTCTGTATTGGTACAAGTATGTGATTCTTTTATGAAAATTCCTAAGATACTGAACTGAAATTGAGCAACACTGCAATTATACCGTTATTTTTGCTCTGTCTTGCATATAAATTGATTCTTCATTTTACTAATGTGCTCTGGGTAGTTACTCTATATAGTTACTCTATTTTCTCTACAAGCTTTGTTACCAGTGACTGAGCTACTGCTTTTTTTTCATAGCTATTGAAATGGATGTATCTTTTTCCCAGAGATCACAGCGTTTGCTTTAGTAACCATTTTTTTAGTAATCTAATTTTGCTGCCTTACATGGACACCATGTTGCTTACTAACACTTTGGAGAGCTGTAGGTATTCTGTAGTTCAAAATAGAGGTGTCAAGACAAGTAGTAATTAACTTTATCCTTTAAAAGAAGTCCCAACATACTAGCTTTTTGAATATTACAAGTCTTGTGTTTTTGAAGTGAAAATAAATGCTTTAAAAGTGCTGTTTAAAATGAAAGTAGGCCAAGTACCTGGTTAAATGTTGATTTCCCCTGCCTCTGAATGTACTAAAAATCAAAACAAACTAACATTATCTTTTTTTTCTTCAGAGTTCTAGACAGCTTGCATCACGATTTCATGAACAGTTTGTTGTACGTGAAGACCTTATGGGTTTGGCCATTGGCACTCATGGTGCTAATATTCAGCAAGCTAGAAAAGTCCCTGGTGTAACTGCTATTGATCTTGATGAAGATACCTGCACATTCCATATTTATGGAGAGGTAAGTTACTTCCTCCACAACTTTATTAAAAACAAAACAAAAAACTTGGTAAAACTGAGTGGGTTCTGTCTTAAACTTACCTGTTTCAGGATCAAGATGCAGTGAAAAAGGCAAGAAGCTACCTAGAATTTGCTGAAGATGTCATCCAGGTCCCAAGAAACTTAGTAGGTATGTCAATTCTGGAACATAACTGAAACATTAAAGAAATGTCTGCTGGCAACTTTTTTTCCCTTTTAGAAGGGAAGGGTGGGGTATAAAAATTCAAACCTCTGTCTGAATGAGTTCTGGGGAGTACAATGTTTTCTGGATTTCATTTTTTTTATGGCTCTTTGCAGATATTTTTGTAGATGTGGTAACCTACAATACACTGATAATGATAGATTGCCTCCTGATTCGCAAGTCAGAGATACCTTAGATCAGAACCGTTACATTTTATATTTAAAAGCAAAGTAGAATAGCTTCTGCCTTGAGCCAGAGTGTGAAGTGTCTTCTTCCAAAGATTTCTAAGAAATGTTCAGCTGTGCGACAGACAAATCTGCTGTCTCGCATCTGGACTATTACTTGTTTTTTTGATTGTTATATTTGAGGGTTTTACTCATCTTGCCTCAGCAATGCTGTCGGTAATATTGGAGAACCTGGTTTGCCTTTTTTTTTTTTTTTTAAAGCATATTAACTAAATCTTAGTATTTGGACTATTAAGTCGTTTTTGACAAGTTCTTGCACTGGTAGTAAAAAAATCTTTTTAAATTACAGTGAAGTAGCACCGAGATTTGGGGGGAAAGCCCTAACAATGGAATATTTGTGTGTTCTGTATGTAGGAAAAGTAATAGGAAAAAATGGAAAACTGATTCAGGAGATAGTGGACAAATCGGGTGTTGTAAGAGTGAGAATTGAGGCTGAAAATGATAAAAATATTCCACAAGAAGAGGTAAGTCTTCAGTTAATATGACTTTTGTATGTGCTAATTGGTGGTTATAATTTTACGCACTATAAAGTAAACTTTCTTGTATCTTACTAGTGGTGAAATGCAGTTTGACTAATGTGTGATTTTTTTTTTTTTTTTTTTTTTTTTTTTTCCTCCGATAAAATTAAATTTCCCTGTTAATGTTAAGGGGCATTATATATAGACTTGGCTTGTCATGGTTTTCAGAAAGTCTGCATGAAGCTTTTTGGTGATGCAACTTCTGAAAGAATCAGTGTTTATTCCAGTTAGTGTTACTAGCATTTCTAGACACTGGTTAAGATGCAAATTGGTATATGCAAAACTTACTGTTTTCATTCATTAACTTGCTTTCAGTTTGGTCTCTTGATTTTTACTAGTTATTTTTGTTATCATGCTGAAAGCCTGTGCCTTCTTATATAATCCTCTCCTTTTAAACATTATGTGAATGTGCTTTAGGCTATAAACTGAGACTTAAAGAGAAAAATTACCATAAAGAGATGTGATGTTAAGTGCCAGGTTTGCTAAAGTACAATACACAAAATGATGCATTCCTTTTCGCCTGCGGAACTCGTAGATGGTTCAGTTAAGTTTTGACCTGTGTAATTTGAGAATTTAAGGTGCTTTTATATGGGCCTGTGTTGGGAGGGGAGAGGTTGTAGGTTTGCAAAGAAAATGTGAAGTACAAGAATTGCAGCATCTCTGTGAGAAGAGATTCTGTGCAATTTCAAATGTGAAACATGCTTATTTTTTAAAGAAGTAACCTGTCTTTTATTGATCCAGAAGTCTAAATATGTGAGGAATCTTTTTATTACTTCAAATAAGACATGAAATATGTTTTTTAGAACTTCTATATTCTTGCTTGAATAGTTATTTCATCTTTGATATCATCACAGTAAATTTATTACAGGAGACCCACAGTCCAATTTCCATCTCTCTGTAAATGGTGGCTAATCAATTATGTAAGTTTTTTTTCCACTTTATTACTAGTTTTCTGTCTGTCTGGAAAGGTAAGATAGTCAACCTTGTGTTTAGAGTTAATGGATTCACTTCTGTCACATTTTAATTCTAATGATAAATGCTTACAGCTTAAAATTCTCAACCATCTTAATAGGCAAAAGGATGCTGCTTTGCTGCAGATAAAGACTTTGATATTTTTAATTTGTCAGTCTACAGAACGAAGGTAACGTAGAAGAGCATGTAGCCATTGCTGCAAGTAGGTTAGCAGGGCTTTTTTGGTCTTGGAAAAGCTTGTTGGTTCAATATTCTTCAATAAAATAAAACAAAGGTGAATTGAAAACCTTTTTACTTGCTTCTCTGTTTTTCCTGTTAACGACATCACTAACACCTTATACTGATTTAGATGTTAGTTTTGTTGTCTATTATACCAGGAGAAACTGAGAAGCCTGAAGCTGAACCTTGGCAGGTTAGAATGAGTTCTTTTAAGCTTTTTTATGTTTTTGTTGTATTTGAAGTGAACGTGCATTAATCTTTTCACGTATGGGCATGAGCATTGCAGCCTTTTTATTTGTAAAGACCAATAGTTCACTTGTAAATTTTAGGTCAATGTTGGATACTATTTCATGACTCCTACAGTTTTATAATAGGAGCCTAAAGCTCCTGTTACACATTATATCTTTTGATCTTTTAAAATGATATATTAGAATTATGTATACTATCTATATAGTGGTGTATATACAGTATTTAATTTTAGCTCTAAATTACTTAGATGAATCTGCTCAGTATTCATCACTGAAACTAAGTTGAAGACAGAGATAGTTTTGAGAGAAGTAAAGCTCAGTAAATGAATAAGCACTTTGAAGTTTGAGACTAAAATTGTTTTACATTCACTGATTAATTTGATCACTAATTTTCCAGTTTTATCACTTAACAGTTGGAATTCTTTGCCTAACAAACTTAGCTTATGTAGTGTAATCCCCTGCTGAAAGCTACAAGTAGTGCTTACCTTTGCCTTAAATGCCATTTTAAGTCAGTTGTCTAGTGATCTTGATACTGTACTAGTTAAGGTCAGGTCAGTAGAGGTTTGATTGCCACTGATTAGGTTACATTTATATAAAACCTAAAATAACTTAGATAATGAAATATTTGTCAGCCGTGCCTATGTCTAAAGGATTTTTGAGCACTTCCAGACTTCTGGCTTCTGCATTTCAGTGTTTTGGTGTGGAAATTATCCTTACCTGGTAAAGCTCACTTAATGGTCCCTTTTCAAGGTATTTAATCAAATAACAAACATGTTTGAAAGGTAACAGGGACATAAATTGGTAGTGGGTGTCTGGACCACTGAGTTTACCTTCATGAATTGTGTTTATCAAAGCAATGTTAATTTTAAAGGAAGAGAGGAAATCTGAAGCATTTTAAACTTTTGTTTTTATTGCTGTTAGGAGAATAATGGTGCCACTGCAATACATACAATGGAAAAATAAATTTATCTTGTGTACTGTTTCCTGCCTAGAGTGTTTTTTTTTTTTTTTAGATCATAGTAATACGCTTCATTCTCTATAGTATCCGATATTTAATAACTATGAGGTTTTCAAAATATATCATTGTGTTTCAGGGAATGGTACCATTTGTGTTTGTGGGAACCAAGGATAGCATCACTAATGCAACTGTTCTGCTGGATTATCATCTTAATTATTTAAAGGTGAGGAAAATGCTGCTGTATCACAAGATACTCCTACTTTAACTCCATTAGCATTTAAAAGACCAGTGACAAGTGAGTGAGTATACACCCTCCCAGGCGCTTCCCCTGCCCCTGCTTCAAGGCTTAACTCCTCCAAGCTCAAGAATAGTCCGTCATGATGTGCAGGTAGACAAGCAAAAGTGGCAGGAGATGTGTGTGGAAGAACAAGGAGCACCTGACAAAACTAAGATGTATAAAGGAAGTGTACAAGATGTGCAGGCAAGGACAGGTGACCAAGTAAATAGAAGGACACTGGAAAGCTCACAGATAGGAACAAGAAAGCCAGAGCTTGTCTGGAGATGGACTAGAGGTCTATCAGCAGCAAAAGGAAAGTGAGGGCAAATGAAGACCTATTCCTGTGTGGGTCAGGGGACCTGGTAACAAAAAAAAAAAAAAAACAAGGCTGAGGTACTGAATACATTCTTCCTCTTGCTTTGTACTGGTAAGATTTGCCCTTGCAAATTTCATGTCCCTCAAGTGAGTACAAACTCTGGAGTCTTGAGGATGTGGAGGACTATCAAGTTAGGGAGCACTTGCATAAAGTGGATCTTGTGAGGCTGCTTTCAGTCATTTTTGAAAAATCAAGGTGAGTGGGAGAGGGTTTTTTTTTTTTTTTTTTTTTTTTTTTTTTTTTTTTTTAAGAAAGGCAAATGTCGCTATTGTCTTCAGGAAGGTCAAGAAAGAGGATTTGCGTCTGGGCTCTCTATTTTGAGAAGGACATGGACAGTATTTAATAGATTATCAACAGCTGTACTTAGGTTCCCTTTTCTTTGAAAATTATGCTTGTCTAATCTGTTTCTGCATGTGGATGATGAAACAGTTTTTACCTGCAAGTTGCTCTGCTTTCATTTTTGTAGGAAGTGGACCAGCTGCGTTTGGAAAGATTGCAAATTGATGAGCAACTTCGACAGATTGGAGCTACTTCTCGGCCACCACCAAACCGTACAGATAAAGAAAAGGGATACATGACCGATGATGGGCCAGGACTTGGACGCGGTAGTCGACCCTATCGAAATAGAGGACATAGCAGACGTGGCCCAGGCTATGCTTCGGGTGGGTGACTAGAACCATGTTTGCAAATTTAAGACTTGGCTATTGGATATTGCTTTGGTCTTGACTTCTTGAATCTCGTATTAGTAGTTAACTTTTGAATATTGGCTGTTATAGGGATTTAGAAATTGAGCTGTTTAACAGAAATTTAGTTATTATTACTAGAATCTGAACATTATTTAGAAATTTAGACTACAGGGATTATCCTGGGGTAAAATATAGTGCTTTTATGCAACTTCCATATACTGTCCCTTACAGTATGGCTTTTAATTTAAAAACTCCTCAAGGCTAGGATTATTTTACCCATATTTTAACAGTTCTCAGTATAACAGCACCTCAGTCTTCTTTTTTTGCCTGTAAGAGGATGTCTTAATGTAAATGTTTGTATCTGAAAATAGAAGGACTGTGTGTAAATTAGTCTGCAGAAAAAACATTTCCTCATATTAAGGTGAACTTGTGTGTTTCCAGTGGAGGAGCAGTCGCCGAAAAGTGTTATTTTAAATCCTTTATCATTCATTGATCGAATAATTTTTGGAATCGTGCTCTTTGAGAGCAATTTTTTACTTCAGTACCCAGAATGTAGTTCAGCTAGTACTTGCTGTGACTGAAGGCCTGAAATATGAACTAAATCAGGCATGCTTAGTACATGTACAGCATAATACAAAGTAAGTGTATTTCCACTCAAGCCCTTTTATACTGTCTTTAGAATGTATGAGCTCATCTTGTCAGTGATAGGGTGATAGCAAAAGAAACAAATAGGGGGAAAGAATTGGCCCTTCTTCAAAGAAGGTGATGTGTTAATTGGAAAACATAGTTTTATAGCCAGTTATTTTGAAATTGCACTTCTGATATTTAAAAATAAGGAAAATCTTTGTTCTCTGTTTCTGTAGTATGTACATTTTTTTGGTTTTGTTTTGTTTGTTTTAATAGATGGCTGAGTGGTGATGGTGAGGGAGACAGGACAGGTGTAGTTCAGACTTTTCAGTTCTAGAATTAGGAAAATAATCTACTTTAGAAAGTACTAAAATTCAAGTAGATTAGACGATATATTCATAGGTTGATAACACCAATTAGAACATGCTATAAAATGTGGTGCAGATGTCTGACTGTTTAACCTTAAACACAGTTCTGATGTTTAGTTTTAATCATTGTTTTACTTTTTGAAGAAATGTGTATTATACATATTTCAGTCTTTCCAACGTGTTAGAGGATGGGAGGTAAGAGTCCTTAATTTTCTTGTTTAAAAAGGTAAAGTTTTTGTTAGTGGTTTTTGTTCTATTGTAGTATTTTCATGATGAAATACAGTGGCATGTTTGGATTTTTTTATCCTTTTGATAGGAACTAATTCTGAAGCATCAAATGCTTCTGAAACAGAGTCTGATCACAGAGATGAACTTAGTGATTGGTCATTAGCCCCAGCTGAAGAAGAGCGAGACAACTACCTTCGTAGGGGAGATGGGCGAAGACGTGGTGGTGGTGCAAGAGGGCAAGGAGGGAGGGGTCGTGGAGGATTCAAAGGTAAGTGAAGGTTTGATCTTGAAAAAGAAGAGGTCAATGATGGAGTTCTTAATGAGAAATATTTTTCAGTTGGCTTTGTGTTAAGGAATATCTTGTGGGTTTTTGTTTGTTTGTTTTCCTGTTGCAGAAAAACATAGTTAAGTTCAGCTATCTAAATGTGTTTTTACTAATTTGAGTTACATATTTTGGAGTTTCTTTCTTGACAACTTGTTGGCACTTTGTTACATCCTTAGTTATTAAAAGTTCAGAAAATTCTGAAATTTAGAAAGTTTAGAAGTTCTGTTTCCTTCTCAAAACAAGGTTAAAGCTCAAAGTAAATCAGGTTGTTCAGGGTCTTGTTCTGTTAAAGGATGGAGATTCCACAGTCTTTGGACAACCTGTATCAGTGTTTAAAGCTTTTTTATGAACTTTTTTGTGTTGCATATGATTGGAGTTTTCCCTTGTGCCGCTGGTGACCCCTCTCTCTTGTCTTTGTGCTGTGCATCTCTGGCAAGAATAGCTCCATCTTCTCTGTAATACCTCTTTAGGTAGTTGGAGACTACAGTTGGGTCTTATTCTGACTAAGTAAAATCATTCTTTTTGCATGTCATATGCTCCAGCCTCCTGACTATTGGGCAGCCCCCCTCTGAACTCTCTCCACTCCCTCAGTCTCTCTTAAATTTAACATTTTATTTCAGCACTGAGTAGAGGTGAATAGTCCCTTGTTAGGATGTACTAGCTGCACGTTGACTAACGCGAATGGTTATTCAGTTAACTTTCATCGCTGCAAGGGTGCGCTGGTGTTTACAGTCAGTTTGTCAGCCTAGTCACCCTTTGGCCTTTTCTGTGGAGCTGCTACCTTGGGGCACTTTGTGCTGTCTCATGGGGTTACTGGGTTGCAGTGGTGGGGCTTAGGATCTGTCTTTAAAGTTAATGAGACTTCTTTCAGCCAACTTCCTCCAGCGCATAAAGGTTCTTGTGGGTGACAGCCCTGACCTGCAGTGTGTCAGCCGCAGCTTGGTGTTAGTTGCAGACTTGCTGAGGATTCCTTCCATCCCAGCTTTTTTTCGTACATTCTAAAGGGCCACTATTTCTGAAGACTATTAATTAAAATTACATTTCGTACTCTCCTAACATAGGGTTGTGACTCAGGCTTGTAGGTTATCCTGTCAAACAGGAAGGTAAACAAAACAATTTCATTTATTAGTGGACATGGAACAGTCTTTTAGAATTTGTCTTATTCAGTTGTCTGTATTCCCATCTTTCATTTTAATGTATTTGGTGGGAAAGATAAGGGAAGAGTCAGGGAGAATAAGAGAACTTAGTTAAATATGTACTTTTTGTAATGTGTTATTTCCTTATTTTAATTATTTTTTTCATAAAATTCTTATTGTCCCTTGAAAGATTTTTTTCAACATATGAGCATTGCTTAAGTTCTGCTTTACTTTTTCCAAGAAAAGTCATCCTTAGAACTTCATAGGCCATTAGAAATAATATGAACTTATTAAACCTTGCTAAAATTAATATGCATTTCTTTCCTGTGATAATTTAATGAGATGTTGCTTCAGTTGCTCTCAGGAGTTATTTCTTTTAACCTGTCTTGGTTATAAACACAAGCTTGATTCACTGTGACTACCATCTGAGAAGTTTAGTGGACTGTTTTCTTTTCTGAGGAAAGTACTATTGTTCAGGAACTGCTATTAAGTTAAGAATATTTTTCTTAATGCTCTTTAATATGGAAGTTTTGAAGTTCCCTTTTATGCTTATATGTTTTCAGTAGAAGAAACCTGTACATCATTGTTAAACAACTTGGTTAACTCTTCTTACAGGAAATGATGAACAGTCGCGATCAGATAACCGTCAGCGTAACTCAAGAGATACAAAAGGGAGAACAGCAGATGGATCTCTTCAGGTAATTTTTCTCTTGTTAAAACTCTGCACTGTTTAAAATTGCAGAAGTATGAGTTACTAACTTAAGACTCTTCAAAACTGCAAGCAATACAGTAACCTTATGTGTTTTCTTTGTTGCACACCCACATTTACAAGATTAGCAGAGTTCCATACCATCTTTTACCTTATATGCAGGACCCCTTATATGTCAAGTTTTGTAAAGATGTGAAGCTACAGATACTTATGTTGTCAGTTTCTGAAGGCTCAGAGTTGTGCTGAATTTAGTTTATAAAATCAAGAGGGCAAACCTGTGTTTTCAACATAGCTCAGATTGACCAGAAGTGTAATGATGGTTTATAGCTTAACTGTGTGTTTGGCTCTCCCATTAGTTACTGTTGATCATGAATCCTAAGATTTTGCTAAAATATCTGCATTTCATTCTTTCATTGTTATTTTTGTTCTCATTTTTTTCTTGTTACATTGTCTGTTTTTATGTTTTCATGCAAGAAACCTAAAAGAGAGGAAAGAGAATATACAATGATTGAAAAATGGGAGTGTATTCTAGACAGAATCTTTGAGAAGCAGCTTTTTAAACTCTACTGTCAGTATTAAATGAAACAAAATTTAATGCTATTAGTCAAGTAGTGGCCAATTACAAAATAAATTCAATGTCCCATGAAGAAATATTTCAAATTATATAGTCAAACATTTCACTCTTATAAAAGTAACAACATTTTTACATTATTTCCAGTATGTTTTATTGAATGAAGTTATTCAGGCTGGTAACTTTACATGTGTATGTTAAGTTTCCCAATTCCCCTGCTTTTGCTTCAAATGATAACATGTAGACAGCCTTTTACCTTGAAAGATGAGTTATGCTGGGAGGGAAAAATGAGCAACTATAGCTACTTTCTTGTGGATAGCATTAGTGGGAGTTATGACTCTGCAGGGAGACTGAGGATAAGTCTTGATTTAGTTTGTGAAAGGGAGGTGTAGAGAGGGGAGAAATCTGGAGTAAATGAGCAGATGCTTAGTTTCCTACATGGAATTGCTGAAGTTGGAAGTGTAGTACCTGAATGGATGTTGCAAGTACATGGAATTTACATGTAAGCTGTGTAGCCATAACTTTTTTGCAAGTAAATCCTTGATTATGTATAAAAGCTTGTGAAGCAGGTAATGGAGAAGTATGTTCCAAAGGAAGAAGAAAAGAGGTTTATCAATGTTGTGATATTTTTTTTGTCACTCTGCAATTTGGATGAGGCTATGATTATTTTATTTTTTTTAATTAAGATCTTGCATGTACTTGAATCTGTCTGATCAGGGTATAGAAAGTTTTATAATGTTTCAAGAAATAAGCTGGAAATGGGGTTAAATATTTACCCTGTGAGCAGAAAGATCTTACTTTTAAAATGCTTTTGTGAAATTCTCAGTGACCATTTAGAAAAGCCATTTATTCATCTTGGTTGGATTAAATGCAGTCTTGGCAAAGGGAGGCTGAATGCATTTTTTGAATATTAGTATCACTTAATTACAGTTTTCCCATGTTCATTTTTGTCCCAAACCATTTCTACATAACAAGTAGAAATGTGAGCTACTGAAAGTCAAGTATGTTTCAAAGTTCTATGTACTGTAAATTCTTCTTGCACGTGCTCACTATTTTTTTTTGCCTCTCAGGAACTTGTAAAATTTATTTTAGCTTTCCAAGGCTACACTGGATTTTTTTTTTTAGGTTACAAGTGTGGTATTTGCAATTAGAAATATATTTGCACACTTTTCCACTTCAGCTAGATCTAGTTAATAAAACTAGCGCAGGACTACTTAATTGTCTGCTGACTACTTAATAAATGTTGCCCCTCCTGGGCTGATCACATAGGGAATGCTGAAGGGGTGGATATAAGAAAGAGAATGCTTTATATAACTCTGACTTGTTCCAGATCAGAATTGACTGCAATAATGAAAGGAGTGTCCACACTAAAACATTACAGAATACCTCCAATGAAGGTAGTCGGCTGCGCACGGGTAAAGAACGTAATCAGAAGAAAGAGAAAGCGGACAGCGCAGATGGTCAACAGCCATTGGTGAATGGAGTACCCTAAACTGCATAATTCTAAAGTCATATTTCCTATACTGTTTCAGTAATTCCTATTCCACATTAGAGAAACTTGTTAGGCCAAAGACAAATAGTAGGCAAGATGGCGCAGGGCATGAAATGAACATATGTTCTCTGTTAGCCTTTTTTAACATCAACAGTAAGCAGTTGTTTTCAGAATAAGAAGTTATTCAAATATTTGCATAAAAATACCTGAATTTCCGAAAATCGCTTTCAAGTACATATTGCACTTCAAACAATGAAAGATTCTTTTTTGTTTGTTTTAAAAAATACTGAGCTGTGCATTGGTAAACTTTCTGTTCAGTTGTACCATTTTAACGCATCGGGTCAAAATCACTGCTCAACTTCAATTTTCAGAATAAATAGTGTTTGCAGTAATCAAATTGGCTTCTGTTTTCAATCTAACTTACAAGTTCTTCATGAAATGCTATGTCGTTTTATGTCCTGTGTCAGTTCACATTCTGGTCCACCTTTTTCAGTATTTTAGTGGACCCTGAAATATGTGTGATGTAACAATTGTCATTTTCATTAGCAAAAAAGTTGTATGATCTGTGCCTTTTTTATATCTTGGCAGGTAGGAATATTATATTTGGATGCAGAAATCAGGGAAGATGAGTTGGTAACACTAAATGTAAAATATATGTAGCAATCCTTGTCAGACGTTAGTACTTTATAGACAAGTGCATGCTTTCCATAATTTTTTCCTACATAAACATTGGATTAGGCAGTTATAAGAATAGGAAATTTATTTTGCACTGAAGATTTGGAAAAATAGTGTTATTGAGAGAAAGGTGTAATTTTTTTCTTTGTAGGCAGTACAGAAGTTTTTTTTTTTAAAAAGAAACAAACAAAAAGAAAACAAAAACCTTTCCATTGTGGAAAACTAAAAACTCACTGAGGGAACAAATGTAACTTGTTCACAAGCTAGTAGTGTGTGCCTGCTATTTGGCCAGATGACCAGTATGAAGCGCTTTTCATCCTCCTAAATTTTTTTTGAATTGTTTATTTTAATTTGGGGATTATCTCAGGGGAGGTAAAAAGAAAATCACCATGTGTAATGCCCTGGAAATTCAGGTATAGTAGCTCGGTATATTGAAGGCAGAACAAATTCACAGTATTTTGAGATACAAGGTGTGAATTGCCATCCAATTGGAAGCTATTGCAGGATTCCATACAAAGTATGATCATACACAAGGGAAGGGTGGGAACTGGTGGGAGGAGTTTTGCTTTCTTTTATTTCTGATCATGGAATAAATTTACTGGGCAAAACTGTATAAGGACCTTCATTTTATTCCATTTTTATTCAGATTATTCAAGAAAGGAGCCACTGATTATGTACAGTATTGTACAAACTTGACCTTGCCTCTGATGTATTTTGTGAGTTTTGTTTCTTTGCTTTTTCATTCTGTTTTTTCCTTGCATACAGGTGAGCATATTAAAAATGGCAACAAACTGCACATGATTTAACAAATATGAAAACGTCTTAAAAAGTATTGCCAAACATTAATGTTGATTTCTAGTTATTTATTTTGGGAATGTATAGTATTTGAAAACAGAAATTGGTACCTTGCACACATCATCTGTAAGCTGTTTGGTTTAAAATACTGTAGATAATTAACCAAGGTAGACTGACCTTGTAATGTAACTGCTCTTGGGCAATATTCTCTGTACATATTAGCTACAACAGATTGGATTTTATGTTGACATTTGTTTGGTTATAGTGCAATATATTTTGTATGCAAGCAGTTTCAATAAAGTTTGATCTTCCTCTGCTAACTGATGTTGATGCAATCCTTATAAATGATTGCTTTAAAAACTCAATTTATAACAAGTATAAAGAAAGTATTTCCCATTTAAACTTTTAACTGAAGCCATTGTTTACTTTCAGTTTTAGAAGACTTCTGAGATACTACCGATTTTCAAAATTAAGGCACATAATGCACACAAAAAAGAATCTTGTGATGAAATGGCACAACACCTGTTGAGTTGTGACATTATATGTGTTAGACTTTTGTCATTCAGAAGCTGAGTTCACTAAGGTGCTAACTAGCTTAAATGTGAAATTATTAAACTGCAATTTACCATATTGATTACATTACATTTTCAAATGCATCTTGGGGCTGTGACCTTTTTCAGTTTTTCTGTGTGCTTAATATGTATCCTTTTTAATTCAAATTCCAGTGTTTTTAAGTGTTAGTATATTTCCACATATTAAACTGTAAATCTAAATGTACAATTTTATTTTGAAAAAAATCATGTGTTGTTACAAATCTTGAAAGTGCAACAAATGTCTCATGCTTGGGTCCTGATTCCCTGGTAATTTATCAAGTATGGTCTAATGAATTAACTTTATTTTAAAAATAAAGTCCTTTTTAAAGAGTGAGAGGTATTTGTGAATAATGCCAAAGCTTTAATTCAATAAGGTTAGGCACAAAGCTTATAAATTAACAAATGCTTATGGAACTAGAGAGAAAGTGTTGCTTTTCTTTAATAAATACATCTTTATTAATAATGGGAGGTTAATGATGGTAGGAAGTCAGGATTGTTAGAGCTGGTGTAAAATTCTATCAAGAAGGAATATTTTTAAATAGCTTGTTTGAAACGGATGAAAATCTTGTCTGTTCATGAGAATAAATTCAAGAAGCAAATCAGCTTCTTGAGTACTGAAATCCTTAAATGACTTAGTTGCACATGAGCATTTTCTGGAGTTTCTGTCTAATTTCAGTCATAACTTTGCATACTGTATGGTTTTTCCTTTCAACAAGTCAGAAACAAAGTTAAGTTCTGTAATGATGATACTGAGTACAAACTCCACATCCTTCATAAGA
This sequence comes from Nothocercus julius, assembly GCA_013398735.1. Taxonomy (NCBI): domain Eukaryota; kingdom Metazoa; phylum Chordata; class Aves; order Tinamiformes; family Tinamidae; genus Nothocercus; species Nothocercus julius. Next base: position 2,565,442 of record VZSV01000011.1, on the reverse strand, counting down.
GCACTCACTGTGTAAGATAACTGGTTTCCTGAACTGCAGCACCTTTCGTCAGTAATTGGATGTTAAAAGAAATACATTAATTAGCTTCTGAATAGATATTCCTCAGTCACTTCAGGAACCCTGCTGTATGAGTCTAGAAACTGACATTCTGTGCTAGTCTACAAGAGCAAAGGTGGGTCTTAAACATTTTATTGTATATTTTGTTAAAGATTTTGTCCACATGCGGAAACTATGATTTATTATGGAATACCTCTATTTAAAATAAATAAAAAGTTGGTATTTATTCTGTTTGGTACTTAGAGTAACAAGGATAACCCAGTGTAGTAGTAGTTTTTGTAGCAGTGTGTAATAAGTTGATTCCCCAGGCAAATGCTTTCACTGAATGGAACAGTTAGTATTCAGCTTCAGTCGCAGCTATAAAAATCAAGATGATTAGGAGAACGTAGATGTGTTAATTATGGAATCCAACTTCTTTAGGACTGGCTGCAGTTTTCATCACATGTAAGTCAAGAATTCTGAATAGATCCCATTTGATCTGCAAGGTTATTCCCCTTGCTAGAGTTGCACCAGGCTTAGCTGTGGTGTGACTTTCACCTTGCGCTCTTGAACTGTTTGTGCCGTTGAAAGGGTGAGGTTGACGACTACTGCAGCGCTTTGTTCTTAAGAAGTCTGAGTCTTGCACATTAGGCTTCAAAGACTACAATTAAAAAGAGGATAGTCATTAGTCTTAAACTACAAAGACAACAAAGTGATAAAACGTGTGGACGATTTTCTAATATGGGGTAAGTCCCATACTTCTAAGTTCCAGGAATGTATTAAATCATGTGCAGTGTTTCATGACAGATACAAGAACAAAAAGTCTTAATTGCATGTTAAGTTAGATGTCTGTAAGATGAAAAATGTTCACCTCTATTAGGTGTCTCCTCTTTTCTCATTGGTATTATTGAGAGCATATTGTTTGCTCAGAAACAATGAAAAGTGAGGCCACCTGACTATCCTCAAAAACTAATGCTACCTACCCCATGTAGTTTAAAACAAAACACCCATCTTAATTAAAAATTTCTTAGTCAACTAAGAAGGAAGTGTGGGGGAATACGTGTGCATATAGATAATATTTTTCAAAAAGACTTTTGCATTTAAACAGTTGTTTGAATGCTCAAGGTTTTTTTTATAAGCATGGTAAACTGCTTTAGGGAGCTAGATTGTTTCGCGAACTACCTTTTCTTTTTGCCACTGCATTACTTCAGGTTTCTGGAAGTGGTGGGTATTTTTATTTTATTAATTTTAGGTCTTTGGCCGGGGCGGGGGGGAGTTGGCATGTTTAGCGGTTCCTAATGCATCCAGAGAACTTTGGTTCTTAGACATTTCTGTTTATTAGTGGAAAGAGTTGTGTGACTGTCCCTTGTCCCTTTGCTTCTAGTGAGGGGATCTGTCTCAGCAACTGATTCTTAGTCAAGAATAACGTTGCATTTTACGTGTATGAGACTGCTGAGGCCTCAATGAAATGTTATCAGTCAGTTGATGTACAGTGGAATTATATGCATATTCCCATGAGTCATGGGAAGTTTTCACCTATGTGCTTAAACTTTGAGGAGTATATTAATGGACTGCAATTTCTATTACTTGATCTCTACACTTTTTTGCTGGGTGGTATTTGGTACAAACAAACAGTGAGCTCTAATAGAGAATAGGATAAACTCACAGTTATAACTAAGGGGTGGGAATGCCTTTGCTCAGGAGTTAACTCTGTCACTTACGGGCTTGGTTCTGGTGGCGCATCTGCTCACTGTGTGCCACCATGTGGGTCACAGGCAGCCATTGTGACAAGCTTCCCTGTTTCTATGCTCTGGCTTGCCCGAGAAGTCTGTATTTGCTGCGCTCTGGATGGCTCTAATTTTCCACTTCTAGCAGTAGCAGAGAAGATGGTCAAAGGAGGAGTATGTAAGGGGCAAAGCTAGAACCTTTAAATCTGCCTTGTTTCTCTACTCCTAGGGAATGTTTCCCCCTTTCCCTTTTACCTGGAGGGCATTGAATTATATTAGGTTTCTTGAAAAACAAATTTCAGCGTTGCTTCTTCTGAACTGTCTGGTTAAGAAATAATTCTACAGAAGAGGTCAGCTTTAACTTCAGGAAAGCATTCTACGTTTAGCAAGAGTGCAAGAGAACAGCCCCTTCAAAGGGCAGTGTTCATCTTGCCTGTTTCCATATGGTGCTTAGGAAAATGGGCTTTTATTCCCTTGCCAATAATAATCATAAATAATTACTAGGTTTAAGTTGCCTTAACTCCTAAATACATATATGATAGTAATTGGAAAAGACCCTTTGAAGATAACAAGTAACAGGCAAAATCAAATATACAGCTACTGACAAAGCAGTGTTCACAAAAGCCTGTCTCAACACCTGCTCATAAGTTACTGTGAGTGACTTGGGATTTTAAAAGTACTTTTATCTAAATTATTCTTTAGGACCTCTTTTACAAATTTTATTTTTTCAAAGCATCTCTTTCCTCTAGTGTTAGAAAGACTGAATCATCAGGTAAGCCAAGTTAGATATCCGTCATAATTTTCCAAGGATTTGTGCTGCTTAAATCCTGATTCTGGCCTTAAATCTGACTTTAAAATACTTAGTTGAAGATGATTAATCTTAATCATGTCAAATAACTAGCTCTGGGGTGGTTTAAAGGAAGCCTCTTTTTTGGGTAGTCACTGTTCAAGATGCCTCCCATTAAGTTAAGTCATTCATTTCTTCAAAGTCAGTAATTATTGCCCAATTTTTTTTTACTGCATTTGGACTCCTTTTTAATGCAGGAAGACAAGCAGTCCTGCTCTGTGCAGCAGTCCTCTGTGTTGTTTGTTGTAAATACTAAATACTAAGTAAAATTGTTTATACCTAACCCCTATTCATTATTGCTACTGATTTCATTGCAGTAATGCTGCAAGGAGTAACTGGCATTCATCTGTTGTGGAACTTTGTGATTGTGATGATGTTTCATAGCATCGGATCAAGTGAGTATCGCAAGAAGAAAATATAGAGGAAACAATTTTGCTAGGAGGAAAATAAGGTTGCAATTTTGTCTTGGCAATGGTTGAAAAAATTGAAAAACATTACCAAAAAAGAAGTATACCAAATGGGATTGGCAGTAGTCTTGAAAGATACCGGTAAGTTCCATTTTTCCTAAAAGCATAGCCCTGTTTCCTCTGTGTACATCTGTGGGAGGAACATGCTGCTTATTCTAGCCTTGATATTGTGGCTTGTTTTTGATTGGGTTATAGATTCTGTTGTTTGTTTTGTTTTTTTTCTCCTCCGTCTTGGGAAGCCCTTCTGTTCCCCTCCTCATTCCTGTCCCCAACCCCCTAGCCTGCTGTTAAAAGGGTACCTAAAAACTGTAGAGGTTTGACATACTTATAGCAGGTAGGCTAACATAGTTGACAGAGACTTCTGTCAGGCTAAGTGCCTTCATATCAGAAATAAATTTCTGTCATCTGAAATTGTGCATAAAGGATCAGCCTGCATACTCTGCCTGTATTTATCCTATGCCTTGAGAAGGCAGACTTCAGAAGCAGCATTTTCAGATCCTGCCAAAAGGCTGTCAGTTGACTCAACAGTTATTTGTAAATTTTCTGCAATACCTAGATGAACAGGTCATCCTGCTCTCGGGGTGTATTTGTGTGCTATTAGAGCTACGTATATAGCACATGTCTCCTTAAACCAGGGACCATAGCGTAACTGTTAATGTGAACTATTGAGGCTGCCTTTCTGTTAGTGTAGTTTCACTTTCTCTATTTTGACATGCATTCAGTTTTCGCTGCTCAGATACTACTTTTTCTTAAGGGAACCCTATATGGCACATAAAAAAAAAAAAAAAAAAGCTGTGCACCAAGATGAATAGTGAGTTTATATGCCTGAGGCTCTTGGTGGTCTTTTAGATGATCCTTCAGCTAGTAGTATCAAGTTGTTCCATGTCTTAGTGACTTGTTAGGCCATGATCTCTGTCCTATTCACAAAGAACTATAAAACTGTGAAAAGGCTTTCAGTAAACTCTATTGCGGAAAGCTGGTAAGCTGTGATGAGGCAAGTTTCTTACACTGGGGAGAGTGGGAAGGCAAGAAACACTGGGAATTTAACACACAGTGAGTCAGTGAATTGTGTTTTTTTTTTTTTTTTTTTTTTTTCCCCTCCATTGTGGTGTGGTTGATTGTGGCTGATGGAATTCCCACTGTGACTTGTACCTTTGCTTCAATCACAGAATGGTTGAGGTTGGAAGGGACCCTTAGAGATCATACAGTCCAAAAGCCCCTGCTCAATAAGGATTGCCTAGAGCATGTTGCTCAGGATTGCATCCAAATGGCTTGTGAATATCTCCAAGGATGAAGAACCCATAACCTCCCTGGGCAACCTGTTCCAGTATGCTGTTGCCCCCACAGTAAAGAAGCCTTTCCTTATGTTCAGGTGGAACCTGCTGTGTTTCCTTTTTCCTCCCAACCTATCACTGGGCACCATCACTGAGAAGAGGCTGGCCCCAACCTTTTCATGCTTCAGATACTTACATGTGTGATAAGATTTTCCTCCCACCTGTCTTCTCTATTCCAGGCTGAACAGGACCAGAACTCTCAGAACCTCGTTGTATGAGAGGTGCTCCAGTCACTTAGTCATCTTAGTAGCCTTTTGCTGGATTTGCTGCATTAGCTTCATGTCTCCTAGTGGGGAGCCCAGTCCTTGAGATGTGGCCTCACCAGGGCTGAGGAGATGGGAAGGATCACCTCCCTTGACCTGCTGGCAACACTCTCCCTAATGCATCCCAGGATACATTTGGCCTCCTTTGCCACAAGGGCATGTTGTTAGCTTGTGGTATATTTGTCCACCAGGACATCCAGATCTTTTGCTACAGAGCTGCTTTCCTGTAGGTCAACACCCAACCCTGTACTCGTGCATGGGGCTATTCTTGCCTAAGTGCAGGAGCCTGCACTTGCCTTTGTTGAATTTCATGAAATTCCTCTCTGTCTGTCTCTGCAGCCTGTTGAGGTCCCTCTGAATGGTGGCACAGCCATTTGGGGTATCAGCCACTCTTTCCAATTTTGTATCATCAACAACCTTGCTGAAGGTGCACCCTGTCCCTTCATCCACGTCACTGATGAATAAGTTGAACAAGGTTGGGCACACAACTGACTCCGGCTGGGGACACTGCCAGCGCCAGGCCTCCAACTAGACTTTGTGTTCTGCTGTTTAGCGAGTTCTCAATCCACCCTACTGTCTGCTTGTCCAGCCAACGCTTACTGAGCTTGCCTACAAGGACGTTTTGGGAGAGTGTGTCAAAAGCTTTAGTGAAGTCAAGGTAGACAACATTCCCTGTTCTTGTCATAGAAGGCTGTCAGATTTGTTAAAAATGAATCCCCCCTTGTGAGTCTGTGCTGACACCTGTGAATCACCTTCTTCACAATCATAGAGATGCTATCCAGGCTGAGCTGCTCTGTTGCCTTTGCAGGGATCAAAGTGATGCTGACTGGCCTGTAGTCCCCTGTTTTCTTCTTCCTGCTCCTTTTCAAGAATGGATTGATGTTTGCTTTCTTGCTTTCCTCAGGCACCTCTCCCAAAGATGAAAAAAGATGGAGAGTGAAGCAACAAAAACTACTTGTTGCTATATTTTTCAGGGAAGTCCAAAATGAAAGATGATCAAGAAAGACTAGAGCCACAAACATCTAGAATTTAGGAAAATATCCCAGTACCTCTTTTTCTTTTGCTCTTTGCTAGATATTTGTTATTGAGCGCTGTCTGAAATGGGGTACTGGGCTAGATGCACTGTTTGTTGCGTCTAACAAGATTATTTATTAAATTTCCTCTTTTTTCTGTGTGTGTTTTTCATTCTGGTCTGATCTTGACCTAAGAGAAAGTTCTGTTCTCATGCACCATAGAGGGGAGAGGAGAGGAAAAAAAAAGTCTATAAAGTAGTTTAAATGTAATCTGTATCTGGCATGTGAACAATTTTGCTTTTTGTCTTGACAATTTCCAGCTGAAAGGTTTCTTTAATATAATTTAAATTTCACAGCTTCAGTTCTGTAGTCATTTTGGTTCATGAAGCAATTTGAAGTAATATAATTGAATATAACAGGAAGACATTTATGTTTAACCTTGCTAGCCATCACTAGTCACAATTCATAATGACTATAAATGCCTTCATAATGAAAGATAATCAGCATGAAAATGTCATTGCATTTAATTAATTATGGATATTTTGATGGTAATGAGCTAATCATTATGAGCTTTTAGGTTTTACATCACCAACTCAGCATGTTTTAGAAAAAAGCCAAGTGGCGCCCAGCGAAGTTCAAGTGAAACTGAAAGACGCGTCAGACGTTCTTGTAAGCTTCTTCAGTCCAGTAAGTAAGTGTCATTTTTATCACTACAGCATTCTTTCCCCCTCCTTTCCTTTTCTCTGCTTTACCTCCAGCCCATATTTCTGCCCATACCTGTCAATGCTTCATGTATTTGAAACCCTTCGTCTAATAAAACCTTCTTCCCTCTAACCTGGATCTGTAAAACTTGCTAGATTTTGTAAAAGTGCTTTTGTTAAATACCCATTTAGAAAAATGCAGATTTTTGCAAATTTTCCCTTGCGTTACTGCCATCCTGCAAACCTTTTATCTTGAATGAGGTGCTTGGACTAGAAATGCTGGACACTTTAGTGTAGGAATAACCTTGTGTGCTTTTGCTCTATCTGTTCTGAAATAGTTTTCTAGCTTACCTCTGTAAGCACAAGAAAGAAAGAGCAATTCAGCACATTCTAAATGGAAGAAGGATTTGATAACTTCTTCCTTGTTTGAACATTGGTCTTTAGAATGGAAGTTTTACATTTTATTTCTTTTCTTAAAGCGTGTCGCCACAAAGATGATCAAGTCTTAATTCCTTGTCGTGTAGGAGGGAGCATTAACAAAACCAAATGCTTGGAAAATAAATGTTGTCCTTCAAAAACCAGCCATGAACTGAAATGCTATACCCCATTTAAAGACAGTGAGTATAACTGAGTAAGCTGATGGCTCCTAGTAAAATGCTTCTGGTTAGAATGATTTTTAACATTAAAAATGAAAACAATGTATTAATGGAAAATGTTGTGTCAGTTTGTCAACCACAGCATAAGCCACAGAACCAAGTGTAGCTGCGTATGTTAGTACAAAGAAAGTAGTAAAGGCTTTATTTGTGGGATAGGAGCTTTAATCAAAGGAAGTAATAAGTCTGAGAAAGTGCTGTGAAGAGATGTTGAACTCAGTGGGTGAAGAAGCAGCTAAATGATCATCTAATAAATACTGAAAACTATTTGAAGACTAAGAAAACAAAGCCAAACTTTTCTTGGTAGTGACAAGCAATGTAAAGAGGAATGGCTGATTGCAGGTGCTTGGGCGACAGAGGCAGAGCTTTAGTGGGTGGTGCAACTCCAGACCAAGTCATCAGAGAGGTGATGGAGACTCCATTCTTGGGAGATATTCAGGGCTTGGCTAGGAAAAGACGTCGTTCACTTGACCTAGGGTTGGTGGTAGTTCTGCTTCATGCAGGAAGCTGAACTACCAGACCTGCAGATGTCCCTTACAACCAGAATTTATATGATTATGTCCTTAAAATCTCGTTGTAGCATTATATTTTTCTTTCCTCTTTGAGCGTGCTTATTGCAGATTAATTTTCTATTTCACATATGGAAGAACGCAAACATTTATATACCCACCTTTCTAAATATTCTATTGTAAATGTAGGGTTGAATCAAATCTTTTTTTTGTCATAATCTTTTTATGTTTGTACAGCTTTGTAGAAACAGCTATTGCTTTTCACTGGGAAGGTCTTCCAACATACTGAAAGATGCAGAAAGTTAGAGGCTTTTATTAGATGCATCTCATGGTTCTCTATCATGTTCAGTGTCAAAATAGCAGAATAATTCTGGGAGATTTGTTGTAGAATTAATTTGGAACAGAACCGAGCACTAAATATATATATATTTTTTTTCCCCAGTATAGTAGTTCCTATTGTATAGTTTCGCATTCCACCAACAGTTGAGCATTCCCAGACAAAGGTCATTTTGCCTAATATGGAAGTTTACTAAAAAGAAACTGTAAGTGTAACCTGGTGATCAGCATCTTCAGCTGGTGCAATTCAGTGTACCTCTGTGGGCTTCACAGATTATAGCCAATTTTCAGGAAAAACTGACTTAATACTAACATGAAATCCAAAGGGAATATTTATAATCTAACATGTATTATTCACTTTCCACTTATTTGCCCTTGCTATGAAGCAAGGTGTAATCAAGACCAATCTTTTGAATTTTCTCTTATTTCCTTATTTTCAAACCACATTTTAATTCTAGGGCAGGGATTCCTTTTAGATTAGTTTTGATAGAAGAAAGACTTACTCAGTATGAGGCTATCAGAATCTGTCCATTAGGTAGGGGCATAATATAGAATAAAGCATAGTACATAATATATGTACAAAGAATAAAATTTACCCCACGGCTGGACTTTCATTATGTGTAAGAAAAGCTTTGTAGTGAGAATTGCAGCTGTTTCACTCATTTGGGGGGGGGACATACACTCAGACAAATGTTAAAATTAAATATGCTTATTCAGCTGAAATTGCTTGAGTTCTCTTTTCAGTTAAGCCTTTATAGTTTGGAAGTAAACATCAAGGGCCAACTGTGTTACCAAATTATCTGTTCATGGATTAATTAGCTGCTTTAATGGTCCAGGCTGTATAGCGTATGTCCAAAGAAAATACACACACGTACTGCCCTGAGAGTATGTGCTGTTTGCCTGGTAGCAGTCTGTTGACAAAACAGAAGCACGTAAAAGACATATGAGACTCATGGCACTTGGATTTCCATAAAGTGGTCCTAGGCTGCATGCTGGTTTTTGATCTGGGAGTTTTGTCTTTGACTTTAGTAGGAATAAGATGAGATTTTAAGAGAATCCTGTTGAAGTTACAAACTGAAATAAATGAGTAGTTTTCACTTGCATGATTTTTGTCTCCATTTTTAAAGATGCTTCTAAAAGAGGCTGATTTTTCCTGCCCTGGGCTTAATTGAACATCAGTTACTTCTGAAACTAATCAAATCCATGGGCTGCTTGAACTCAGATCAAATTTAAGATAGGTCTCTGATATCTGTATCTCAGTGTGTACCTGAGGGTCATTCATATCTAACACAAGCTTCTACTGTTTCTACAGATCTGCAGCTGACCTTTCGATTGTTTGTGCTTGGAACAGGAGTACTTTTCATTTTGGCGGGTTTGCCATTTTGTTGCTGTGCCTGTTTGCAGAGGAGGTAAGAATTAGTGTATGATCAGATCAAATTCATGATGCACTCCTAAACACAGAAAATTTAGATAATTGACGTGTTTAAAATGAGTGAGGGGAAAAAAGATTAGGAAAAAAATGCACGAAACTAATATGCAAAGATCAAAAATGAGTCCTTTTATTTTGAAGCTGCATAAAATGTAGAGTCAATATGACTTGAGTTTTTTAAAAAAAAAATAAATAAAAATCAATACCCCAATATTCATTCCAAAGATTCAGCTGTAAGGAACTTGAATAGGTTTTTTAGAATAGATTTCTAGAATAGAGTTTTAGGACACTAACCTGAGTTCAGAGAAAATCCAGAAGATCAGTAAAGTAGTGAAGAAACAATTTGGGGAGAAGGTCATTTCACTTTGTAACATAAGGCTAAATAGAAACAAATGAGAAAAACTTTCTGCCACTTGCCTTATCTCTCAAAATCACAGAGAGAAGAGGCAAAGTTTGTTTTTTCACCAGTGACTTGGAAGCTACTTCTACAAAAGCAAAATATTACTTAGGGTAAACAGTGCTCACTGCTGCAGAGGAAATGACATCTGCAGCCAGGAGTTACCTGAAACATAACAGGGAACAAATGAATGAGGAAAAAAAATGTATGTAAAGAGAACAATTAGAAATATGTTTCTCTGTGGGATATACGTGGAATTATTCAGTAAGATACAGCACGGGCCAAAAAAGTGGTAGGCCTGAGAAGAGAGAGACAGACAGACTAAGAGTATGTGGAGAAAAGTAAATGAATTATTTGTAGTGCTGCTAATGTGCAGTGGGTTTTTGATGTGAGGCATGCTGAAGCCTGTGAATACAATGAAAGCAGTATAGTGTTTGATATTACTAAGAGTTTCAGCATGAATATATGCTCTTTTATGATAATGGGGAAAAAGATAAGGTCCACAATATCAAAACCATTAAACTAAGATGAAACATATTGATGTAATTATACTTCATTTTTTAAGATGATAGTTTATGATTGCCAGTTAATGCTATAACTTGGTTAATATGATACCCTTTTTTGCCCTATCGGTTTTGCGTTTCCCCAAGTGTCAAGCTTTTGCTGTACTGAGGTACTAGCTGTGTGGGATCGTGTACGTGTGCATGCACACACCAGTACGCTTTACTAATGTGGCTGCTTAGCAGATGGCCACTTGCTATGGAGTTCCACATTTAGACAAAACCTGCTGTGCAGATCTCCACATTACATCTTACACTGTGCTCAGCAGCTGATGTTCAGCATACAGATAGCCTCACTGAGTCATCAGTGACTCTGAAAACAGGAGGCAAAGAACTAGCATGGAATTATCATAAATTTTCTAGAAAATGAATTAATGCAAATTCTCTCCAAATGAATACGTATTAATGTTTAATTTTTTTTTCTCCTAGCCAGGGAAACCAGGAATATTGCTGTTCTGCTGTGGCTTATTTTTGTTTTGTTTTTTTGTTTAGTGCAGTGATTAACCAGATGCTAAATGGTTTTAATTTCCAGTATCATGTGTTTGTGTTCTAGGAAAGAAGCAATGTCATAACACAGTAACTTCAATTGAGTTTTACCGGTTTTATTTAGAGACTGTTGGTAGAGGATATGGCTTTGAAAAGCAATCTTTTTAATAGCCTGAGATCCTCTGTCTAGGAGGAAATTCTGTTGCTTTCATTAGTAATGTTGTACGTATGTAGCAGCATTATATGCATTGCATTTATGTATTATAACATGGTGTGATGAGTTTAAGTATGATGTCAAAACTGTACTGCAAAGAATGTGCCCCAAAGTAAGGATCATTTTGTAGAACTATCAGAGTGACAGTTTCTGCTGATGAAATTTGGGACAACTGGTGTGCACTGTGCAAATTCCAAGATGTCCCGTAACAGTCCCGTAACGTAAAAGAGGTACATATAACTAGTGCTGTATTTAAAAAGTATTGTGTAAATTTTTAGATAAAATATAAACCAGAAAAGCCTTCATTTCATTCTGTTGAATTTCTAGTATGACTGTGAGAAGCAGGCCAAATCCTAGGGAGTTTTGTGGTCACAGCTGTGTTGCTATGAATCACTGGGTCTGCTAAAATTCAAGAAAAAAGAGGTGGGAAATGCGTATCCAAATGCTTTTTGTAGCCTCAATCTATATTCTAGTGATGAAATCTTGTGATGTAGCTTTGCCCTTTTCACTGAAGCTAGGATTTCGTAGCTAAAGTGTAGGTGAAAATTCTTCCTTTGGAAATCAATTTCAGCTGTTGTTTTAATATGTTGCAGTCAGTGTTTCAATCCTTTACGAAGTGAGAGGAAAGAAGTAGAACAAATTGTAAAGAAGAGGAAAGAGCATAGTGAAAACCATGGCTTTTTATCGAGTTTACTTAAGAAAAATGCCAAGGACCATGAGAACATGAAAAAAGGTAAGCTGTTTTTGAAGTATTCTTTTGTCCTTTCAGTATTCAGTATTATTTTACTGTCAATTCTATATGACATAGTAGATGTATACAGTACTAAGTGTCTGGCCCTAGTCTATCAGACCCTCTGATAAAAGATACTGTTTCTCAGGGATCATCCTCAGTTTCAGTTATGGGAGACGCAGTGAGTCTCCAAGAACTTGATTCCTGTACTGAGATGCTGAATGGCACCAGAACAACCTATGGCCAGTATTAATTTGGTGAAAACGTGAACAGGTCCCCAGAACTAATTAGACCCATGTTTAGATTTCTTTTCTTCTTTTTGGTGTAGAGGATCATCCAGATGATCTTGAAGACCTCAAGCAGGACAAGGACACCAGGCTTACTTGAGTATGCCCTAGAAAATGAGGTGTTTTCTCTAGTGTCAAATGAATATAACATTGTCATCCTCTGATAATGCTATTGCTTTTTGTACTGAGATCTTATTCTCAGGTCTTCATATTCACACCATATCTTCTTTGGAAGACCAGTAATACTTAAACATAGAAATTGCTTTTGACAATTCCTGAATACTGAAGTCTGTCTTCTATTATTAATGTAGCCTCCCAGCGGAGGGCAAATAAGGATATCAGTTAAGGCACTGTCCCAGTTAATAGGCCAGTCTTAGAGCATTGTCTGGAATAAGAAAAGGTAGTTGATATTCATTAAATCAGTAGTGAGTGGCAAGCTTAGTTTGGCTTCAGTGTTGGATGCCACCATAGCAGAGTGTTAAAACTGCTAATGAAGTGAATGGCTAATCCTTTACCAGCTGCAGAGGATTTAGACAATCTGTTGGGCAGTTGTTTTAGCGTTATACTTAGAGAATGTCAATAGAAATCAGTATCACACATAATGGTGCGAACACTGTTTCTTTAGGTCTGTGAAATCTAAGTAGCAAAATTTTCAAGAGTTAGAACTGGGAGAAATGGAGCTTTGCTGTTAACCTAGAGAATAAATGAGTGATTCCTAGAAACTTTTACTTACAGGCTTCCCCATTTAATAAAGTTTTGTCCTAAATAGACATCACTAAAGACCCAAGTGTAATAGGGGTGGAGTATATCTCAGGAAATTGTTGCTGGTGGTCAAATATAACTATATGCAGAAGCTTAGAGCTTGACATTGCAAACGTTGCCAATATGATCATATAAGAGATGATTTAGATGTTAATTGCAAAAGCAAAAGAGTGTGTGATGTTTTTGATGTGGATGAGCAGAATGATGGAGACTGAGTAAGGCTGTTTGCCTTCCAAGTCAGTTGTGTTTGCTGGTGCTTGATGTTATTTTTATGAATTGTGAAGTGTGTCTGTAGCCATTTTGACAAAGATGAAAACAATTTCCTGCTAACATGAATTTGGGGGCACTGTCACAGCTGAAATGTGCATGTGACAAACCACATAGATCCTCATGGCTGATGGTGGTTATAAAGAGTTTTGTTCTGGAGAAAGTTAGGCTTTCATATGGTACTTCATGATTTTGATTGAAAGGTAATAAATTCCGTTTCTTCACATGTCACTGACAGCACAACTGCTTTCAATATTGCTTAACATCCTGACAAAGGAAGACATGCTGATGAATCAACTACTGTATTTAACAGTAAGCAATCAATGCATCTGCAGTAACAGCGGCAGCATCAGACAAAAATGAGCATAAGCAAAATATATGCACTGTAAGAGGAGAGGGGAGGGTAAAAAAAAAAGACATAGCAAGGCTAATTGTATCCCTGCTGAGCAAATGATTTTACTGGTTTTGATCGCACAATTTCAATGTGGGGTTATTCCAGACCCACCTGGAACATACATTTTCCAAAGTGTCTAAACTCCTGGTGTATTTTATCTATCAAGCTGCATGTTTCTGAGCTAAACTTAGTTTCCCTGTGTCCATTCTGCCCCCTCAAAGAACTGGATTAGGGAGCGGGTTCCATAAGAGCATCCCTTACAGGATCCCCAGAGCCTCTGTGGTCGGTGAGGGAAGCTGTCTTGTAGTGTGTGCTGTTTCTCACCTCCGTTTGTGGGCCAGGCCAGCAGAAGAGAACTTCTACCTCCCCGTCCCAGAGACAGTCAGTACTAATACCAGGGACCACAAGATGGTGCTGCAGGAAAACATTTTTCCCTCAGTGATTTTGGTTTCTTCAGAACTTCATTGATTTTTACCTTTTGCAATGTGGTTCATCAAGGCACAAGACAGCAGATACTGTACAGCAGAGCAGTGATCACTCTGTAAAAAAGACAACATAATACTGCATATGATGACAAGGCTTTAGAAGACTTTCAAGATATACAAACCATTGCTTGTGGCTTTAGGTCTGCTCCTTCTATTGAACTGATACAGAATGAAATAAAAGAGCTCTCAGTGGAACCTCTCTCCTTATCTTCCCAAAGGTTAAACAAATACAAAACTAAGCAGTCTGTCTCACTGTAGCTGTGTCCAACCTTGGATGCAGCCATCAGAGAGCTTGAGCACAAGCGCACTTTCATCACATTTCACCCAGAGCTTGCACTATATCTGATGCCACAGGGTGGGTCTCATCTTCTGTTGCCTCTGAAATCCACACCCGTAACTGCATTCTGTAATGAGAGAGCATTGAGAAGATTTTTTGAAAGCATTAAAGTAACATGAAATGGCTACATGACACCACAGGCAACTGTGGCAATATCTGGTACTTCTTTCTCCACTTATCTTTCAGAAAGGTTTCAAAATCAGCAAAATTGCAAGTAAAAGTAAATACAACAGAATGAAACCCAAGGTTCTCAGAGTTATGGTAAGAGTGCAGATTTGAACCCTAGAGATCAAAAATTCAACATTGAATATAAATTTGTATTTAAGCAAAAATCCTTGTGTTTGGGGGACACATCTCATCTTTAAAGTCTTGGTATTCTGTTCAGAAATAATTTTTATCTAGCATGAGCTTCATGCAAGGTCAAGTAGGGTAGATAAAGCAGGAGAATATACTTCATTGCTCAATAAATGTTTTTTTTTTTCTAGCTTATCTTTGCATAAGGAATGCAAATTTCAAGTCAAATGGGGGTTTTGGTCCTTTATCATGCACAAGGTTTGGATGCACAGCTAAAATGAAGTGTGAAGGTCCCCTGGAAAGTGTTTCATGTTCTTTTGCACAATGCCAGTATAGTATATAACTCTGTCCAACTCAGCTTTGCTCTTGGTATTTTTGCCCCAAGACAGTAATAATAAAAAAAAAAAAAAAAAAAATCAGCTAGAAGGAAGGAAAAAACTGTCCACAATTATGTTGTTCATTGCACTATTTCCAACTCATTTCACAAAGGAACTTTTCTCATTGCACTGATTCCTCAGAAAAACACAGTCCTACGTATTTCTACCATCCAACCTTGACATTGTGTGTGTATGTTCACCTGTGTCCAGGTATAAGAGGAATAGAACTTCATTTTTCAATGGTTTTTTTTTTTCTTCCCCTTCCCAGTATTATCAGCCCATCAGCACTGTCCTGGTAGCTTTGCTGACCTTGTTGCAGCATTGCATGTTTTGGCAGTGCCAGCTGACAATCAGGCAATGTGGAGAACATGATAGTAATTCTACAAAAAGCTGCCCTCTGAAAGAGAGAATGGCTCTGTATTTTATAGAGTCCTGCTGCATCCTACCTCCCTGAATTCCAAGTATCTGATTTTCAGTCTGTAAGTCTAGAGCTGTTCAATATTCTACCTACTGTTGATCATTAGCTGAGCTGAAGTGCAATGAATAAAACAATTTTCCTTTAGAAAAGGAGTTTTTCTGATGCACTTGCTTGGCATGCCATTTAGCACTGCGTTCTTGACTAGGCTTCTGTTACAATTTTTATTGACTCTGAGCTTTTTACCATTTGCTTATCTAAGGTGCTTGATCCAGCACTAAAATACAAGATCCGAAATGGGGGTGGAGGATCTAGTACAAATAAAAAGGACAGGTAATGTTCTGTGCTTAGGTATTAGTGCATTACTTGGAAATCTGGGGCAGTAATACACAAATAGAAAATGCTCTGATGTGCATTTCCTAATGGGAAAGTTCTCCTGTAGTGAAATGCAACAGGCAGATAAGAGCATTACTGAAAGGCAATTTCTTAATTATATATGGCTTTATGAATTGCAGTGGCTAAGCATGTAAAAGAATGGTGGCTGACAGTGTGCTAATGTGTGGAGAGAAGGAAGGGATAGTCTTTTCATACAAAAAGTTCTTCTAGGGAATGACACAAATTAAACTTAAGACCAGTTGGACTAGCTATCTTTGGAAGATATAGCACCTATATCTTCTTTGTTATATCCAAGACAATGGCAGTATCATGAGAGGTGAGGAGGGATTTCTGCCAGCAGTCTCAGGAAAACAAGGAGGCAGTTCCCTCTTTCCCCACCATCAAAGAAGGTCTGGAAGACGTTTGTGTTCCTAAGACTGATTGCTCTTTGCATGTGTAGTGATATTTCAGGCTAGAAGATATTTTTGGAAAGTATGATGGTTTCTTTCTAAGCTCACAGAAGTGTGGGTTAGAAAGTCCTGCTTGAAGATTTAGACTTAAGAATTAAGTATTCTAAGATACCTATCTGCTAACTTTTAAAAAAAAAAAAAAAAAAAAAAAAGTCAGGCCTCAGTTTGAGGAGAGGGAGTTCTTATCAAAGATATTTTTTTAAAAACAACTAAACCAAAAAAAACAAAGAAACCAGAGTCTGGTGAAAAAGCAGCTACTGTGTTGGTGTGAACCAGTTATTTTGATAATTCAGTGAGTGACTGAGATCTAACTCTTGACCAGTGAATGAGTATGGCAAATTCCTATTATGATCTCCCTCATCCAGCACATGCCTAGAATGCTATAAAATGACTATGGTTGAACTATGAAGCTTCTGGATGGGGTCATATTAGCTGAAGTCTGGATTGTGGAGCTGGAAAGGAGGAAAAAGATCATGGGAAAAATGATCTTAAGAAAAATGACCTTGAACGTTTTACCAGAATGAGGCAGAATCTCATTCCCATTTGGTTTTTGCAATTTATTTTTGTTAGTATGGTCATATATAAAAGGCTGTCACATCAACTGCTATAAACATTAATCTTATTTTTTTTATCATCAATAGGCCATTTTTTAAAAAAAAGGCAGAACTGCAATTAATCATAGCTCATCACTGCAGCTATCTAGGAAGCAAAAGGTTAACAACAGATTCTGTTTTACTGGTTAAAAATGCTACTATAGCAGCATTTGCTCAAATGGTTGTTTTACACATGCAGTGGCGTCATCCAGTTTAAATCCTGCTGTGTTTCTTTGCCAACAACTGCTAGTGAACATTTGCCCACCTTCCCTGCTGCTGAGTAGTATCAGGATTAGATGCAGGGAGGCGAGCAAGCTTACAACTTCATCTGTTGGCACCACAGGAATGCAGGAGCAGAACAGCATGGCAGAAGGCAAAACTTTCAAAATCATCAATTTTAAGGTCTTACCTCGGAATGGCTATTTTTTAGCTGGGGGGAGGGGTATCTTTCCCCAAATGCAGGAAAAAAAAAAAAAAAGGGAACAATAAAATCTTCCTCAAGTAAAGACAGGGTTGGCATTTATTTATTATCCACCCCAGGGGTGTGTGGATGTTTGTAAAGCTGTACCAGGAAATAGGTTTTGACATGGGAGGACTGCCTGTCAAGAAAACACTGGTCTTATCTGCCTCTGTTGGGAATTAAAATTTAGGGAGCTTTAGTACATCTTGGAATTTTTAAGATGATGGATGGCTTGCAGCAACAGGCATTTTCCTCCCCTCACCAAAGGAAGCCACTTTTCCCTCGGTACTTAACAAAAGTCTCTTTGAATGACATGGTTAGAGAGAATCATATTTTGAACAAAGTGACTGGTAGAGACAGAGCTGAGTTTTCTGAACATTTATTAGCTTTTGTCTGCACTTAAAAACATTAGGAATTTGTTTTCTGAACACTGTGCATTTCTTATCTGCAAAGTGCCATCCCTATATGTGGCCTGGTCAACCACTTGTCTTTACTTATGGGGCAGAAGGGAGGGGAGTGTCAAAGGGCTAGAAATTAGGAAAAGGAAATGGTGACATCTCTCTCAGTTGGCTTCCTGTGCTGGAAACTGCTATTTAGAATCAAAGTTGCTGCAGTGGGTGTGCTGAGCAGCATCCTCATTCACAGTCCTTCACCTTCTGAGCTCAAACAGTACTCAACTGTGGTATCAAACCATAAGCTTAAGTTGTCCAGTGGCAATTGCAAAGTAGTTGAGTGGGGTTGTGTTGTGTTTGTTTTTTTGTTTTCCAGATTAAAATAGATTCTGGCAAGCTAGACTGGCTCCAGAGTAGCCATTATGGGCAGTGGTGGCACTGGTGCTCGCTGAAGAGCCCGTGACCACATATGCAATAGGCCTAATATATCTAAATGAGCTTATGGATTATCAGTTAAGTACAGCACAGTTAAAATGTAAGGATAAACCCAAAGGAATTATTTTGATCTATTGCAGCAGTTTTCATATTCTATTCCTTCAATAAACTTTTTTTTTCTTGAAACAATTGCTCTTCATTTGTTTATGCTGTTAATAAAAAGCGTAGAGCCAATACTGAATGGCATACTTGGAATATTCGAAGTCTGCACAAAAATACATGGTCAGTTCAGAACTTCATCTATCACTCATTTTGACACGTTAGAATAGTTACTGCATGAATCTCACCTAGATGTAATTATTTGGAACAATAACAAGAGGGGTAGCAAGTATCTCTGGAGTTTCCTTGCTTTGGGAACGTATGTACTGTTTAGTGGGGTGTCCCTGCTCTGTCACTGCTTCATGCTCTGATCTTACCAGCTTTCTGAGGAGAATAGCTCCAGTAGCCATAGCCACTCCAGCTATACTAGTTCATATACCCATGCCTTAGCTGTACTAGTTTTGGAGCTGATATACTGCTACCTTGAAGCAGTCCTTTGGTATATTGTAGGGAGAGGCTTCACCCCTTCCTGCTTTCCTTAAATAAAATCTGCTGTAGTTTCTTTCTCCATTTATTAATTCACCATACATAGGCATGCTAGTCATGTAGGAAGGAATGATCAATGAGCCAGGTATGTGACTTTTTCTTTCCCCTTGCCTTGTTACTAAGCTCCTCTTTGCTTTTTACTAAGTCTGCTACAGATACAGCAGGTTGATCACCACTATGAATATGATGTGTTGATCCTAATTATTTTTAGTACACCATTCAGTCAGACTTTCTTAAACCTCTATAATCCATAATAAAATTTCTTCACCATTACAGGGTAGGGAAGGTACTCTCTGGTCTTGGCCTGAAGTGTTCCTGTAGTCAGCTGTATTCTAGTTTTCTCCTCCATTTCATTCCTAATTTAAAGAGAATTTGCTCATTCTTCCCAGTGAATGGGAATGGTGGTTCCTTGAACCAGGTATTTGCTAGGAGCCTTCACACAGCTCTTCAACCAGTGCCTTCCACATCCTCATCTAGTTATTAAATATCTTCTAATTTATCAAGCAGAAGGTACTAAAAGATCATCCAGTCCAACTTCTTGTATCTCAGAAATCATAATCCTCTTCCTAGCTGTTCCGAGTTCAACAACTTCAGTTAAATGAAACTCAGTACACAGAAAACCACTGCTTGTATCACGGGCAAAAGTGAAGAGAGGTTGAAATCTCTGTAAAGCTGAAGCTCCTGACATGGCACGGAGCATCTTTTACCCACATTTCCTACTGCTGAGCAAGAGGAGAAATTTGCCACTCAGAATTGAACCTCAGGGGAAAAAAAAATAGTACTTGATTCATGCAGGCGCCCAGCTGAAGAAGATCCAGCATTTGATTGTCTCCATGCAAATATTCTGGGCTTGTTGAAAGCTCTGCAGGCAAGCAGAACTGTTACTAGTTCACTGCTCTGAATCTGTGATAGCCTTCTCCTTCTGTGCAAGTTATGGTTTTATAAGACTGAAAAAGAACTGTTTGAAACAGAATGGTTCTTTGGAGGAGAGATTGCCATCTCTAGTGAAGTCCAATATTGAATGAAGGTGTATGGAATTTGGGGCACTACGTATAGTCCTAGGCTATTCATTTTACACTCCATTTTTGCATTCTGTTTGAGTATAATAGGCTGTGAGTTTTCTGTGTTAATCTTTGGTATCATGTCTTTGAAGGTGTGCTGGTTATATAAAAGTTTTCTTGAGAGAAGAGGTTTTAAAACATAGCTTTAAAACATGGACGAAGATACTGAGAGAACTGCATGGAAAACAGGTGGTGGCTAGTCCAGGTGAAGGAGATGAATGTGATAATTAGGCTACTGAGCCTCAGTGAAAAGTAAAGAACAAAAGAGCAGAGACAGGACAGGCTGTGCAGAATTTTCAAGGAGTGTGAGTAAAGTGAAATGGCACTCAAGGTAAGTGGAATAAAGTACTTGATCTTGGGGTTTGAGAGGATTGTCTTCTGTATCTCCTTATGTTTGAGGCCTACATTTAGGACTTGTAAGATTAGATGTAGTAAAACTGATGAAGCAGGAAGAGAATAGGATTATAGCTGTCCCTTCTTGATGATCAGACTCTGGTAGGGAGGAGAGTAAGTTGTGCAAGGTCATGTTACCTGGTTTAACCACATGCTCCTCTAGTTTCTGTCCTGTTTATTTCTGACACAGCATGTTACTTGCTTTATCCCTCCACTGCTTTACAAAGGCAGCTTGGTTAGTGTTGGCTAGTTTTGTGATTGGGCTCCTTGTTTTCACAAAGCAAATTACAGTGGGAAGAAAGTAGCTCATGATGGGAAAAAGAGAGAGAACCTGCCTTGATCAGAGAAGGTGGGAAGAGCTCTAGCACAAGATACAGAATAACAGGTTATAGGCTATTGCATTGGGTAGATTGCTGGGAGGAGGGTCTTTTTGCTTGTGTGGAAAGTTGGGCTGCTAGGTCTTTGCCAAAGAGGACTCTCTACCCATGGGCAAAAGGGGGATGTTGGTGGTCTGAGGAGCAAGCAGAGAATCTGAGGGCTGCTTAGGGCTCTGCTCTTGAGTCTTTGTATCGGGCAGTAAGCTCCATGGCGTAGCACACCCTGGTTTGAGATTGTGGCCAGTGTGGGTTAGCAAAGTGTGGTGTTCTCACCTGTGGCTTGGTATTTCATACTCTCTTGGTAAGAGGCCTTCCAAGTTTATCGATGCTTTCTGGGTTGTGATGGGTGGCTCTAGTATTAAAACCAATAGAGAGAAATCTGAGAATATATGGTATGAAGTGAGATATAAGTATTTGCGTTTCTACCATTGTCTAAGCAAGAGTATTGTAAGTCATGTCCTGTCTGTTACAGGCAGTCCTAAAGGGTTTGCGGGTGTCTTTCTGCTGTCAGCCATTAGTATGAGTCGCTTTGCTAGAGAGAAGGGGCTGGGGCTCCTACACTGTAATGGCCTGAGTTCAAACATTGCATATGGCTTATCGGTAACGTCCTATGTCATCCATCTAGCATGGAGAGGGTTTTTCAAAGACAACTTTACATAATATTTTTTGGGGGGAGGGGTAAAAAGCGTAGATCATTAAAGCTGTTGCAATTAGGTTTTGGCTCTAGATCCAAAATATTTATGAATCGATACTGATGTTGTGAATAAATGTTTCATAAAAGGCTTACAAGTTGATTACTTTTAAAATACCATTTACAGAAGAAGTAAGTTATGAAGGCATCAAATTTCATATAAGAATCCCTCAAAAACAAGACCACAAATGACAAAGCATACTATTTAGGGCCCAGATGGCTGCATAAAATAAATAGCCATTTCCTCAGTGGAAGCATAGGCAATTTGGCTGTGTGAAGCTACAATTCCAGCAGAGATCCTTGAAACAGATGTTGATATTGCTTATACATTGAAACTTTACTAAAAAGGCAAGATGTTCAGGTAGCATGAATGCATTGACTGAAAACCTCGTGTTTCTTTGTCTGTGGGAGTTGTGCACTGAAAACCAAAATATGACAAATGTGACTTGTAAATCTTAGGAAAAAAAAATATGTTATTTATGTTCCTTTTTTTCTTTTTTTTTTTCTCCTTCCTTTTCTCTCTCTTGTATGCATGTTTCAGTAAGCTAATGTATGTAAGCCTGTCTAGGATACTTGAGAAGTTTTTGTAGTTTACCTTTTACTGTAACTGATAGCCTCGTGGAGTGTTTTTAAACCAGGAAGAAAAGTTCCCTGAGCCCTAAATATATAGATAGATATGCAGATGTAGATAGAGGCATAAATAGGTCTAAGTGTAATGTTTTTACCTGTATACAAAAAAACCCTCAACTTTTATCTTCTTCCTATAAGCTTAACTTAAAAATTGCCCTACATTAACTTGTCTTCCTTTAACAAGTCTGTCTTCTTTTTTTTTTTAAATACACCTGGTTAGGTTAAGTAATCCCCCAGTTTTAGTTGAAGGAAGACACTACTCATGTTTTCCTTAGCTGAATGCATTCTTGGCTCAAGCTGATCCAGAGAAATATAAATGCCAGAAGTGTGACCTGAAGACAGTTCTAAGAGTTTCTCAGTGATACATATTTTCTCCATATAATAAGCAGTAAGAATGACAATTTTTTTTTTTTTTTTTTTTTTTTTTTTTTTTTTTTTTAACAACAAATGTTTTGAGTCCTTCAGAATTTCTCATGATTTGCCATTATTAAGTTTGTTACAACAGCTTGGTACAACAACCTTCTAATTAATTTGACAGCAGCAAGGCATGTTTCTTGTGGTTTGCAGTTGTGTAATGTTTTGCTGGTTGTCTCAGTAGAATCCTATTCAATGGACACTGTGAATACAGAGTTTAAGCAACTCCTTATTGTGTTCTTGAGTGGCCAGTGGGAATATTGTCATTTGCTCTGTTGGATACAAGGTCAGGTTGCAAAGTCCTTTAAGCAATAATGAGCTGCAGTGCTTACAAAACCTCTGAAAAGGTAAAATCTTAATGTGGCTGCATTAGTATTGCTGGGGTTATGGGAGAGGCTTCCATTGATTCAATAGACTTTGAGGGAGGCATTTTGGAGACCAGTGGGTGGTGGTGAAGTTTAACAATGGTTTGCTTGCCCCCTCTCTGCCTTTTAAAATACATCCAGAAGGAGAGCAGATGAGTTGAGTGCTTACATAACAGCTAGTGGTCAGAGTACATACCTAGAATATGAGAGGCTTCCATTCAGTTTCTTGCTGAGCCTGAGATGATCCAGCTCCCAGCAGGCTTTTCTGAAACATGGGTGTTCGAAGGAAATCCATTATTTGCACAGTTCTAGTCTGAATCTGATGACGAAACATTGGAGTTCATTGCGGTAGAGTCAGCATTTGTATTAGTGATTTTAAAATGCAGCCTATACCAATGTTCAGTAGTAATTTAGTGTTCTTGGATGTGAAGAAAACAGAATTTATTCAGGCAGCCATGGTATCCCTGTCAATAGCTCAGTATGCTCATTGTCATGGGTGTCCTAGGCCTTGTGCCAACCTCTGAAGATCTGGGCTGATCTCAAGAGGTCCCTGAGGCAAAGCAAATGCAAAGAATTTAGCAGTTCTCTGGGTAAGACAGAAGGTTCTACTTTTTGTTCTTCAAAGTGAAGAATGTGAAATTCTTGATCCAAACTTTGATTCATCGCTACTGGAGCAATTTCAACAGATGATCTTGTCCTTACTGTGTGATTCAAAAATATATCTGTCACCTGTGTATGCTTACTGATCTCAGGATACCATCATAATCTCTTACACCAAACAATTTATTATTAAGACTTTTTTCTGTTAATATATCATTAAGTATCAAGGTCCTTTCACCTTTAATCTGAACAGATCATGTAAAGCCATTGCAAGGGATGAAAGGTAGGGCAGAGAGCTACTGTTATGCCAGCTGGATGAAGCTGGAGCTGCTCAACTTGAAATCACATCCTCTAGTGTTTATGCTGAACCACCTCTCCTCAGAACAAGCAGTAGACATATGCTCTTTTGATACAGGAGTTTCTGGATTCTATCCCCAGTCTTATAGTCTGGTTCTGAGTCATCTTGCTGTTCAGCTCAGTAACAGCTATCTAAAAGGATACCATTTATTGGAACACAAAACGGCCTTTATTTTTCATGGCTTAGTGTCTCTTGGTTAGAGAGGGAAATGAGAACACAGCATCATAATTCAGAATTCTAAATCATTTATTTGGCCACTCTCCTCCTGAGTAGCTCCATCTCCACTCCATTTTTCTCATCTGTAATAAGACATATGCTTGAGCAGGAAAATGGTATCTTCATCTAAAAGATTAGTATAAAATATGCATTTTCTAAGAAAGCATCAGAAATATTTCCAAAAAGGAATGTCTTTGCTTCATGCTAAATTGCGGTGCTGATACTGTCATTCTGTACAGCTCCTCTAACACACCCGAGTCAGCTGAGTCAACAAGGTAAATGCCACACATGCCATTATTAATTTCAGCAATCTTGACACCTCTGTATCATGGTGTTACCCTTCTTACTCAGCTGTCAGCAGTCAGTAAATGTGATGGTACTGTCAGCCCACACAGACAAGGACTTAATATCACAAGGACAGTGTTTAGGACGTTCACTCTGGGCAATTCCATCTTTATACTTCTACATTTATGATAATAGCTGGCTGGGTTTGCCACTCTTGTGAGTAAATGTTTATGAATATGAAAAAACACCGTTGCTTTACTGTTTTATCCGCTGTGAAGAATCCCTTTGTTTGACATAGAATGAGAAAGGTCCGAAGCTATTCCTTCAGCTTCAGAGAAGATGTGCATCTACTGGTGACTCCTGCGACTGGGACACCTGTTAGGCTGACGGATAAGACAATAAAATCAGACTCAATTTGCTTTATTTGGTAAATGTAAGTAGATAAAAGCACAGAAAATAAAGTCAGAGTAAAGTAAATTTTTGCTCCATTCACAGCTGTTAGTTTAATGGAATTGCCTTTCTCATGAAAAGCCCAGCTGCTGCAGCCTGCCTGTAGCACACACATCTGCACGGGCCGGGAGGGGGCTCTAGAGCTGCAGCAAGATTGCTCCTGAGCAGCCAGGGCAGCCTTCAGAAGGATCCAAATTACAAAGTGCGTATGGGAGGGGAGCAAGTTGCTGGATGTTTTGAGCAAACCATGCAGATGCCCCAGCATTGGCTGACATAGGCTGTATTAGATCTTGTGCAACTTCTTATATTCTGCCCCTTAGTAGTATTTATACATTTCCCTTGTTGTAAGTGGGCCTGTGTCCTAATAAGCAGGTAGAGCTTTGCAAACCAGGATGTTAGCCTGGGTGCACAAGTTTTTTTTGTCATCTTGTAAGTAATGGGGCTCATCTCACTGTAGGTTCAATTAATTGTGTGTAGAAATGCAACATTAGTCACTGATTTAATTTTCCACTTTGTGAATGCGATCGGTAGCAAAGCATATAGGGCTATCTTTTTCCCCAGTGCTTACCTGGCTTTTACTGTAGAGCTCCTTCCTAAGTTTATGCCACAAATACACAAT